>OY735204.1:53325176-53395176 GCA_963457665.1 Thysanoteuthis rhombus
AAATCATGTGAAGAAAAGAAACAAAAATACAAAGGTAAATGAATGAGGAAAAGGAAGGAAAAATTGAGTGAAGGAAATGAATTATAATTTGAAGAAAGAAGCTACAATTAGAAATTATAATAGAAAAGAATAAAGACGGAAAGAAAAGCAAGAAAGAAATAAGATATAAAGAAAAGATCAGATAAAGAAGGAAATTATAATAGGAAGAAATAAGAACAAGAAATAGATAAATAAAGAAACAACAGGAATGAAAAAAAAAAGAATGAAAGTAGGCATGATATTAAGATTTAAAGAAAATTAAAGAATACTGGAAACTGAGACAGCATTCTTGATGTCAAAAAAGGAGTCATTGTAGCGAAAAAAAAAGACAACAAATGCTCAAAACAATAAGAATGAGTGAAAGGTAGAAAAATATAGAAAAGCGTTGGAAAAACAGACTAAGAAGAGAAAAGAGATTGAAAGGTGAATGAAACAAGGGTACAAATTAAAAGAAAGAAAAAAGAATGAAAACTATGATAACTAGAAAGCACTCAGAGAAAGCATACCTTTACCTATACTGGACACTAACTCAATCAAAAAATAATTTTCTAAGGGGGGGGGATCTGCTCGAAAATGTTATCACTTCTTCTCTAGCCCATTATCCACGCTTCCAGAAAATTTCATTGAAAACCCTTGGAGATAAAGCGTGGACAGGTATTAGCGAACACATAAATGTATTTATAGAAATATTAAAAGAAATTGAAAAATATCTCTCAATTGGAAATGAATTCATGGATATGCTCCAAAATCTAATCACATTCGTCGTCCCCTCCAATGCCAACCCTTCCAAAATTCAGTAAAATTAACTGAGAACTTTTGGATATATCGTATTTGCAGGCAGACCGAATGGTATGGGGCAATACATATACTTCATTAAAGGATAAAGGTAAACAAAAAGGAGAAAAGACACTGGAAAAATATCTGAAAAAAAAACAAAAAAATGTCCTTCCGAGGAAGGAAAGAAAGAAGCAATAGAGGAAGGTTTTAAAGATAATGAAGACAGAAGACGAGAAACTGTCATTGCAAAAGAGAAAGAAAAAAAAAAGGAAGAAAAGTTTGAGAGAAGGAAATCAGAAAAAGAAAAGGGTTTCAGTTGAAGATCTTTAGTACGAAGAAAGAGAGAGCGTGGAGTCATAATGACAAAAATGGAAGACAATAGAAAGCCTATTATCACCCGAACGAGAACGTCAGAAAAAAGTACAGAGATGATACAATAAAAATAGAAGGAAAGTGAGATCTTGGTACAAAAAAAGGCCTTATTAAATCTGTAAAAAAAAAAGAAAGAAAAAAATGAAGATGGAAAGAGACGTAAAAAAAAGAAAGAAAGGGAAGTCAAGATAGAACCCAAATAACAAACAGGAGAAGAAAGGAATTAGAGACAGAAAGACGAAAGAAAAAAAAAGTATTGAGTAGGTGTAAATAAGCACCCTAGGAAAAAACTTTAAGCAAATGGACAAATGAAGAAATGTGATATGTTCTTATCGCCTTGGGGCTTGTTAACTCGGTGCGTATAGCGTGGCGTGCGTGAATTTTTGCATGGGAGAACGGTGGTTGCGCTAAATTATCAATAATGGCGATGATAATTCGTGTAAATCACATTGTGTGCATGCGTAATGAAGTAATGTCGGGACACATGACATTCCTGACTCTACGAGTTGGGCGTCGGCGGACGAGGAGGCGGGGGAGCAATTCGAAGTGATGGGGACGGGGGAGGGAGGTTAGGTAGAGGACAACATTTTAAGTGGGCACACTTATGGGAAGATAACTCTGAAAAATTGTTGACGCAGTTAGAGTACTAGACGCAAACTTGCACTCTCAAACAAAAACATATACACACACACACACACACATATACTCAAATAGAACACACATATACACAAATAGAACACATACACACACGCAAATGGAACACACACACACACACACACACACACACACACACACACACACGCGGATGAACAAAACATATGCACTCAAAAATGAATGTACAACGAAGGAGGATTTTTTTTTCTTGAGTTAATGGAAAGACGAAAACGAAGATGAAATATTTTTGGGGAAAAAAAATTATCATTAATGCACAAAAAAAAGGTTGAAAAAGAAAAAGAGATTGGGGAGAGCAGGAGGGTGTAAAATAAAGGGCAGAAAGGAAGGAAGAGAGTAACGTGGGTAAAGATGAATGAATGGAAAAAGAAAGACGTAGGTGTTATAGGGGATAACGAGAGCAAGCACGAAAATAACAGGAATTAGTACAAAAAATGAAGCTGAGTAAACGACGTCTAGCCTTGAAAAAAAAAAAAGGAACTCCTCAGAGGGTCCTGCTTTGAGGTTGAGAGAGTTGCGTATCTCTCACCATTCCAATAAGTCATTTATTCGAACTCAAGCAAAAGCAACCATTAGGAACGATTCTCTAGATAACCAGGCCATAAAAGACAGTCAGAACGCTGTTTTTTTTTTATGTAGGTTCCACCAGGGTTGACAATTCAAAGGTGATTTTTTCAATTTCACGATTCTTGAAGTCAGTGAAAGAAAGTCACAGAATCAAAATCATCTCAATTGAAAACACTGGATGGGGGGAAAATTTGAAAAAAAAAAATACCCAATTATTGACATCACGGAAGTCACAAATTCAAAAAAAAAAAAAAAATGCAGGACAGGCAATATCTATATTGACCACCGTATTTCCCGCCAATCATCTGAAACTAAGGGTCCCATTGGATAAACATCACTTTTCTTAGCCGAAATTAAGTTAAGCAAAGAAGTGACTGCCATTAATTTGAATATGGAATCTTTTTTAGCTTTCTCATCCCCCACCAAATGATATGATGGTATGTTAGTCGTAGGGAGTTGCAGTAGTTGGAGGGACATAAGATTGTGTAGTAGACAGAGAAGAGAGTATACCCTGCCTCGATAATGACTTGCTGCAAAATAAACACCGAACACTATTTTTGCGTTTAGTTCATTTTTTTTTTAATGTATCCATTTCTTAGTGCTTGCATACCAACATGCCATGGGCCAAGATGACGGGGTGAGACCAATCACCAACAGCCCTCATGTCTAACAACTTGAAGAAGGATTTTGCGCAACAATCAACCTTAAAAACTGATTTCTTTTTCGGAGAGTGTCACAGAATGAAAAGGAAGAGAAAAAAACATGGAAAATTTGACAGCGAAATATGGCGGCTGATGCAGGAGAATTTGTATAACTTTTTTCGCAGAAACATTGAGTGAAATTGGGAGATTTGAAATCGCAAAAGACTCAAAATAATTGGAAATCGGAACATAATTGGTAGAATCAGGAAGATACAAAATTGGCAAAGAAAAAAAGAAATAAGCAGTCAAAATGTAAAAGAAAATGATACGCTACGAATATAGAATTCTGGCCGCGAAAAAAAAAATTAACTCGATAATCACTAAACCACCGATTCTGAGATGGCTTGGTTATTGGCAACTTGGAAAATTATTCTGTGAAAAATTCTTGGCAACCATGTTGATTTGACGAAACATTCATAGGTGATTTGAAATACTTTCACACATACACACACACACACACACATACACACACACATATATATATATATATATGTATATAGAAAAAGAGAGAGAGATGGGTGTCTTCAAGTGCATTCTACGTCCACACGCGCAGATGACATCGTCAGTACGATGCGTTAGTTTCAGTTGAACATTCAAAGCGGATTTGTTTATAGTTATGTTGGTTAAAAAAGATAATACATGAAATATAAATATAAAATTATAATAAAAAATAATACTGATTACACTCTAAATACCACTATCAAACTTTCTTGATAATAGCTGATGATGGTCGAAGGATCTCGAACCACTAACTTTGAAATGTTTTCAAAAAACTCCTATGACATCAATAAAAGGTTTGCACGCAAAGTAAAAAAATGAATAGACAGAGTCAGTCTGTTATTTTAAACGATATATATGTATATACTATTCAGGTCAAGACTGGAAAGGAGTATATAGTGCATATGGGATACTAGTTATAAGTGTGTGATATCTGGATATTTTCATCAACGGATTCGTCTTAGTTAGAAGATGATATGTGCAGTTCATGCAAGGTGTCATAAATTGTTGTGTGTGTGATATCATCTTTTCTGTGTATCTACGACTCCGGCTATCAACTGACTAATGCCTCTTAGATTCAAGGGGTTTATGGTTTGCCTTGCCCCAAAATACTATTTTTAAAATGTATTTATTGCCTCACCGATAACGTTAAGAGACTTTGAATTTCTGCCTTCCAACATCGTCCCCTCTGCTGTCGGAAGTGGGCAGTTTTCGTGTCGGATTTTCGTCTCTCCATTCTATCATCTAAGACTGACCATTTTTCAGGGTTGATTTTAGCTTTTTAGCAATCAATTGGTATCAGACTTTTCATATCAAGAGATCCTGATATATTTTTTCCATGTGATATGCTCGTTAATCCCTTGGTATATTTGAATTAGTTTGAATCAATATGTCCATAGAATCAAGTGTTGGGTAGGAGGTAATTCCTATCAGCAACATTTTGCCCTTGAGTGGAAATATCCAGTGTTATCAACAGAAAAACAAAAAAAGCCACACTAACTCATGGACATTGCTATAAGAAGTATTTTTTGATCAGCTTTTAATTTTTTTCATATTATTTATCAGCATTGTAGTTTTGCATTAAAGCTTAAATATTGCTTGACTCAATAAAAGATCGAACCCACTAACATCGGCCACAAGGTTTAGTTTGCTGATCATCACAATACAACGATTGCCCTGATCTATTTTATTATTTCCATATAATCTACTCGTTCGGCACGGAATTTTATTCTTTTTGTTAACAAGAAAATAGTGTCGTTATCAAACTTTCAGAGCTCCTTATGATACTAACGTAAAGCTTTCATTTGCGCTTCCATCTTAGATGCTAAGTGATGACAACCTCTTCTGTTGCGCTTTTCTTTCATTTGATTATCCGTTTGTTAGCTCATGCAAAAGAGACCAATACAAAAAACAAAAAAAAAGACCAACACAAACAGGACCACTGCAAGGAAAACCAATTTATACATATAACACACATTCTACATACTCAAATATACTCGTTAACACATACTTAGTATTTGCATACGTACTCTCATGCACATAAGCATACCCCCGACATATACGCACGCTCTACATCAACACACGTCACACATAGTACATCAACAGATACACACTTGACACATGCACACACATACCACACACGCACATGCAGCAGACACATATACACACGCTATTTACAAACATGCACCAGATATGTGCATACACATGTGTGTACACATGCAACGTATGCACACGCATACACCATATACTCAAATGTCGTATGTACACATATACTTACACAAACAACATGTATGCACACACAGACACCAAATACTAACATTCTACAGACTCACATGTATATCTGGTTACACAAGACGTATGCACATACGTACACATCTGACATATACAGACACTCGTAAACGTATACGAACACTACATGCAATTATATTCCATACACATATATTCATAAGAATATACACATATAAATGCATACACACATTTGCATACGTGCCGAAATGACACACATACCACATGTATACCACACAGGTACACGCGTACATGCTTACAACACAAGTATACACATACATGCACACAGCATACTCATTTGAACACATTCACACATTCGCTGCTCTCACGCTCACGTACTCATACATATATAACGAATTATCACATATACAGATACTAACGCACATAAAATGTACACATACACACCATAAAGACACACATATGCATAACACATGAACGCATGTGATAAGCACATATGTATAAACATGTGCGGACACTTGAAACGCACACGAAAGTATACATATGTAATATCCACAGACAAAGCAGAGACGTACAAGTGCACATATACCAAATACACAATGCCAAATAAATGTTCCTATTTGCTCATGCAGTGTATGCTTTCCAATTAAGTCTATGTAGACCACGAGTATGTGTATATAGTATGCTTATGTGCATGTATCTACGTATGTGCATACGTATGAATGTGTACAATCGTGTATGTAGCATGTGCGTATATTACAATGAATAAATTGGGCCTTCTGCGTAAGCATTTTAGCATTGGAATTCATGAATTAGAATTTTGGCATTGGACTTTTTTGTTTAGGTATTTTTGCATTGGACCTTTTTGCATTGGACTTTTATGCATCGGCATTTTGCCTTTGGATTTTTATATTACACCTATTGTATTGGGCCTTTTTGTATAGGTATTTTTGCACTGGAATATTTGTATGAGACCGTTTGCATTGAAGCTTTTTGCATAGGCATTTTTGCATTGGGATTTTTATCATTTGATGCATTTGATGTATTAACCTGTAATGGTATATCCATACATGATATTATACAATATAAAGACATACCTCGATTCATAGGGCCCAATAGTTCTATTTTCCGTGCTATTCAAAACCATGCTGTTTGAGATCTAATTACTATTTAATGCGTTTTTCAGCTTATACTAAGTTACATCAATTTGTACTGCATCCAAACTGCATTACATCAAAACCAACTCTGTATTACATCAAAAACCCTATATATATATTTGTGTGTGTGTATCTGTGTGTGTGTCTTTCTGAGTAAATCACTTTTTAAGCAAGTCTATAAAGCTTACTCCAAGAAATGAGTGATTTTGTTCTAGCTTTTTCGTTTTCAGAGATCTGGTCTGGAGCCGAAAAGTGGAAGGGCAGGATTGGAAAAAAAAACAAAGATAGAAAGGAAGGAGCACAGTAAAAAAGGAACAAGAGAAAAAAAGAAGCAGAGCAGAAAGAAAAAAGAAAGAAGCAAATAAAAAACAAAGAAACAAAAAAAATAGATAGCGAGAAACAAAGAAAAGAGACAAAGAAAGAAGGGAAAAAAACACGGAAAGAGAGAAAGGAAATGGTTCACCTGATCAATGCTTTGATAACGAATATTTCAAAACCACAACAATTCCACTGAAGAAAAAAAAACAATACACAAAAAAGCTTTATTCTTTCATTAGAGCCTTGGACTCATTGGCTTCTATCACAGAATCAGAAATAAAGAAATAGAACTGTAAATACTCTGCATACAAGAAAAAAATGACTAAAAATCCAAATTGCAAGGTTATTTCCGTCTCTATTTAAATGAAGGGAGACCGTCAAAGTAATTTACATCCGTACACTTCTATTTTCTTTCTATTGCTTTATTGTTTATTTCGGAGTTCTTTTAAATTATTCTCTAATTTACATGTTGTTTGTTGATTATTTTCTTACCTTTCTTGGTTTATTCGCGTCTACTAGGCTCAAAATATCATCATTTTGTTCGCCAATCTGAGTGTCGGGAAGAATCACTTTTGCTGATCAGCAAAGAATGGTTTAGACTGCTCAATGAAATCGTTCGGACCAACGATTCAATTCGCAATACGTCAACTTCTTCTCTTTACCTTTCTGACTAATTTCTGTTTCTTCCATTTCGTCCGCTTTCTCTTACAATTGTCTTCTACTCTCTTTGCTTTTAAGAAATGGAAAATTACTATGTATATATAAGTGTCTGAACTTATTCAATTTATTATGTGTTTAGGAGTTCTCCTTCCAATGTACTTTTAAAATCACTCATCACTATGAAGTGGGTGTTTGTGTTGATACATGTATGCTGTTGCCCCTGTAAATTACTTTATGTACGTTAGTGTACACGGCGCCGGTCCTCATGTTTCTGGTGCTTCGTAGAAGTTGAGCTTTGATACCCTTTAAAGTGTACGAATATTATTTTACTTATTTCTCACTTTCAACCTCAGTTCATCCCAAATATCTTCT
Source organism: Thysanoteuthis rhombus (assembly GCA_963457665.1). Taxonomy (NCBI): domain Eukaryota; kingdom Metazoa; phylum Mollusca; class Cephalopoda; order Oegopsida; family Thysanoteuthidae; genus Thysanoteuthis; species Thysanoteuthis major. The sequence goes on from OY735204.1 coordinate 53,333,053, forward strand.
TTACCCAAGCTGCAGCAATTGTGAGCCCACTACGTAGCGTGACCGGGCTTGTCGTCGGTCAAGAGGATTCCTTTTCTGAATTGTTTCTCTTGGTTTTACAACGGTGGAAAGTATGAAAAACTTTGAAATCTGACTTCACATCGGGACATTTTCTATTTCAGGTTTCATTCTATTGAGTTTATTCGTTTTCCCATCCGTATTTGGGAAGTCTGACTGATTTTGTTTGTAACTTTCATGAAAGATTTACTTAATTGAGGACTTGAGGTATGAATATATTCATCAGAGTAGCAGGATCTCAGAATTTTATGGTATTATACATCAATATAAGACGTCAGTCTTAGACTCTGTCCAATGGAAACAAGGTAAGGTCAGTTACCGTATATATATATATATATTTTATATGTCGACCGTATCAGACGAGTTTGTGAATTAGCATGAAATTCCAGAAAATCAACTGACTCAAATAAAAGCCGAGTTCATTATTCTGCCATAACATTGTCATGACAGATAACCCCTAAAATACTGATCGTTGATTTCAGGCCCTTAAAGTGAAAGTGAAAGTTTCATCGGTGACGACAAAAATTCCTGACAAAATGATTCTGAAAGGATATTAAACAATACATAACTTCTGCTACTACATAGAACTCCATACAAAACCATGTGAATTAATTGAATTGAAACAACAAACGTAATTGCTCGCTCATAAGTATCGTTTCTATCGATGCTGTATTCATAGAGGCAAAAGTATTGGCCATTTTTGACTGACATTAGGATAAATCGATGACTTATTCTTGGCCATTTTCTGGTTAAAAGATTGTTCTGACGCTGAGAGCATAAAAGAAGACATTTGTCTACTTTGGCTAATCAGTCGGGTACACTGTAAGCACAAACAAGGGAATTAAATTTTTTCTTGGTCCCTATCAGCTGTGCAGTAATCAGATGATTTCACAGAAAGATGAAACCTTATTCCTTGTTTAGCCTCTCATTCAATCTCTAAATTCTAAATAAAGCAGGAACTCAACAACAAAACCTTACATTTTCAGTTGTATTTCAGTGGTCTTACCATTAAGATGGCAATTACCAGTTTATATTGAAATATGAATCAATTTCACTGGTATCCTAAGAATGATTATGATGGGAAAGTCTTTCAAGATGATAATATGATTCCAAAAGTATTATATCAAATTGATATGCTAGCAAATTCATTTTATTATTATATCCTATAAAAAGAATTTTCATTTGTATGTAAGGGCATTTTTTGTCAATCTTTACCAATACAAAGACTGATGATGAAAAAAGCATCCGTAAACAAAAAATATTTCTCTAACATAATCTCCTTCCCAGTCAATACACAATTCAGTTTTAGATATTAATCACAATGAACGAACATTATGTCGGGTAAATCCTAAATCAGTATTCAATTAATAACTATGTGTCTGGTTGCAAATTTATTTATTCTCATTCACAGGAATTGGTATTTGTGTGCTTTTGCGATTATACATTGTGCCTAGCTGAAATAATTCTGCATTACATAGTTTTCAGTATCTAAATTGAAAATTGTACTCGGAAGCTGAGATATTAGCATGCTCTTGTCCATAGTGAGGGAAAGGGGTTTATTCAGAATTTATCTCAGTGGCAAACCTCTTACCAATGAATGATTATAGTTTTTTTATATTTGGGATATTACATTGGCGTTACAAAAAATACAATTGCACTGTGTCATTATCCTTTCTCGACTATAAGGTTCCAACTTTGAAATCGCTCGGAGAGGCCTGATCTTGGAGAAAATGGTGTGGGTGAATGATCGATTTCCCCCACCACCACCCTAGAAGATATCCTTAATTTTTTCCATGAATTTTTACTGCATTTTCATGCATGTTTTTCGTGTTTAGATATTTCAATGATTGGTCATGTTGGTGTACAATATACACACCAACGATGTGAAAAAGACTAGCTTAAAAATTGTTTGATATTTTCCACTCATACAAAAAAAAGATCTTTTAGAATCTGAGGTATTTTGTTTGAAACGTATTAATGTATTTGTTTCAGTCTGTTTTGAAATATTTGGATTTTTAATTTTTTTCAAATTTTGCTTGCTGAATTCGATAATTTATCACGTTATTTTTAATTTCAGTTTTGGGGCGTTTACTTTGCAGGGATTTTAGAGGATCCTTTTTTGATATTCAATTTTACCTAACAATTCTTCAAACACCTCAATTTTCAATATCTAGATTTAGTGTAAAAAACCTAGAAATTCAGCTTGTTCCTGCTAATACACGTATTAGCACACTCAATCTTTTTTTTCTTTTTAGATAATGTAAGATCTAATATATTCAATTTGAGGTTGATGGTTTCGATTAGAATAGGCAGCAGCTATTACCCTTCGAGAACGGAGAGATGTTTTCGCTTCATGATGAAGGTCACAACTTCAGTTACCATGAAAAGGCTGAAAGAAGGATATGCAGATATTTATTGACTACCATTCATAGTATTACCCGATGAAATAATAAAAAAGAAAATCAGAAAAAATGTGTCCAAATAAGTCTGGTTTGTCGCTCAACGGAAATTATCACGTGACAAACATATTTTAGCAACAGGCTGCGTTTGATTAGTCGAAAAATTGTGAAAAAAAAAAGGTGATTAACGAATTAAGTTTGTCTCTTGCCTTTCGACTTGGCGGTCTGAGTTTTCTTTCTGAGTTTTTTTTCTAGATATAATAAGGAGTAAATGTTCAGAATTTCGGCCCTCTAGCTCCAGAAGTGTTAAATGAACATGTGATGTATGCTTAGCCATGTGGTTAGTCAGCCAGATAGCCAGCTGCATAGACAAACTTAAAAACTGAAGAAAACCGAGTTGATAGTTCAAATGACAGTTTTGATTGAAAGTTTCTAAGCCTTAGATTTGAATTATAAGAGATAAATGGCCCAAACGACATCAAGTGTGAGGAACCAAACAATCACTCCTTTGTACTAGAAGCATAGATATCTGGAAAGATCAAGTGAAAAATCAACAAAAAAAGTTTTGAAAATGTGATACATAGCCGTGAAACTATTCCCCCAGTGGGTCGCTTGTATCACTGCTTCTATGCAATTTAAATGCTCATCTGAGTAACAGCATGGGGTGAATTCTAAAAAAAAGAATACCATCCCCTTTATCCAACGTCTGGCAATATTCTCCTCATCCTAATCCGGCAATAAATCAACAGAATAATTTTCCTGTTCATTCAGCTGAATCAATCAAATACATTGGCCTAGATTATGGATTTGAAATTTGATTTTAGCGTCAACAGTCTCTAGATCTTAAACCTAGAGACAATGTGTTGAGAATAGTCGAGACCAAGCTAAGTTCAAGATTAATCAAAAGCAGTCAAGCAAGAATGGAATAATTTAGAATCCTTTTTGTTGGAAAGGCTTTATGATAGTTTGATGAACTAAATAAAAAAAAATTGACTGATGAAAAGAAATTGATTTTTAAATGGCTGTTTCAAGTAAACATCATTGACAAAAAAATCCGTAGATTAATAACAAAAAACATTAATTTTGCGCAGTAAATATCTATTTTTTCACCATTATCCCCATTATGCATGCATTTGATCAGGCTTCCTCCATAGATCACATGGAAAGTTCGAAAAAATCAGGCTACGGACCTATTGACCCACCGTCATTCGACCTCTTTTAAAGTGTTCCTCTATCCTTGCAAATATAACCTGCTCTCTAAATAGATTCCTTAAAAATTATGTCATGACCTACACAACATAATCAAACCTGGTGAAGTGAATTAAAAAAAAAAAAAAACTTGTTTCAAAAAATCCGATTTCATTACAGGTTGCTATGCAAAAGAATATGTTTTTTTTCTGCAGTGCCATATTATTTACACTTTATAATAATGGATACAATTGTATTTCGTGGGATGGTCAAAGTTTGGGATTTTTTCTATGATCAAATATATATATATATATATATATATATATATATATATATACTGAGATCAAGTGACTAAACATGTGACCCTTAGATTGTACAGCAGTGGACTATATTTGACTATCATCATGACATAAGCATCATTTGTAGCATCTGATCCTATTTAGGGGCTTTATTAGCAAAGGGATCGAAAAATTATACATGCATTATTTTTTAGTTTTTTATCCTTTAAAAGCTTTGGAAACAAAATTTTTCAAAAATTTCACTTCACCAGTTTTAACTTTATTGTATAGGTAAAGGGTATAACTTGAAAAAAAAACAACATTTATATGTAAAGTTAAAAATTGTGTCATCCACAGACAGCTGTTTCGTAGTATTACAACTCTCCTGCGTGGCTATAGACTTGATATCCCTTACAGTACCGCTTGGTTGGGTCGAAACCTTCGCTCCAGCCCGAGAGGCAGATGCTCTACCCCTATCCTACGCAGAACTGGACGTCTTATTGGACTAGATTAGGTGATAGATGTATTTAGGCATAATTCTCTATTTACCAGAGTGCTTAATTCCAGAGTTCAAAGAAAAGCGTTCCATGGATGCTTAACGCAGATGGGTGGCCGACCGAAGAGTGCTTAACCCTAAAAAAGGGAGCATTAATTATTAATGATTATATATATATATATATATATATATATATATATATATATATATATATATATATATATATATATATATATATATATATATATATATATCGAGCTAGAGGTGGTAACGTAACATTCTTGAGAGGAATAAGCAGCAACAGGAAAACTTCCTTGGTTGTTGTCTATGAACCTGGGTTATTTCAACTTGAGGATATTATTGCCCGCATCATAATGTCTCAACGGTACCTCAATGGTCGAAACTGTATCTTTATGGATGATAATGCAACTAATCATGGTGCTCGAATCGTCACTTCTAAGATGCTGGGGTCCCACATTGTCATCTCAACGCAATAGAAACTTTGCAGTGGTGGAGAATTAGAATGCCAATCCCCCCAAAATGATATCCTTGGACTGTCAGGCAGTGATTAATGCCAAAGATAGAAGCCCCAATTTCAGACGTTGCAATGTTTCAGAAGATTTCCTTAGGCCATTCAAGCAGCGCTGAATAAACTAATGCGGATAGTTTTTAAGCGAATGAAGCTTTCATACTATACATACTAAAATCTAAAAAGAATCAAAGAATTAAGAGCAAAAGTTGACTCATAATAATCGTGATACTCTGATCTTATTGTAAGTAGTAATATTTTGCACTTACGGTAGTTCAGCTATGAATTCGATGACCGATTTTCGTATCAGTTTTTGAAGGCGACTAGCTCTCCTCAAGAGCAAAAGTGTAACATCTCTGTCACTCATTTGGTCTTGTGTTAGACTAAAGTAAGCTTAGTCTACATAAAAGTATATATGATATTCACTTTAACTCCTCTAACAATGGCTGGAGCAATTTAATTGCCATGTTGTTGATGAAGCGCTATCTTTATATACAGTGGTAGAAAATAAGCCAAACTAATTGCTTTTCCGGTAATCCATGGCATTTTCGACTTGAAGTTATGAACAAAAAAGCGTAAGAACGAGCAGAAATCATCGAATGCAACGTTAATTGTAATAGTCTATTTGGCGACTGATGGAGATTTCCGTCATCCGCAGTTAAGCCATAGAACTGCAATGTCTGTAATTTCAACCATCTGCAGTTAATGTTCGTACATAACTATTTCACTTTCTCACTCTTTTTTCTCAGTTCAATTATAAGTGAAGTCACACACACATACCATATATATATATATATATATATATATATATATATATATATATATATATATATATATATATATTGAAAACAAGGGGTTGGGGAGTGAATGAAAGACAGGGCGGGGAATAGTCGCCTACTCTCATGTTAGAAGGAAAAGTTATCCCATTTCAGATCTTGTCCTTAAGTAAGAAGCCCTTGAAGAGCAGTATACAAAATTGAAGCACATTTCATCGGGGAAAAAATATGTGTGTTGCTGAGAGAATTCCAGGAATGGTGTCCATGATATTACAGGAAGCCAGTTTCTTCGTTTGTTAACGGTAAAATCAAAGGAATCGGTAAATAAAGTGTGTCTGGAAATGGTGAGAAGGTGTGGGGGGGGCACAAAGTGTGGTTTCAAAAGTGCCTTGGAAGAAAAATATGCGACATTAGACGGAGGAATCGGTGGGAGATGACTGAGTGATAAAAAAAAAAAGGAGAGAGTGAGTCTAAAAGTAACAAATGGAGAGTGTGTGATATGAAGAATGAGAGAAAAGGGCAGAAGGAAGAAAGACTGGGAAAGAGATTGAGAGAAGGGAAGAGAGGGATAAAAATATAAAGAGAGCGTTTTTGAGGAAAAAAGGATAGGAGTGAAAGAGAGTGGTATAGAAACTGTTTATTGTCAAAGACGGAAGGAAAATGGAGAAATTAGAGGTTTTAAAAGTGTTTTGAAGAGAAATAAGTGACATAAGAATTGGAGCTCTGTGTTCGTCTCTGTCTCCCTGTCTTTCAGACTGTGAAACAGAAAAAAGCATCAAATGATAGAAAGAATCGAACATAGGAAAACAGCTCTTCGATGCGAGCTTCTTCCTTTTTGACAGGAATACGTGAAAAGGTGGGAATATGGAGGGGAAAACCGAAAGAGAGATTTATTTGATAAAAGAAAGGCTAATAGAAAGTGGGTGAAATGATAAATAAATGGAGACAGAATGGTTTATTGGAATAGATAGATAGATAGATAAATTGATTGGTAGATAGATAGATAGTTAGATGGATGGATATGTGGATATAACCGCTTATACTTGGACACTGAGAAAAAGAGAGAGAAAGGGAGATAGTTATTCATGAACATTAACTGCAGATAGATAAATAGACAGATTTATTTAAGATAGAAGGGGTAAAAGAGAATCTCTAAGATGATGGTACGAGATAAAGAAAAAGTTGATAGATAGATAGATAGATAGATAGATGTTTGAGAAAATGAAGGGTAAAAGAAATTATGTAAGATGAGAAATAAACCAATAAGGTATGATGTATTGGAATAGTAAATAGATGTATAGATAGATAAATAGATAGATAGACAGATATACAGAAATCTATTGAAGAAATGGAAGGACAAAAGTAAGTGTTTATGAGGAGAAATAAAGGAGACGATTTTGGATATTAGAATCTAGTGCACAGATGTGAAACAGACGTTTGATAGATGACATCAAAGAATCACATGGGTTGATAGATGTCAAGAGGGAGGGATTTGCATACAATTGAATACACCGATACAGATTGAGAATATTTTGAAGGATGTGACGTCACTTTGGGTGCTTGTTGTCTCCAAGTTCATTTCCCATACTGCGAACCTCAACGAACTAGTCGAGACGGAGAAAGGTGTGGTATGTGAAACGTGGTCGGGTACAACTGATGAGTTAGCCAGCTTATGGAGATTTACTTTACTTATACAGACTAGATACAGAGAGAGAAAGAGAGACAGACAGACAGAGATATATAGAGAGAGACTGAGAGAGGGACAGATAGACAGACAGAAAGACAGACATATGGATTGATAGTTAATAGTTTTACAGTCATCAAAAATCCATTTGGTCTCATCACATTTCAAAATCATATATATATATATATATATATATATATATATATATATATATATCAAATCGCTGTATGTATTTTGCTATCCAATAAAACCTTTTCATGTTGAAATTTGTTTGATGTATTTTCTTTACTTGTAAGGATTTTGTAAAAAAAGTATCTAAGAAGAAAAGAAAATCTTTTTTTAAATGAGAAATATCAATGCACGAACCTTCAGTCAGTTTAACATGCAGTCACGCCTCTAAATCCACGCGTGCGCAAACGCTTTCACACGCATGTTCTTTACAGAGACTTACCAAAAGTGCATGCACTCTTCGGTAGTAGCAGTATTTGTAGTTATTACCAGCAAGTTAACCCATTAACAGCAGACGACTGAAATTTCAGTCATTGCAGTTCTATAATTTAACAGCAAATGACAGAAATTTAATTCTCACATAATGGACCTTTCCACTTGAAGATACTAGCGACTGCTGTACTTGCTTTCGTATTTCCCTGTCTGTAACTCTTGTGACTTGAACACTTCGTGTTTAGCTCACTTTGTGCCACACTATATAGTCAAAGTAACTGCAGCTTTTGAACCCAGTAACAGGTCGGCTCCTGACACTGTTGACGGATTGAAACCATTTGATGATGAAAGATAAATTCTAATAGTAAAGTTTTAAAAAAAACATATGAATAGATATCGATGTTTATTTGAAATTTTAAATGCTCGAAATGTCTTTCCTCTGTCACAAGCCATATTTTGCATCACTGAGACATTTTCGCCTCCATTTTTACAAGATGGTACCAAAAAATTTAGGAGATGCAAACAATGAATTAGAAGCAAATATTGTACTAACTAATGCCGTTACCAAAAGGGGGCATTTCTATTCCGAAAAAGACAATGCTGAACATTTGAGCAGCACCTGTACATGGCTTAATTAAGCACTGCAGGTGGAAGTCTCCAGCCATGTAAGACAGCCCATCAAAAAGAAGGTCACTCTGATGAAAAAATGCAGCTCACAAGTCCGAGTGTGCTGTTCTTGTTTGATGTATTATCTTTGGGAGACCTCGGTACATCCACTTTTGATGAGTTTTAAATCCTTACACTTTTCTCTTCAAAGATGACATTTTATTCATTTACATGTTCACACCAGATATCAGCTAGTTATAATTCGAGATCTTAATGTCCTGCACATTTCTGACTATCCTTGCAGACCTCAGCTATGCTGCATTCTGAACTGTATTATTTCTTCCTCAGATCTCTAATTGATCCATTTGGTCAACTGTGATTGGTTCAATCCTAATTTCTATGCTCTATATTCTCAATGTCTATGTGTTCTTCTATTTTTTAAAATTTGTTTCTTCCTTCACCCTGTGGTCTGTTGACACCAAGATCTGGAAAATCTTCTTCCCTTTCTTCACCACTATCAGGTGCAATTTTATTTCGCTTGAATGATGTGGTTAATCTTAATGTTCAAGTCAAACAATGTCTTATTCCTTTTGTTTTCTACAACAGAATCTGGTTTGCACTGATACCATTCGTTTACATGAACCCAAGACGTTTGCACAATTCCCACTGTATGACTGTCCCTCTCCGGACACCTATGTTACCATATTCCATGCTCTACTACGGCACCTTTCCTCTTTTTTAAACGAATTTGTTTTACAATGTTTTATCATTATCAAAAATATTCAATATATTGATTATATTCGTCAGCAAAAATTCAAATGTAAAACAACTTTCAAAAATTTAATGGTGTGTTCTACAGAGAAAATGAAATGGAATTTGAACGAACAACTAGCATTTTGGAAGTTGCTCAACCTTTGAATTTCTGACCAAAGTATGAAGTTTATCGAAAAGTTCCAATTTTGTTCGAATGTATTGTATTTTGAAGATCTAAAAAAATCTTGTTAGTCTTCATCCTTTTAAAATAATATGAACAAGCGAGGCGTTATCAATCATTTGTCATAAGTATTGCTCTTATTACGTTGTTGTTGTGGGCTTTGATTTCAGTTTATGTAAGTCATCAGCCAGATCTTAACCAGAGTCCCAAAGGATGGCAACCCTTTTAGTTTTTACAGATCTCTTCTGTGAGAGAGAGAGAGAGAGAGAGGTAGACAGGGCCTCCATATATGCAGGCAATACAACACTTTCCCCATAAATACTTCTATATATACTTAAATTTATGTATGCTGGGTGTAGTACATACAATCATATTGGCAATAATTCTTTGATGCTGTGTGCAGTGGAGGTATAGGCTATTTTCTGTATTTCATATACGCTGGTATTTCCAAGATGATGATGATGATGATGATGATGATTATTATTATGATTATTATTATTATTATTATTATTATTATCATTATTATTATCATTATTATTATTATTATTATTATTATTATTACCCACCAATCTTCTTTATCCTAATGTATTCCTACCTCTAGTAACTGCCTTGTCTACGCCTTTTTCCATATATCTCAGTTGTCGTGCAATGCCGACAATATCCATCTTGCACTATTTGGCTTCCTGTGCCAATCGTCAGATTCTCTTTACTGCGTAGTTTTTCATACTCCATACATCTTCTTTCGTGACACTCAAACCCCTGTCATTTTCTCCTAAATATCTTTCGCTTATATTCCTGAATAAAAAGTGGGAAAGAAAATGTAATATAAAGTAACAAAAACAAATACCTATAATAGGAAGGAGAACATACACACACACTCACGTATATATATATATATATATATATATATATATATATATATATATATAGGAAATGGACATTTTGGTCCGTCAGAATGACTTATAAATTGCATTATATTATGTGGAGACTTATCTGAAATGATTTCCAGTTGTTACACGGTTATCACATTATTCTATGTTGACAACATAAAATGAATAAACAATTAAAGAAAATGGGGAAGCTGCAGGAATTGAACCTACCACTGATAGGAAGATGCTTCGACGCCGTGCTACACTTACCACTGTGTTAACCAGCCTGCTGCTAAGACAAATGTAATACGCAAACATAAGGCAAATATAATATAACACAATTTATAATTCGGATATATATATATATATATATATATATATATATATGAATCAATGCAGATGGCTTGATGGCTTTTATTTTTACTCTAAGCGTGGCCATAGCAAGCGATAAATAAAATTTCCCCTAGCTACATGCATACGTTCGGATGTGAATAATATCTGCATTCACATGCCCATTCAGACATGCAAACAAGGGGCTGCCATTTTGATTTTTCTAAGACCAAAACTGAGCAAAGTTGGTATTCGGCCAACTATTTGGTTGTGAAAAAAAAGGGTTCGGTATTGAAGGAAAATCTGGAAAATATAACCATCCCTCACATACAAATTATATGATACGACATAGATTTACATAGGGAAGAGATAAAAATATATCAATGAAACTATTTAAATCGATTTTTTTCTGTAGGTTTTGTCTTGTAATGGATTTTAAGTCATTTGATCATTTTGGCACTGAATCTACTTAATTTGTTCCTAAACCATAAAAATTTGGTCATATGCAACGAATGATATCTGGCGACCATGAGCACATTTAATCATATATTCATATTGCCATTTGTGATGGATAGATAAATAGATAGATAGATGAGTATTTCAACTGAGCGATCCAGAACTGGAATAGTAGGAGGATTTTAGTTAGCCAAACTCTCAAGTTAAATTTGGCATTAAAAGCCAAACCGTTTTTTAATATTCTTCTGTCAACCACAAGCACTGATAGGAGATACGCAACTCAGCGACCAAAGCCACACGCACACACGTGCCTTCCGCTTCATACACAAACACAGGTACAGTCAAGTGCAATGACACGAATGCTTTTCTCATCACAAGGTCACAGACTATTTGATTTGCTTATTCATATTTAGTCATTTTATATCAAGTGCAGTTTAAATTAAGAAAGATGGACTAATAAATATTCTGCAAAAAGTGATTTCTTGTAAATTGAGTTGTTTTTTTTCCTGTAATCAATTATTATCTTTTAAGTGAAAACGAGTTTTCTGTTTATATATTTTTTTATATTGCTATTGATTACGTAATATATATATATATATATATATATATATATATATATATATATATATATATATATGTATATAAGCAAACATATTTGTACATCACATCGCAATATCTTCCCAGGCTGCATCGATGGCCCGACAAGTAGTTTCAGCTGAATTTTGATCTCCACTGGTTAACATTCTACGATATTATTGTTTGTAGATAGTTAAATAGAGATTAAATTCACTGCTACTATGATATATCCTCCTGCCAGTTCAGTTCGGCTGAAGGCTGTCATATACAAATGTTTGGTAAGTGAGTGGCGCCAGGTCTCGATTTAGAGAATAAAGTTGATGCCGTCATTCGTGAGACATAGTTGAAGACCGGAATTACGGTTCATTTAACCGGACATTTTTTTTTGTTACATTATCTGTCGTTCTTAATAAATCTTTATTTGTTTTTTATCTTATTTTTTTTTCATCATTCGACTACGGACTTATTGATTTACCTATGTGTGAAAGTATTTCCGCCAATAAAAATACTGTGACGATGTTTTCGATATCGATCGAGTCCTTCTCTGTCCTTTACCGTTAATGCACACTCGTACTTATTTTTCTGTGAAACTTCCCTGACTCAAAGTTTTTTTTTCTCTTGCTGTTACTCATATAAAGCCATGCATTACACTTGTGAATTACTCTATTATTGATGAACATAGTGTCAGATATTCTATGGCAAGAAACTTTTCACTTTACTCTCATCTTAAGAGAAGAAGTAAACCCCCACGACTTTTCGATCAGCCGTTTCCGATTATTATCGGCTGAAAAACAGATGGTCGCTTCTTCTGTGTGTATTTCTTCTCCAGAACACATAACTATTATTCATATATTCTTGCTCCCATCTAGCACGCATGCGCATAGATTCATTCCAGATAAGCCTGCACTTAACACGCATGTGCAGGAATCATGTCAACGAACGAAAGCCAGCGCCTCACTGAAAAAAATATATTTGGCTACTTGCATTCCTTCGTTCGAATATCATTCATTTATTGCGTTTCGTTTTATTTATTTCTTCTTACATTTTTATCCTTTTTCTTGCTCTTCGTCTCCGATATTCCATTTATAAGTCTTTGTGGTCTATCTTTTCTTTCTCGAGGACACGATGTATTGGCTGAGAAAACTCTCGGTGAAAGAGAACAAAACTCCGCGAAATTGCTATGTCATTGCAGAATGCTACTTATAGAAGGAAAAACGAAGAAAAAAAAATGGATCTTTCGTTGCTGAAGTCGGTTGACAATAGCACCAACAAAATTGGATAGTGTCAACGCTATGCAGATGGGAGTGAGTTGTCGTATCCTCAGAGAAGATCACGAAGCCGGTTGTAGATATTAGCGATCTATCTATCTATCTATCTATCTATCTATCTATCTATCTATCTATCTAATGAGCAGTATGACTTTTTCTTCCTTCTCTGTCCTCTGACACTGGACTCTTTGCCTTAAAGGTAACAATTTTGCTGATAAAAATATCTCTCACAAACCATTCGAAGCAATGAACCCTTCCACTTAAACAAGTAGATTATTTTCCAGAGAAATGATGTCATAGCAATGCAAATATATCCGTACTTTACGGGGAGTGACTACTTGCAATACAATATAGTAGTAATAACTAGTAGACTACTACTAATAGAGTACTACCAACTATTAGTGATAATATCAACTAAGTAGTAATATTAACGATGATGATAATTATAAAAATGATGAAATAGTCCTGAGATGAGCTGCAGAATTTGCCAGAACATCGAGATACATGGAATAGAATTGTGATACCAAATTGAAAATCTAGCTGAGATGGTATGTATTCACTTCAAAATAAGGCCCTTGAGAAAGGCATGAATCCACCTAAAAGCAGACTTACCAATAGTTGAGGTCAGATTTTAAATCCTGATGTTCGTAACATGCATTCCAGTATGTCACTTGGAGAGAGGACGGGTTATCTGTACTCTCCAAAGGGATGTCACGGTGTAAACAGCGCATTACTTCGACGATTTACGAAATCAGACAATTATGTATATTTATATATATATATATATATATATATATATATATATATATATATATATATATATATATATATATGTATATATATATATATATATATATATATATATATGTAATACATATCAGGAGTACAATATGATTTGATATAATATAATATCCGATTTTTTATCCTTTTATTTCATCAAGTGCTCGATACATTCAGCGTTAAACATCAAGTTGAGTTAGAGTAGAGCTTGACATACGATGAAGTGAGGATTTGCTACACAAACACGTTTATGTTTCTGTCTTATTTTGGCTTCTTTAGGTGAATGAATGCACTCGCCTGAATTGTCAAGGTTAAATAGTACATTAAATTTGTAATGACGGGATATCCTTTCAAACAAGCTGCTATTTCATACAACACAATTTACAATTCATTCTGTATATACAATATACGTGGTACAAATCAGGCTAGCAGTATAGCATAATATAATATTATATCAATGATATAAAGCCACTCCTGAAATGTAATGGATTTATTTCATAGAGTGCTCGATACATACAACATTTTACTCATGAAATTAAATTGTTTTAGAGTAGAGCTGGAAATAAATACTAGACTGTGGATTCGCTACACAAACTAGCTCATGTTTCTGCGTTCTCCAGTTCTGCTATTCACCTGATGAGGCCTGGAGAACGCAGAAACATGAGCTAGTTTGTGTAGCAAATTCACATTCTACTATATATATATATATATATATATATATATATATATATATATATATATATATAAACAATGTGCCTCTCATTAGTAATGCTTTCGAGTAAGCAGATTTCAGTGCGCTGATGACTCTTCCGGTAATTACCAAACAACATTGGCCTAATGTTAATGTAACTCTTCAGGTGTTCTGACAAATTAAATTATTTCACTAAGTATATTATCGTTGCTTTTTTTGGCTGGTATAAACTCCGGGTTCTCTTATGGAAACAATCTAACTCTTCTGCTTGTAATGGTTTATCAACTTTTATTTCTCTTTCTTTCTTATCTTTTTTTTTCCTCTCGATACTTCTTTCTCTTTGTTCTTCTTTTCTCCTAGGTCTTTTCTTCCGTATTAATTTTTCGCGCACGCGCATGTGTATGCTAATAAACTGTCAAGTGCATGCGTATGAGTATGCGTGTGATGAACTTTCTGTGACTGTGCACATGTGTACGTGCCCACCAGGTGGTGAGTTTGGGTGCCCGTGTTTTTTTTTCCTTCTTGTATATGCAATTGTCCTTATGTATGCATGAGAGTGCATGAGTGTGTCACCGTTCGACAAGTTCGTGTGACTATTCTCTTTCAACTCTCTCTCTCTCTCTCTCTCCTTTCAACTCTCTCTCTCTCTCTCTCTCTCTCTCTCTCTCCGTCTTTCTCCCTCACTCTCTTGAGTACGTGTGTGCAGTACGGTTTGTGTCTGTGTATGTGCAAACACGCATGTATTTGTTTTCTTTTGTTAGGTAGGATCAGATTCTGACTTGGAATGAAAAATTTGCAGGTGAGAATTTAAAGTTTGATTAATTTTGGATTGTGTCATGAAATTTGAAAATGGCCAATCATAAAGTTCATAGATAAAAACAATCTTTTTCTTTATTTGAATAGCTTTGAGATATGATTCAATTTGATTGTCAAGAGGCTGAATGATAACTTCCACTCCCGATAGACAAATAACATTGCATGCTGGAATACTAATCTTCACGTTTTTCGTTATAACTTCTCCAGCCCAACAAACACAGACTGACAAGATACATTTTCGGAAAACTGATAAATTTTTTTTCACAAAGATATATCGAACATGGAATTTTTTTGAATCAAACAACATAAGGGGGACATATTGGTGGCAGTCCTGAAAAAATTACCACCATAATATAATATATGAATAATTTCATAGGATGTTTCGATAGAAAATGGCAATTGGAGACTCGAATTACACTCCATAAGTGCCATCGGGTTGGCTAGTCTCTACCTACAGAACATTGCAGATGTTGACTTTGCCACCCAGCCTTCGATTCTTCCCTCTGTCTCCCATTTTACTGTCAAATCAAGGTTAACACTTTCACAAATTGGAGAAAAAAAAAAGGAACAATCAGCATTTTATAGACAAAAATCTTCCTCTTTTCTTCCATCCAACGATTGTAACTAAGGCCATTCATGCACCCTAAAGGTTACTGTCTTGGGGAAGGGAAATTGAGGAATCTAATCGCTGATATCCGATTGAGAGTCAGATCTCAGGGCGTTCAATAACTTTATTTCCACATATTTGTATCATATTTGCCCAAACGGGTATGCGACATTCCTGGGCCCATGCACGAATTTTAATCTCTTAGTGAGCCTACTCTCTCTATTTGCCTGTAATTTGGTCTCGATTTCTATCTCATGGGTGGAAGAAAAATGAAGATATATTATCTGTGAGGAAGTTGAGATATGTCCTGTTTTGTGGTTAAAAGTTCAATTTTACCGACTAACACAAGTAATCTGTTCCCATGTAAGAAAAACAAACTTGGATTTTTCAACTGATTTTGAAAGGAAATGTACAGGCAGTCCCTCACTCCGTGTGCAATGAAATATCGTCTTTTTTTACAAGTCTCAACATGTAGCCCTGTTCCGGACTAAGCTGGGCTAAGCTATTGTCATTTACTAAGCTTCAAGTATATGACCACATATTGCCAACATATATCTATATGCATATATATGAGTGGATGTTCGTATGCGTGTGTGAGTTTGTATGTGTATGTGTGTGTGAGAGAGAGAGAGAGAGAGAGTTTGTGTGCGTTTCAGGTTGTTGTATGGAATGAATGAAGCAGCTTCAAGTGCTTCTTGCCGACCATTAGTCTCATGGTCTCACAGTGAGACAATGTACTTGGGAACATCATGAACCCAATATCTCTGTGCTCATTCTCATCACAGGATATCGGTTGGAAAATGGGTATTTGATAAACATTTATTGCTGGTTCGATCCCCCTGTGGCTGTTTTTCTATAGTGTATGACCTTATCTGTGGTTCATATAAATCACAGATACACGTTGATCGTTGAATCAAGCAGCTGCGTACAAAGAAAACCGAAACATTTTTTGTTGCTTGATGAATTCCTCTGATAATCAGGAACTCTAGATGAAAGAATATTGAGAAAGAAAATAAAAGAATAATTCGCGCTGACTGCTCAGTCCCATAGAAATGACTTAATTCACAAATAAAGAGGTTTGTCATGGGACAAGAACCTAACACGTGTAATGTTTACACTGATATGATAGAATAAAAGATATATATATATATATATATGTTTATGTATACATGATTATATAAATGTACTTATGCAGTGAACACACGCACACATATATGTATTTGTATATTTGTATGAATATACACACATATGTTTGACGTAGATAATATAATGTAAAATGTGTAAATATGATATAATGATTTACGATTATGATTTGATATACTGATAAAACTATACGGCGTTATGATATAATGCTATAACTATATCATATAAGTATGATATACTATACTTACTTATATGACTATAATATATAATGATATAACTTTAATGATATAACTATATATATATATATATATATATATATATATATGTGTGTGTGTGTGTGTATGTATAGTACTATTTAGAAATATTCGAATAAAACTGAAATTTATTCTATGGCTCTGTTTAGAGTGTTAAAATCAGAAAATTCACGCAAGAAAAAACAATTTTTATTGCAATCTGGATAATGTTATGTTTTCCTAGTCCAAACTGAGCTAATTGTCATCTACCTAGATCAAGAGATGCCGAAGATTTCAGACAATCAACCTTTCAATTGAACTATCATCGATCCCCAGACATTGATGTTGAATGGAATTTATCGAACCTACTAATACCACATCCTGAAAATTACAGAATATTCTAAGAGTACCAAATGCCCAATATATAATTATATATCAACTGACATTATAATTATGAAAAATCAGTATATTACATCTATTTATGACCCATAATTTTCAGTGAGCCCCTCCCGGCGTTTATCGACCCCCTTTTGATCCCGAGGCCCTTATCGACCCTTTGGTCGTCCCATCGATCTCCGATTGTCGAAATCAACCACTTTGCTGATCATTGGTATAGATTTTTGCTCATTGTGACGAGTAAGGATACGAATTTCTTACATTATCTAACTATTTTTAGTTTTCGATTGTAATCGTTTTGCTTTTGTCAGCAACCTATGATTGGTGCATAATATTTATTCTACTAAAGTTCACGTAGAGACCTACTTTCTTGCTTCGTCCATTCAATTCGTTTAGCGCTATTTAGAGGTCATGAAGGCTCTCAGCATAAAGCATGATGCTGTCAGCAAACCTGAGGTTACAATTCAATCACCCATAATAAGCTGGAGAGTCTGATACATAATCCCCTGGATATCTGAAAGTAGAATTGTCCTGTGGAAACTCTATCGTAAGCCGAAATGAGATGAAGAAAACAAGCAATTATCATTTATTTATATAGGAAAACATTTTTCCAGTATTGTCATGAATTTCTATCCTCACCAGGTACCATAGCCTTGTATCTCATTGAGGTAAACTTGGTAAATATCATATGTATTATGCTTCAAATTTTACTGTTCATACACTACAGTTATGCTCAGTTTTACACGAGACTACTGTGGAGCGCTCGGTGACAAATAAACTCATTACAATAATAATGTTCAGCATCACAAGCTTGTAGCCATTACAATACTGTTTGCGAAACTAAGGATTTCACGAACTCACTGGTTTCACAATCTTATTGAAGCACACACATGAGCACACACAGTAAACCATATGTGCGTATGTGCATGTGTGAAATGTTATAATGCGCAGATCTATAACTATGGTGCAACTCATAAGCGAAAAGCTTCATCTTCCGAGAGCTCAGTGTGTTTGATGTTTGATCAGGCTAATGCTAAACTTTGTTATATCTGTTAGGGGAAAAAAAGTTTTTAGCAGTCCCTTGAGAGATGCCCTTTGTTGACCAGTATTGACTTTGTCATAAAACGTCTCTGTATCATTTGATTGAGTATGACCATTGTCAATATCGACATGTTTATTACCTCGCTGCATTCATGTGCAGGCTCTGAATTCAAATGGCCTTCTTCTCAAAGCCGTCGCTGGAGAATTAGACACGATCGATTTTGCGGACATATTGCACCTAAATATTTATCAGGATTTCTAGGCAGACGATGAATTTGCGTAAAATCAGAGACGCCTGTATGATATAACGCATTTATAATTATATATACATGCATATAGATGTATGATTATAAGTGCTTTATATTACGTTGGAACACTATTTGAAATGAAATCCTGTTATGACATGGTGAATGTACTATTTGGCGTAGATAGCGTAGATAGAATAAACAGTTGAAGAAAATTGAAGGAATTGAACACGACATTGACCGATCGGTAAACAGACGCTGGTTACTCACTAATATAAGAAACTGTTGAAGATCTATAACACATGTCAAGTGACCTAGATAGAGGGAGTAAAAAAAAGGGTTCGGGATGAACAGAACAAAGACAAAAGTAATATTCAATAATGAATCTAGAAATAAACCAGTGAATTGACGGTGAAGCCCTTAAAGATGTAAAGGAATATATCTACCTAGGCCAATTGGTCGAGCTAAAGGAAGACTATAGCAATGGAATAAGCGTAACGATCAGGTAGAAAGCATTTCGTCTCAATAGACATACTGAGAATCAAATCGCCAATATGCTTAGAACGTATAGTATACAATCAATGCTTAATACCAGCAATGACTTATGGGTGCAAAACCTGGAAACTTACAAAAACACTGGAAAGCAAACCCAGAACTGCATAAAGGGCAATGGCAAGACAAATGCTGGAAATAACTTTCTGAGACGGAATAAAGATCAACTTGGGTCCGTGTGAGGACAAGTGAAAGAGAGCGTGTATGTAATTAGGCAACAAATATGGTGATGGGCAGGGCTCATAGCAAAAAGGGTTGGGCTCATAGGACGATGGATGGAACAAAAGCGTCACTGATAGATGCTGTAGGTCAGCTAATGCAGTAGGAATAGAACATACACTAGATGGGGGATGAGGTAAATGAGTTTACCAGGGATATATGGCAGAGATTACCGAAATCGTGGTTGACACGGGAAGGTATGAAAAAGACCTTTATCCAGCAGTAGTCTTATAATGGGTGATGGTGACGATATATATATATATGGAGATGTACTAAATATAACGCTTATTTACTGATAACTTGTGTCAAACATTGTATAGTAGAATTTTCAGCTCACCATTTAAATTTCTGATAACTGTCATACTACGGACTTATTTATCCACTCCAGTATCTATCTATCTATCTCTCTCTCTCTCTCTCTCTCTCTATATATATATATATATATATATATATATATATATATATATACGGAGAGAGACAGAGACAGAAACAGACAGAGAGACAGACAGAGACAGAGAGATAGAAAGACAAACAGACGGACAAATACAGACGGACAGACAGACAGTCAGACTGAGCTGTTCACTGACTACCACACGATTATTTGCCAATTAGCTTTCATTAACCACTGTCGTGAATTCGATGTTGGCCTGGTGACTAAATGGCTTGGCCTTGTGCCAGACCTTGCTAATGTTTGAAAATATATCTGTAAACCTTCTCCATCCAAGATTCTTGGTGACTCTATTCTTTTGCTCATGTCTGTTCTTTTGTGTTCCTGTCGACTTAGTAATGGTGTTCGGCTGATCTGATCATGGTTCAATGAACTAATAAGCTTTGATTATACGTTGAATCGTTGTGTGCATTTATTAATGGGTCCTTGTGTTTCTGTGTCTCTTTATACATACCTACTTGCAATGAGACAATAGAATATTTTACAATTATTAAGAAGTATATTGGAGTGTCCCGCGTCCTGACACACGACTTTTCCTCGAACTACCTTTCATCGAATATACAAAATACGCACATATACACGCTACTAGCACTCAGCTACACAGATGCACTCACTGGTACGTGGTCTACATGTGTGTGTGTGTGTGCATGTTAGCATGCATGTGTAGGTGTGGCATGTGTTCAAGTGTGTGTATCTGCATATGCAGCCTATGTGAGCACGTGCAGCTCGCGTGTGAACATGTGGATATGATTATATGGCTTGTGTGTATGTGTGTATGTACTATGTTTGTATGCGTGTTTGTGTGTGTGAATATGTGGCATGACTGTAAGTGGTATGTATGTATGTGTATGTGTGCGTGTGTGTGTGTGTCTGTGTGTGTGTTGTGTATGTATGTAATTCGCATTTTCTATGAAATGACTTTCGATGAAGGGTCGTGGTACAGTCCTGCGTACATGTGCAAAGCGGTGGTTGTTTGAATATTATTTTTCCCATGACTCTTTACATTCTTAGACCCTTATATATATATATATATATATATATATATATATATATATATATATATATATATATATATCAAGATATATATATATATATATATATATATATATTCATGATCTGGCAGGATGACTATGAATTGCATTATATTATATAGAAACTCTTATCTGAAATGATCTCCCGTCGTTACACGGTAATGCCAAGGTCCTGATAACTGTTTTCACACCGAATTCTCATATCGTTCATTCCTAGTCTATTCTTTTCACTTAAACGTGACAGTTTTCATTACCAGCAGCTGTTTAGCTCAATGGTAAGAGCAACGCCACGTTAAAACAGCGGCCACATCGGTCGCAGTTTGATTCCAGCTGTAGCCCCATTTTCTCCAATCGTTTATTCTATTCGCGTTGTCTACACTAAGTGATTCATTTAACGTGTAACGACGTGAAAACATTCCAGATAAGAGTTTCCACATAGTATGATGCAATCCACAATTATATATATATATATATATATATATATATATATATATATATATATATATATATATATATATATATATGCGTGTAATTGTATCGGGGTATGTAGCCTTGGTTTATCAGTATATCTTACATACCTGAACCCACTTGTAGGCGAAGTGAAGGTAGTCTGATATGTTTACGAAACAATCTTGTTCCTATGACTGTCTGCATATGTTTAGGTGCATTTGTGTATGTGTATATATATATATGTGTATGTATAGAGATGCATTAACAGGTTTATTAGTAAGTCTCGTGTTTATGAACTGGCTTTTGTTCTGCACTTTAATACGTTCGAATCAATTTTGCACCTTCTACTTTATACGTATGTTTAGACGACTGTGAGTATCCGTACATTCAATGTGTGTATAAGGATATTGTACACATCTTAGTAGGTTTGATCGTTTATCATACGTATGTGAACAAGCTTGTGTGCGAAGTAATTGAGATTTGGTATGTATTCGAATCAATCTTGTTCCTCGACTCACTGCTTATTTGTAGATGTGTATATTTATATGTATAAATATATGTTTGTTTGCATAGGGGTATTTCATATACATAGGTTTATTAGTAACTTCTGCGTATGCGTATACGCTTGTGGAGAGATTGTGGTTTAATACGTGTTCGGGAGATCATCTTGTTCTTTCGACCCGCTGCATATGTTAAGATAACCGGGTGTATGCACAAATGTGTGTGTATGGGTCCGGGTGTGTGTGTGTGTGTGTGTGTGTGTGTGTGTGTGTGTGTGTGTGTGAGTGAGTGTTCGTTTGTGTATGTGAGTGTTCGTTTGTGTATGTAGGAGGGTCTATCTTTCAGATTTTAACGTGGCTCGACCAACCCTCCTGTTGCCGAACCAGCCCTAATTACCTAGCTCAGAGTATCGAGATTTAAATGGGCCGCGCACAACATCCCAACAATGGCTGCAAACGGAACGGAACCACCGCGGACAGCAAGGCACCACTTTATGAAAAGCCCTGTCTCAATCAAATAGCCACTAACAAACCCATTGTGCGCACACTTGTCAATTTCTTTCTTTTGCCGCATTCAACACTTTATGTCATTTCTTGTTCAAGACATCATCATTCTTCGTGCTCCTAAGTCTGCATCCTCATCGTTGACGGGGAAGGCGGCCATCTCCGTTTCCAGACCTACCCCCGATGCATCTATCCCGAACAGTCGATGTAGCTACGGTGGCCTGTCTTTCTCGCCTTTCTTTATCATCCACCTTGCTCTCTTCTGTTTTTTCCAACAATATCACTTCTTCATTTTTTTTATTTCCAAATTTGCTTGATCGTTCGGTTCTTCGTGTCTTTCCGTACTTTTCCGTAGTTCCCACACTTTTCTCTCTCTTACATATCTATACTTTCTAGTTGGAGTACCCGTCGACGCTAGGTTGAATATTTATGGATTAAAAAAAAAGAAGACTGAAATTTGACTTGTATCATTTATTACAACGTTGCCACGTAGAATTTTGGAATTTTTCTTTTCTTTATCAATATCCTATTTTTTTCGAAAATCAAAACACTATTTATTTGACTGTGCATGCCAAATTTGATTCGACTGTGTCAATGTTTGGGCGTTTTTTTATAGCATGACAGATAAACAAACACACAAAGTGGACCTAACAAATTATACACTTATAGAAACGCCCAGTTTTTCCCCAAACGTTTATATCTTTCTTTCATTTCCTTTTCTTTTTTTCCTTCCTGTATTTTCTCTTCTCTTTTCTTCCTTCCTTTCCTCTCTTTTCTTTCAGTCTTTCATTTTCCTGTCCTTACTTTCCTTCCGCTTTCTCTCCCTCCTTTGTCTTTCTTCTCAATTTTTTTCTATTGCTACTTTTCCCTCTTCCTTTCCTTTTTTCATTTCCTTTAATTTTCATTTTATTTTATTACGTTTCTTATTTCCTTTTCTATCTTCTTCTATCTTTCTTTCATTCCCCTTTTCTTATTCTCCTCGTTTTTTTTAAATTTCTTTTACTTTCTTTTTTTTTATTAATTCACACTTTCTTCCCTTTATTTCTCTTCTTTCTGATCTTTCTTTTCTTTTTTCTTTTTTTATCTTCTCTCCTTTTTTCATGTCCCTTTCTTTAATTTCCTTTTCTTCCTTTATTTTCCATTCTTTTTACTCATTTCTTTCTCGTTTTGTTTTTTTGTTTACATTCTTTCTTTCTTTCTTTCTTTCTTTCCGTCTTTCTTCCTCATCTTCCTCGCCTTCTTTCTCTCCAAATTACTTCTTCTCCTTACTTTCATTCCTTTCTTACTTTTTCCCGGTTTCTATTTCTTCCACTTTGTTTTCTTTTAATTTCTTTTTTCATTTCGGTCTTCCTCCTTTAATTCCCACTTATCTCTCTCTGTTACCCAAAAAGATTTCAGTTTCAGTCTATTTTTAACGCACTAACATCTCTATCACCCATCAGTAATATCTATTATTGAATGACATGAATAAATGTTTGTTACATCCCTTGCTCAGTGTTGCCAATTTAGATCCTTTTCATCTTAATCAAGATGTTATGGTCACATTTTGACGTTAGAAACTGCTACTTAGATAATTTTCGATGAAAAAAGAAATATTTTCTTTTAATATATAATAATAGGATGAGTAATATTTTCAATAAATCAAGCAATATTTTGATAAAGGGAGATAAAGTCACCTTTAGTTTTTTACGATATCTGATGTATTTCCTGCATTATATATATATATATATATATATATATATATATATATATATATATATAATTTGGCTTTTTCAAGGTGTTTAAAGTTTGAAAAAGCAAATGTCCTTGCTAAATCTTCAGCAGAGAAAAAACTTCCGCATCTATGGTCAGTCTTTCAGGTTTGTTTCTTTTCTTCTTTTCATCCGTGCTTTACTTTTTTTAAAAAATTTTCATCAAAGTGGTCGTGGAATGTCATAAACTGCTTTATTGGGTTCTCTTTATTCTCGCCCAAATCTCTGTAATCTCCTTGGGCATTCGCATGAACCAAATTGGGGTTGTTGGGGTAAAGAGGCTGACAGACCTGGATGATGCATGTTTGTTTGTTTGTTGTTTTTTTCCCCCGATAAGTTTATGATCTTAGCCTTGCTCAGTCTGATATTATCCCAGTCTGACATAGGATATAGAGATGGTAAACTGTACATACATTGAATTCACAAGACTATCAATGGTTTTGCCAGACGGATTTACAAACCATCACAATGCAGTAGACGCCATTCATATGTTCTTGTTCTTTTTATTCGGCCTGCTTTTTTAGGTCATTCAATGTTGTTTGCAAGGTTCACCTTTTTTAATGTAAGGTCACTGTAGTCGTACACTCAATGAGAATCGAACTTGAAATACTATTGAATTGGCCCACCAATAAAACTATCTTGCTATCACGATAGACATACTTATCAATAAGTGTCACACGGCAACAACGATGAGGCGACCCCAAAAGGTTGAACTCTATTTCTAACCCTTAATCTACAGCAGCCCCCTATTAATTTTATATTTTTTCCCTGTAATCATTTTTAGATGCACTAACGACTCTAGTGAGAATCATTGTCATTGACAGAAGACATATCGAAAAGTGAGTTATGTTCCTTGTTCAGTATTGCCAGTTTCGACCTTTTGATTTGCGTCAAAAAGGGACAAATTTGCTATTTAGATGATTTTCATTAAAATAAAAAAAATATTTTCTATTTGATGTACCCTAATTAAAGAGAGTTGTCAATTTCCTCTCGGGATGATTGCTCTGTGGGAGTGTAGACTTGGATTATATTGAGTTTGTATCTATTTGAAAGTTGTATGGTGACGCTAGATACTCGGTCAGAGACGGATTTGAAGCTGGCTACATTATCTTTGAGGTCCTCATTGATGTGAAAACCTATTCCACTTTGTTTTACTTTCTCTTTTCGGTAGCTGTAAAGAAGATGTCGGCTCAGTTCGATTAGTTCTTCTCCGGGTGTCTTTTTACCTCGCTAATGCCTTTGATGTCCCATTTGACATTTCTTATTTCACTTCCTAGATCGGTTAGGTGCTTGTCAGTTGATAGTGTTCTGACGTTGTAGGTGCCTATGTATAATGTTGTCCTCTTGATGACAGTCTTGGAGCTATGTTGAAATGGTTGCGAGACAGCACAGTACATCCGGGGAAAGACAAGAGTCAGAAACATCTTAGAATCCATTAACAAACTCAAATGGCAGTGGGCTGGCCATGTTGCAGGAATAGCGGACAACCGATAGACATCGTGACTCACGACATGGATCCCCCGTGATCACATGCGCAACCGAGGCCGGCAGAATATTAGATGGAGGGGGGAGCTAAACAAATTCAGAAAGTGCTGGCTCTGCGACACCCACAATAGAGAAGTGTGGCACATCCTAGGGAAGGTCTATGTCCAAAAACAGACGCTAAAAGACTAATGATGATGATGATGATGAATTAAAAAGAGACATTTTAATCGATTAAGTAATATTTATGTAGGATAAATGTTGGAAATTGATTAATAATTTGTACTATATTTCCTTGACGTTTGATATATATATACATACATATATATATATATATATATATATATATATATATATATATACGTGTGTGTGTGTGTGTGTGTGTGTGTATCTTGTGTGTGTGTATGATGAATATGGGGGTATGGATTAATGGTTAATCCGAGAGGTATGTGAGTAAAATGACCATATCGGAAGACCGTTCGAAACAAATGAGTTAGTTTCAGCATTTTGCTCATCACGAGCCCCGTCAGGTATTAATTATTAATTCTTGACGAAGCTCTTAATAAGTAAAACACAGAAATAAAGTGTATCTTGTTCTAAACGGTCTTTCAATATTGTCATTTTACTCATATATATGCATATTTATACAACTGAAGAAAATAGATATTTGTAGGTGCTTAAAGATGTGACTCAATTTTAGATGTAAACTCATGATAGATAAGAGCATCCCGGCTTAATGCTCACACACGGACAGAACTTGCATATCTATACACTGACTTCCAGGCTTGTTCTGTTCTTAGGTGTTTTGTTTTAAATTTTCAAATTCAGCTGAATCAGTTATTGATCAGATGCTGCGTATGAAACTCTCTACTCTAGAGAACGCGTCAAACGAAGCTTGGCAAAAATTAACTCACTCTTGATAAACTTTAGTTTGTCTGGCACAAGGTCACTTAAAAGCTCAACGAGACTGTAACTCACTGTACTAAAGAATTGATCTACAAGACCAGGTAGCTAACCACATAGTAGTTACATTCCTTTATTTTCTTTATTTCCGTACATTTTAGATCGGGTGCATACTATTAAGTACAATTTATGCCTGGAAAGTATCAAGCCATTTAGCATAAATGGAAAAGAGAAAATGCTACATTTGGCAAACATGTCTTAGTCTACTTCAAAGCACACACTTATCCCAGTGTCACTTTTGCTTATCAAAGCAGTCTGCAGAGTCCTCTCTCGCGAATGCCATTAGCTGCTTCGTCGCGTCCTCTTTATTTGCGTTCTCAGGCTGAAATCTCTTTGGGAAAAGCCGATATTTGCAGATGCCAAATCTAGACTGTAAGGGAAGGGAACTAACTGACCTGGGTGATGTGGCGTTCTTGCCAAAAATATTGCAGGATACGTCATTGTCGAAAACGAAAGTCATGCAGTTCAAAAACTCACTCGATGGTGTTCAACCGTAGACTGAGTAACCCCATCAGCTCTTTTCCTATCATGTATTCGCAGTAAAGTTTCCTCTGTTCGGTTGTTTGACCAAAGCCGCGAAAATAAATATAAAACTTTCCCGGGCTGACACTGTAAGCTAAGTCTGACAAAAAACCAAAACTGTGGGGTACTTTATGAGGCTTGAAATCACAGCATTGTCATATCGAGTTTTCAATATTAATGGACATTATGCTAACTTCGATTCAGCTGGGATGGGCTTACACTGATAAAAAAATTGATAGTTGAATTTTATATGAACGAAAAAAGGATTTAGATCATTTTCTGAAATATTGATATTTTTGTTTTTTATTTTCTTTTTCAATTTTCACTTAGACTGTTCCATGCATTTCTCACTCTCACCAAGAAGATTTTTCTTGATCTCTAGTGGAGGTCTGAATTTGCAGTCAATGTCAGCATTTTCTTATCAGGACATTTAGCGCAATGATCGTCAATATTCACTCTATGTTTGCTTTGGATTCTATAGACTTCCAATGAGTCAACACGTTTTCTCTTGTTAACCAGAGTCTCTACATTGAGTTGTTCTAATCTTTCAATGTAAGATATATCTTCCAGCGTCAGAACGGTCTTGGTGGCTCCCATCCTCACACTCTCAATGGCTCCTAAGTTGTACTTCAGGTAAGGGAGCAATACTCAGGAAGTAGACCCCAGATGGGGATGCACCAGAGACTTGTAAAGTAGTAAAACACTCTCCTCGTCGAGGGGATTAAATGAGTGTCATATGTGATCTATTTAATGTTAGCTCTCTGTGTTGTGTATGCACAATGAAGTTATCTAGAAGAGTGAAGAGATCTTTCTCTGCAGTAGTTTCTTTCGGTTATGTATTTTCTCCTCTTGTTATGAATTTTCAAGTATTTGAAGTTCCGTTTACAAAGCCACATAGCAAGGCAACCTGTGAGGATTGAACCATTAGCAGATTTTTTTTCTTTTTTATCGACACGAATATTAATGGATCTGAGGATAGTAAGATTAATTGCAATGTAATGCCACAGGGCTGATAGAGTAATCATTTTTCTTTTTCGATCACAATTTATCTATTTTTTTCTCTATACATCGTTTTGCCCTCCCTCTCTCTCTTTCTTTCTTTCTTTCTTTTCATCTTTGATTTATCAATTCTTTTCTCTTTTCTTCTCAATGTCTCCCTTCTTTTCTTTTCTCTTTTCTCTTTCTTCCCATACTGCCACCACCCATGCCTGCTGCATTAGATCCATGTACCCTAGGTAAGACTCAAAATTTACGAAATGTTTTCATACACAGTAGGAGTGCATGCTTAGGGCCCTATCTTTATTGGTGACTGCTTTGGTTTGGCGCAATAAACTGGTTGCATCGGCCTTCATCCTGACTTTATTACTACTTTGTATCATTTTTCATGCATCTACACACCTTTTTCTCTGGTAAATCATATTGGGTCCCTTTTTTTTTGTCATTTTCTCTCCAATTCTCTCTATGCTGAAGACGTTACAAAAAACAGGAAACAATTGAGACTTCTCAATTGAGCATAAAATCTGATCTGCTGGCCAATGCCTTGGTCACACTTAGCTTTTCTCCTCTTGGCTCGTCCCAGGTTTACACAAAACACCAACTACCATTCATGAATTCGACAGAATTGGGGATCCTGAGCGGCAGTTGCAGCCGATGCATGGCTCTGGGGCCCAAAAAGTCAATTGGAACCGTGAATTCCTTTGATAGGGCTTTGTATCGAAACTTCTTAGTTGATACAATGAGTCAATCATTCATTCGTTTCTTGTCGCACGCAGTCAAACCAGTCAGGAAGTTCAGAGAGTAGGGTACAGGAACCTTTGGCTTACGTCATTAAACGTGGATTATAGATCGTTTTCTACATTAGGAATATCCACGGGATCGCCATAGGAGACTTCCTACATGATCTCAATCCGTCTGATAATATTGGTCAACTATCGTTTACCGGTGGATGAATATAGTGTGGCGTTTTAAAAGGGTTATAAAGGATAAAAACAGGAAGGCCAAAGGACAAGGGTGTTAGCACAGTGTGAATACTGCAGGGGTAAAACAGCGTTGCATCACCTTATGAATACCTCTTGGAGGCCTTAGACAGACGAACGTGTATCTGCTCACGTATATGTAAGGAGAAATTCGACATTTACTGCCGATAATTTGGACTGAGAAAGAGAAAAAGAAAAATTCAGATATCTCTAAAGTTTTTAAACCATCGACACCATTTGTGGAATCATAGATTCCTCGTTGACCCCCAGGCAGAGTTGCAGATAAAAACGTATCAAACGTACCAAGATAAAACAAAAATAGCCCGAAACGTTTAAGATCTTCAGAGAACGTACCGATTTTATCGAGTGATAAAATATCTAAAATCAGTCATTAGGTTACTTTTACTGAAAACTTAACTAAAGAGTATTTTCTTCCTATCTGTTTTAATTGAAGGATTGCTTGGTTTATTCTTTTTCTCTCATATTCTCATAGAATATGAAACTAATAAGTAACAACAACTATTCATATATAAAAATCAGAAATGTGTATCAGCAAGTTATTATATATATATTTTTCATTTCATGTATATCAGTTTTTGACCCAACAGTTCAATACCGTCCCCACGACGTCTATCAAACCTTTTTTGACCCCAGTCATTTGTGGAGCTCTTGCATAACCCCATCAATCCCCAGAAGGGGGCACAACATTGACGACCCTCTCATTAAAAGAGAAACCCCAAAGATCTCAATAACAGATCAACAGACCAATATCTACTCAATTGCATCAGCAAACCTTTCACCAAAGTGATCACTGACCGAATCACCAAAACGCTAGATGAAAACCAACCACAGGAACAAGCTGGCTTTAGAAAAAGTTACTCAACCGTGGACCATCGCCATTCGATCGATCAACCAAGAGAAAAATCAACAGAATATAACATACCACTTGCAGTAACATTCATTGACTTCAAGAAGGCCTGTAAATTCCCAAAGTTATTGATGCTAGCTCCCTGCACAGTGTAGACCCCGTATACTGATATGTATACTGTCACAGCAGCTCCTTTATCAGGCTACATAAAAGCTCAGAGCCCTTTCAGCTCAAAACAAAGGGTAAGGCAAGGTGTTAACAGCTCACCCAAAGTCTTTACGGCCTGCTTTGAGGTGAAACCCAGAGCCTTGAAATAAAACCTAGAAAAATAAACTGCGAATACTTAAGTAACCTAAGATTTGCAGAAGACATTTTCCTTTTTGCCGAGAACCTCCAAGACTTCCAAGTAATGCTAGGTGGACTGTATGAAGAAAGCAAGGAAGCTGACCTTCACATGAACTTCAGCAAAACAAGTCATGTACAACAAACATGTCGGAAATAAATGCATAACTATCAAAATCTGAAATGCAGAACTGGAAGAAATAGACCACTACATTTACCTAGGACAACAATTTTCCATGGAATCCCTAAAAGGTGAAGAAAAAAATCAATCTAGGATCTCAAGACTTTGGTCGAGTAAGATCAACCCTCAAGAACCCATTAGTCCTAAAAAGAGTATACAACCAATGAGTCCTCCCAATAGTCACCTATGGAGCTGAAACATGCAAACTGAAAATCATGTAACATGCACATGAGAGAATCACGCTGAATATCACATGGAAAAAACCACAAGACAGCAAAGCATACAAGGGTGAAAACGGGAGTCTGAGACTCCATTAGCCATCTCAGATGAATATAGGCTGGTTAAGTTGCAAGAATGGCAGACAACTGATAGCGCACAACATGAATTCCAAGGGTTCAAATGCCGAATTGAAGCCTTTAGAATATGAGATGGTGAGGCAAACTGGACAAGTTCAGAAATATTAGCTCCACGACCCCCCCCCCCCCGATAAAGAGGTGTGGCGAATCCTAGGGAAAGTCTATGTCTAACAAGAGACAATAAAATACTTATTTGCTAAATCATTACCCTGTATTTGTTATGCAAAGGTTGTTTTTCTACAACTGTGAGATGAAACAACCATTAATAATGACTAGAAAACACTCAAAGAGCACATACATATGTCATATAATGATCACTATGCAGGACAGGGGCAACTGTATAATGTTTGCCATATAGGGGAAGTAACTGTAAAGTATCCTTAGATCCAAGTGGAAATCTAACCAGTTCTTTCTTAGCACTTAGTTTAGAATTCAGCAAAATGCCATGGTAATCCATTTGCAAATACTGACAAACATGAATAACTACATGTATGAATGTATGAAAGAAAATCGGAAAAATATCCCCGGCTTTGCCTCACAATCAAACCAAATTTCCTTCCACTTATGGCTTATTATTCTAGAATATTTCATCAGAATTCATCAGAACGTTTAGAGATTTTGATAGCCACGATAAAGGGACGAGGGTAACTGAAGTTGTAGAATCTCGCCATGATATAATAATTTCTCCCATAACCAACTGTCAAACCTCCCATAAAATGTCACCGAAATTATTGAAAATCTTTAGTGATATTGCATGATGTTGTCAGAAAGGTAAGTCTAAAAAGTAAGTTGAAAGGACCACCAACGATTTTTTTCGCCATCTGTTTTCTCCTAATCCTTGAAGTGTCGATTCTCATTGAATTAATATCCCACTGAGTACATTTTTAGCTATACATAGAACGTTGTGAAGTTTGAACATGGAACATGGAAGGATCGAAAATCGCATAACTTGTGAAGTAAACAACATGAACACATTTTTCTATACAATTCTTTTGCGAAGAATTAAGAACAATCTTAATGGTATACAATTCATTGAGATTCAAATATATCCTGTCGCCTTTATTTCAGGACGAAAACAGTAAAAAAGCCAAAGAATATAGAGAAATCCGATTAAAAGTTTCCATATATAAACTAGACAGCAAATCTAAGTTGTATAATCTGTTTTTCTTAATCCTTAAAATGTCTTCGTCTATGATTCTGTCTGTTAACAGGTAGAAATAATATTCATTTTACCCTTGTATCAAACATAGTGTAAACCCTAACCCCAAAACCAAAAAATGTAAAATCGCATAATTTTTTTAAAGCAACAACATGCAGAGATAGTCCCTCAATAGAGATAGTCCTATGACCAATACCTTTTGATAACAAGCCATGTTTGGGGTGATCAATTAGATCATTAGAGAAGTGAGAGACTAATGGATAAGATAGTGGGCACAAAGTAAGAATCAATTTAGAATAAATTTATGTTTCAAACTGAACCATTCAACGAAATGGTATTTAGAAAGGGGTTGAAAAATAAAACAAAAAGTTTTTGTGAACATAATAAGAAGTAACTGTTTGATGTTTCTGCTCTTGAGCTCAATTGGTGAAGCCTGTACACATGATACATACATACACACTTACATACACTGATAAGTTAGAAAATCGCATAACTTTTGAAGTGAAAGCTGAGCAGAGACAAATAAACTAATTTTCTATACAAGTATGTCAAAACCAATTTAGTAGATTAGTTACTGTCAAGATTCAAACTCATTTTTCCGGGTTGACTGTTATTCTCAAGATTTAAACAGGATCATATTTGTAAACATAGACCCCAAACAATTATCATTGACATTGTTCAAGAATTTTCAAAAACTAATTTGCCAAAAACATCTCCGGGGATCCAATTAGTACACACAGAACATTATGTGAGGGTTCTAAGTGATTCCTGGGTTAAGCTAATGCATTCAGAATCACTGGTATACAATTCAACACAAAAATTCATAATTATACGGTTAGCCGTACCAACATAAGAACTGTCAAAATTTTAGGTGACCGTTTTGGTTTACTTTTTTGACAAGTGATCACAGTTTTTCGATTCAATTCTGACCCAAGTAATTCAGATATAAACACATCTTCTCTCTATTTCAGGATAAAAGTAGCAAAAAATGCCAAAAAAATCTTCACTCTATTTCAGGACAAAAGAAGCAAAAAATAATGTTGAAAAATCCGATTAAATGTATTCATATATAAACTAGATATCAGCTCTTTGCCTTGTAATCTGTTTTTCCTAAGCCCTGAAGTGTCTAATCTGGGATTTTATCTGGTAAAAAGGCTACAATAATGTCCAATTTTGCTTCATTTTACCCCTATATTGCACTTAGTGCAGCTCTGGAAACTGGACATTTAGAAGATAGAAAATAGCATAACTTTTGGAGTAAGAATTAAACAGAGACAAATAAACTAATTTTCTATACACGAATGTTACGACCTATTCAGTAGATTAGTTTATGTCAAGATTCAAACACACATAAGCTTTACTTTCAGCCAGGAAAGGCAAAAAAAAGACGCTTAGAATCTGATATGTTTTCATATATACACTGGATATCAACTGATAGTCCTTTATTCTGCACTGTAGGTGCGCCATTTCAATTAAAACCCTTTCTTTGAGAGTTAATTGAGTCATAATCATCACCACTACTGACGAGATTGTTAAAATCTGTCTAATCACTATGTCTTCCTTGCCGTCAACGGCGTCGGAATGAACTGCCTCCTCCTCAAGTATACATGTTTGCAAAATTTCCTTGTAAAATTCGAGATACCTAGCTTCACCTTTTCAGTTGCAACTCTATACTCTGTAGATACAAATTGACAAGATACACTGTTAGGAAGCTGATAATATTTTCTTGCCAATGATATATCGTGTCAATCTATTTACATTTTTTCTGTGTTGACTATAATTATCAAAATTTATACAGGATTGTATTGGTGAATACAGATGCCAAACTATTATTATTGACATTCTCCAATGATTTTTCAAAAACTAATTTGCGAAAAACATCCATGGGGGTCCTATTAGTATAAACAAAGCATTTCATGAGGGTGGTAGGTGGTTCCTGAGTTACACTGTCACATTCAGAATCACTGACAAACAATTCAAAGTACAAATTCAATTGTGCCTCTTATTATAAATGAGTTCTCCTGTCATAACCACAAAAGAATAGAGAATGCCATCGGGCATATTTGTTATCAGTACCCTTGAATCATTTTATTTCAACTGCACGACGAAGTCTACGCTAGAATATCCTTGTTATATCAATAATTGGAAACAGACAGTTGGATATTCCAACATTTTCTATTCTTTCTGCTTTTTTGTCCTTAAATTGAGTCAAGTAGTGTTTGTGTCTTAAAAGTAACTGTTTTCATGAATTACTTGTGCCGAATTGTTTGGAAAAAATGTGTTCATTTGTCTTTAAATATTGTTTACCTCAAAGGTTATGCCATTTTATATTTTTTGGTGTCCGGGCTCGAGTCGGACTAGTTGTCATATCGGGTTATAATGAACCTAAGCAGATATTATTACAACCTTTTAACAGTCAAAAGAATAGGAATAAGAAATACAAAGATTCGGAAAATACGACAGACATTTGTTATCAGTCGATATCTTGTTCATATACGAAGACTTTTAATTAAATCCCTCAACATTCTTCTGGTTTTTATGCTGATTAGTTCTGAGATAGAGACAAGCCAAATTTGAATCTTGATAACAGCCATTCGTCTGAATTCCTCGTGTCAGGATTATATGGAAAATTAGATCTTTTGGCTTTGTGTACTGTTTTCTGCACAAGTAATGCGATCTTCTCTTTTCAGTGTCCAAGTTCAGAGCTGCAGTAGGTGTCCTAAGTGGCTGAAAATGCGCCCCATGGGGACAGACGGAATCATCAAATAAAGAAAAAGCAGGTGGCGAAAATAATCTGGGAGTTCCTATGAACCTACTTTTCCGACTCTACTAGTATGGTTCCCATGCAGGGAATATTCTCTACATGCTTTACTTGCAATAAATGTTTATACAGTGTTCATGATTTCGATATCGAATAGGGAATGTTGGGTGTGATTTTCAACTATTATTTGAGGCTAATTATAAGTTAATTTGGTGCTAAAGTCTGCATAATAAGTATTTATTGAGATGAGCTGGTTACAGGATAAAGTAATACTTGTTGGGCAACCAGTGAGGATTAAATTTGGTATGATAATAGTGATTTGCGTGACTACCTTCCTAATCATTCGCGAAAAATCTCTAATGCACGCAACTATCAAGAGGTTTTAGTCACTGAAAAAAAAATGTTTGGTCACTTTTTTTATGATGAAAGAAGGGTTTATTGTCGATAAGGTGCAATAAACAAATAAGTAGCAGCTGTACATTCATTTCCCTTATTCAATGCAACACTTGTAAGAATGTATAGTTTTCATGTGAAAATTCAGTTAAAAAAAAAGGACTACTTAGTTCCTAAGACCTGTCATTTGAGACAATTTCCTCTTCTGTCTTTCTCTTCATCCGTACTTTCATTTACACAACGTCAACTTGAAGGAATCACGCGACTTGAACCATCTTTGTGATCAAAAGATCTTTGAAGAATGGATACTGAAGTGATCAAGGGTTGACCGGAAGTTATGATCGATTCGACACATCTTATCTTATCTGGCCTTGATATCTACTTTTCATTCTTTCGATCTTTCCTTCATTCCGTTCTTTCTTTTCGTTTTTCTTTCTCCCTTTTTTCTTTTCTTTCTGTCATTTCTGTGTTTCTCCACCAAGCTATTTCTTCTTTGTTTTTTCTGCCTGTCTCTCTCTCTTTCCATCATCCAAGTCTTCATAGAACTTGAAAAAAGGTTGCAACCATCTTTTTTACCACTTGTATTCAAACTATCTTAAATCTAAAAACTACTTTTAAAGACACACTCTACCATAATATCACAAAGTGATGCCTATTATACATACATTTCTACATAACAATAGATGTTGGAAGATTAGTTTCAACCTGGGGGCAGATTGTACCCGTTTCATCTATATCGGAAAACGACCTAGCAGTCAAAACAAAAAGGTAAGGATGCTCGAATGAGGTTAGCAGGTTGTGTACTCATTTGATCTTACAGACTGTTGTCTCTTAGTGCAGTGATGCCGTGTGGCTAATATCGTTGTATGAAATTAATGTGCATAAAGACTCTATCTTATTATAAGTAGGGTTGCGTAGCCTATAAAACACATCGTAGCTTTTTTTTATTTTTCCATTGAATATTTCTCTTCTTTTCATCCCGACGTTTCGTTCAAGTTCACATATATGATTATAAATTAGGTTATATTATATAGAAACATCTATTTGAAATGATCTTCCATCGTTACATGGTTCTGTATCACGTGGCCTAGACAGCGTAAATAGAATAAACATAACTGTGTACGATTTTTTTTCTTGCAGTCTATCTTATTGCCTTTTTTTTCATCTAGCTTTATTTTTCTTCTCTTGTCCTTTCCTTCTTTCGTTCCATCTTTCTCTCTCTTATTCCTTTTGTCAACTTTTATACTGATATCTTTCATTTTTTATTATTTTTATCTTTTCTCTTTCTTTGTTTTTACCTTCCCAAACTCCTTTTTTTTCTCTTCTTTTGGCATTTCTTTTTTTCTCACTTTTTTTCCATTCTGTTTCATTTTCAGTATATATTTCCTCTCTCCTTTTTTCATTCAGCATTTCTTTTCATTCTCAGTTTTTTTTCCCAACTCAAATTCCTTTCATTTGTATTGTAGTAACTTTTCTCTCACTGTTTTTCCCCTTTTTCTTTCCGTCTTTTTCAGTGTCTGTTTCTTGAATTTTTCTTCCCTAATCCAATCTAATATGTTTGGTTGTCTGTTTTTCTTTTCTATTGGAGACATCTCTTCCTCTTCCCATTTCTCCATTTTTGATTTAAACCAGTCTTTTTCTTTCTTGCTCCAGAATCTTTCTTTCTTTCTTTCTTTCTTTCTTTCTTTCTTTCTTTCTTTCTTAATTCACAAATTTTCTTTCCGTCTGTCTTCCTTTTTTCTTCCTTCCTTTTGGATTCAGACCCATCCTTATAGTGTTACAAAAACAAATGATTACACTGAGCAGTTGGAATAACCCGTTCGAGGGAAATGACACATGGTGCGCAAACTGGTTGAATTGGCTGAAAATGATTTAAGGTGCGAGTAAGTTCGATGTAAAATCCCAGGAAAAGAGAGGGAGGGGACTCTCTAAACATGGAATGTAGCAAAAGCCCCGATCCGATGTAAAAGAAAAAAAAACGATAAGTAAATAGAGAACGTTCTTTTCTGAAGGTACCTCTCGGCTCTAATCGAAGATGTCAGGTAGGAATGGTGAACTGGAAAGAGAAAGGGAGAATTTTCGTATTTGGAAATTTCATTTGCTTTCGTACTGACAAAAAGCTTGTGCCCTTGAACTTT
The DNA here is from genome assembly GCA_963457665.1 of Thysanoteuthis rhombus. Lineage (NCBI taxonomy): Eukaryota > Metazoa > Mollusca > Cephalopoda > Oegopsida > Thysanoteuthidae > Thysanoteuthis > Thysanoteuthis major. Next base: position 53,370,488 of record OY735204.1, read on the forward strand.
GACCTACCGCTCCGTTTCTCATATTGCGTGCACTAATTCAACTTAATAAATACCTTTCGAGAGCACACCTATTTATCTTAATGCAGAAAACAGACACCGATCATACGATGTATATATATGTACGTACACAATATATATGCATATATGCACACAAACACACACATATATAGAACTATTTTGCTGCATACAAGACGTATCTGTGCGATTTATATAAGATCAGAGAGTAGTTCCCTAGTCTTCTGTCCAAAATCTGAGTGAAATATTTATGTGCCATCAAGAAATGTTACTTTAATATATATATATATATATATATATATATTAGTATGTACACATAGATAAATAGCAACATACATTTATGCGAGAGAGAGAGAGATGGATGGATTTCATATTAGCAGTGATGTATATACACACATACGTATATAAATAGATATGGAGAGCACGCGAGAGAAACAGAGAGACAGAGACAAAGAGAGATACAGAGAGAGGGAGAGAGAAAGAGAACGTTGACGAGAGAGAAAAATATATGCATTAACAATCTCGTGGCAAAGAATTCTTACAAACATATTGGAATCTAGGTTTTTTTTTTTTAATTTTTGTTTTTAAATATTTTCCGTTTCCAGACGGGTTGGGTTTACTGCTCAAGGGACGTATTGATTTTAGATTTATCTTTGAAATGTCATGCGTTTCAATTCCAATGCAAATTTACAGAGTAAACTACTCTGATACAAAGGAAGATTAATTAACACGATGCTTGGGTCATCTCTTTCAAAGTAAATCAGAGCAGCAACGATGTACCCAGAGCTTAGTATCTGTAAAGATTATACAACGTAATGATAAAACTTAGAGTTAAGAATAATTTTTGATGGTGTTCCTGTGGTTTCATGAAGAAAAAAAAAAAACATCACCGGATCTCTCTCTCAAACACACATGCACCCTTTTTCACAAATGTATTCTTCCATAGATTTTTTTACAAAACTTTAAATTTTAACCGTTGTTCATTCATTGACCGCAATCATATATATATATATATATATATATATATATATATATATATATATATATATATATATATATATATATATTGTGTCATCCACAAACAGCTATTTCGTTGTATTACAACTTTTCACTGTGGCTCTACACTATCCATTCTCCCAACCATGAGGAAGAATTGAAACCTTCACTTCAAACCCGGAGGCTGGTATCCTGCCTCTGCTCCACGGAACTGGACGGTCAGTAAATACAAGCGATATATTTATTCAGCTTATATTCCCCATCCACCAGAGTACTCAATTCCTATGGAAGAGCATATGTATGTATATATATATATATATATATACGTGTGTGTGTGTGTGTGTGTGTGCTCTTCCATAGGAATAGAGTATATATATATATGTATATATATATATATATATATATATATATATATATATATATAGTACCCTTCAGAAATATCCTCTGTCCATCTCTAAGTTTATCTCCGTTACACTTCTGGATCCGTCACCTCTCCTCATTTATCAAACTTCTCTCCGGAAAAAGGTCCCTAAATTAAGACAAGCCTTGTATAAGTCTACCTCAAGTCATTTCCAGATGTCTACGTCGGTCCTAAAGTGAAAACAATTTTGCTTTCTCTTTACTTGATAGATTCTTGCAAGGTAATATTCTCACCCAATTCAGATATGCGGGTGATAAGCCTGGCAATTATCATTTATGCTTGTACCTTAAAAACCGTCGATCAGAACAATCCTCAGAAGTCAAAAAAGGTTTCTTCAGTTTTTTTAGTGATTCTAGCTGTCTGGTTGGCTATCTCTCTATCTCTATCGATCTTTGCGTTATGAATATAAACCATACAAATTTGAACATTTATATAATTTATTTATGTCTCGAAAAAAAACGTTTTTTCAACCTGCCTCCCAACCAGCAAAAAAAAAAGTTTTGTTTGTGAAGTTCAATTTACAACGTAAGTTTATACTAAATTGATTCCGCGATTTGTTTCTGGCAGCGTTATTTTCTATTTTTTATTTTTTATTTTTTTCAAATTTGGAACATTTTAGTGATCCACCAAAAGGCGAGAATAGAAATCGAATTTTTCAATAGATCACCCCCAACAGCAGCTAAAAGATGTTGATCACGTGACAATTTCTATTTTTTGAGTGACTAACCAGACCTACTTTCAATTAATTTTCTTGCGCATGAAAAGATGTATGAATCTTCATTGAGATAAGAATACCTAGGTCTTTTTTTTTCTATTTTTTTCTGAGTTTAACAAGGCGAAACAAAATTTCAGGATTATTTTTGTACTCTATACTGAATTATCAGAATATTTCCAACTGCTTTTCTTATTATTGCTCAAATGGATATACTTTCTTTGAAAAAATAAAACAATGAAAAAATTATTTTTATTGTAAAATATTGACGCTCTGCCCTTCTCTCTCATTCTTTTATTTTAAATTGAGTTTGAGTAAAAGTATTGCTACGTGCTTTTTTCCGGCGAGAGTATTAGTCTCTCTATGTATTTCTGTGTACACCGTCCACACGCTCTGTGGCAAACAAATTTAATCGGCTTCAAATTAAATCTATCACATCGTGGGATAGGTTGGTAACATAAAGAGAGTGACGTTCAGGATGGGTCTGGGATGGCGTGGGGAGCAGCTCACCAGAAGAATAAATAAATAAGTAAATAAATTGATAATAATAATAATAATAATAATAATAATAATAATAATAATAATAATAATAATAATAATAATAATAATAATAATAATAATAATAATAATAGATAAATAAATAAACTGGGGTTTGGTGGACTATAACAAATTGAGCACACTTCATCAAACAAAGACGAAATTTCCTGCAAACAAGTACTTCCTTACACAATATATCCACTAGGACACAACCACATACACCCACAAACGCACACATATTCATACGTGCACACAAACACACACACACATGCGTTCACGTGCACATGCACACATGTTTCATAAATGCCATCTCATTTTCGCATATTAAAACAAATACAGTGTGATGTAAAAATAATTGAAACCGATCACAATTCATATACGGGATGTTTCATGAAGTAAGCAACAGTAAGAATAAAAGGGTAGGATTACGCGCTCGTGGATGTAACGCTGCCATATTGGTCACATGGCAATACTGTACTCAGACTAATAGTTTTTTTCCAGTATATAAAGCGATTCCCTGATGTGCTAGCCATGGTCAAGACCTCATCACTTCACGTTGTTTTAGTTACGACGTTTTTTCAGCGTAAAGAAGTGTTTATGCTTTGAACCTGGTACGAATCTGCATGCAGGTTGAAGGGAACCACTCTCAATATCAATTGTAAAGTTAACATGTACGTGTAATTAATTCTTTTTTGTTCTCTTTTCGCAATTTTGGTCTTTAAAAGTAGGGTTTTTTTAAAGATTTAAAGCAGTTTAATTTGAAGATGGTTGCCTTTTTTCTAAACACCCTGTCTGTAGTTTAAAGCGATTAATGGAAATATCCACATGATGTGAAGCTATCAACAATTCCCCGTTATGCATTGCATGTTGTAAAAATGGCCACTTCAAAAATTTCTGTTGAAATTTGACGAATAGGCTACCGAATCTTTTCGTAAGCTAACTGAAGTCTATGGGGAAGAATACATGTGCATTTGTACTCGAATGGTTGATGAAACTTTGAGAAAGTCGAAAGGTTATCAAATATGATGAAATTTGAGAATACCCAGGCATATCAAAAACCAATGGAAATACTGGAAAATTGAACTGATCATTCGGAATACTCGAAGACTCGGCATCACAATAATTGAAGAAATCATTCTCAACATGTGCGGCCATCAATGATGTCCTTCGACATGCTCTCATCTTTCACGAAATTCCTTGTGTCTGTCAAAGACACGTGAGAATCACATGCATACATCTCAATAAACTCCAGTCAATATACGGAAAGATTCGGTGGCCCTTTAGGTCAAAAATACCCACATTGATGCGTCGCCTGATTTCCGAAGTGATAAAAATAGTTCGTATCCGTATTCGGTGAGATTCAAAGCGTGATCTTTATTCAGAATTACTGAAACCTGAGTATAATCAGTTGCACACACAGCCACACTCTCTCAAATTCAAACACACACACACACACACACACACACACACTCATACAGACGTATACACACATAAACAATCAGGCACACAGGTTGACGCAAGCAAAGATGAAAAAACACATTTTCACATCTACATGCATTGAGACGGATATTCATGGAATTACCATACACAACGTACTGTTTTACAACACAGGGACTACATAGTAAAATGTGTCTGCTTTGTGGACGATACATTTGCGTATTTTCCCCCAGTGCTACAGGTTTCTGCTTTAACACTGTTAAAATCAAGTTTCGAATGCTGATTGTTTAGGCCGGCAGATCATATCCGATAATCTGTTTTATATTTGCTCAACACCATTTTGATCCATTCTGCCTTATACACTGGTTTCATTCGTTTCATTCAACATCGTTTCGCTGTGACGTTGTTGAGAACGATGGATTAAACGTAGAATATGAGATACTGTGGATAGAATCGCAAACTAAGTGATTTTTCAAACTCAGGATAACTTAATCGTAAAATTCCTACACTACAATCTAATCATATGATGAGCTGATATTCATATTTTTCTATTCATCTATTTGAATGTTGGCACTCAAATAGGATTCTCCCGTTGTCTTATTATGACATAATGAAAATTACACTATAAGAACTCTTGAGACTTTATGTCTGATCACCCTTTAAAACAAATTGAATCGAGTTGAGACAGGGAAAAGAAATTGAAATTACGATACTTGAATTATTGAAAATAATCATAAAAAAGGCTCCTTATTGCTGATTGATACATAAGTAATGCCTACATTTTTGATGGGTATATTCTAAAAAAATAAATAAATGATAAATCATATAATGCGCTTTTATGCAAATTGTCTCCCTGTTAGTCGCTAACACATTTCATTGGTCAATTTACCATCCTATCTTGTACGACATAACGATTACATCATGGATTACATCATAGACATTCTCAAAACTTAAAACATCTGATCATACATTAAAATAGCTTGAGTTGAGTTGAGACTGAAAATAAAAACTAAAATTAGATCACTTGCATTATTAAAAAGAAAAGAAATTACCCAGTCTCCCTCAGAGCCGATCCATACAGAAATAAGCCTGTAATTTTCAACAGATATATTCTAGTTATTTATATAATTGTTCCTATGTTAACTCGGTTCCACTTAACGTTGTTTCAGTTAAAGTTGTGTTTTTCAGAAACCTAACCACGATGTTAATGAGGAAGGTTTAGTAAATGTTGTAACAAAACGTATAGTGGGTGGTTACAGGTAGGAGCAACGGAGTATTTCTTATCTCCTCTAATGCACGATTATCTTATCATTAAGAATTTATGTTGTAGCTTTTTTAACTTACTCATGACTTTTAGAAGACTAACAGTGATAAAGACTCAATTCTGTTCAGTTATACACATGCACACAGACATAAATACTTACTTCTAAACCTTGGTGCAAGACACATACACACACACACATACACACATGCGCGCTCCGGAACAAAACACAAGCACACAAACATTCACACACACACAAACAAAACACAACACACACACACACACATACACAGAAAAAAATACACATACACACACGCACACACACACGTGCATACACACACATACACACACACATGCAAAGACATGTACACACAAACACAAAATCCATTTCATGGGATCAAAAATCATGAATCCACATGTTTTTCAACTAACAAGGTCATACTCTTCTACGTAAAATATATTTTCCTGGGCATGCATGCACTTTCACGCTCTTATTTCAATTAAATGATCATATGACGATAAGTAAACTGATTGGCCAGTATGCTGGTTTCCTCGAAGTATTCCGAGGAGAAATGGTTATTCCTTGACAGTACCCATCATCTCTCATTGTAAATGCAGCAAGTTGAATAGATTCACATAGTATCATTAGCAGGGTGTAATCCCTGACCCGACCTATCGAGAGAAATTAATCCGTACCTTTCCCCAAGTACATTAGGACAAAAAGAGTATAAACACCCTTAAATCGGATTTGAACACTATTCACCGATTTTATTTTAGATGTAGCTTACCGTTACACCAAATCTATACTGCTGTCAAATCACCCCATTGCCTGGCATAGTCTCAAGGCAACGTGTGTGATTGAATTCTTTTGGACAGTGACGGCTTTATGGAAGTACCAACCTCCTATTTACATAACATATGATAGGTTATATTTGGTTATATGGTACCAGTGGTAGGGAAGAATCCGTGACCCAACCTATTGGGAGGCTTACACATATGTCTCTCTGAAGTGCGTTTGTGCTATGAGAATGCAAACTACCTCAGCTGGAATTTGAACTAGATTCGCTGGCTCCATGCTTCGTACTGTCAAAATTTAGGCCAGCATCACACCACTAAGCTGTTATGCACAAGCATACACACACGCACACATAAACGTAAGTGCACTCTCTCTCTTTCTCTCTCTCTCACACACACACATTAAGCACGAAGCATGTATGTACGTGCACAAACTCGTGAATCGTTCAACAATTTTTTTAAATCAGTTTATTTTTGTAGAGTAAACATCAACAAAAAATTACGTACACTTGTTCACAAAATGGTGTTCACACATATTCCGATAGCCTTGCTCATAAAGAAACTCACAAGCCGCGCTCAACAAAGATAGATTCGCTGTTCCGTTCAAACAAAGACCCCCCTCCCTATCCAGTTACTCCCCGCCCCCTACGCCTGTTAATATCATTGGAACGTAATTATTTCCACATCGGTGAGCATTTTAAATGAATTTGTCCATTGCCTTTCTGCCCAATCTTCCCCCTTTTGGGAATACGCGAATATTGACGCATGCGTGATCGGGATTGTTAGAGTGTGGGGATGAAGATCTGATTTTTATATTAGCATTTGCCTTTTTGATTTAATGGGAATTCTTTGTCTCTTTTTAGATACACCATCATTTCTGGCACTGATTGCTGTCACTAACTGACTGACTGACCAACTGACAGGTTGACATACCGAAACACTCCCATCACCCTCGTTCCCTCTCTATTCTATATTTACATATATATATATATATATATATGTGTGTGTGTGTGTGTGTGTGTGTGTGTGTGTGCTCTTAAAGTGCAAGAGAGGGAATTTGTGCTCATATGGTCTGACTTTCGGGCTTGTTTCTCATGGCCCCCTGGTTCCCTGATCTAGGCAGAAGGATACGTAGCGCCAAATTCAATCCAATGAATTGTTGGGGATAGCCAGAAGAAAAAACGTCTATTAAACGGTTGGCTATGACAAACCGTCTGACGGAGAGAAATTGTTGGAGGAGTGATATTTATGGTCACTGGATGAATTGAATGTAATCAGACCTCTATTCATGGCCAGAGGTACGTTTGGGAGGAATCGTTAGAGATATTCTTCTTCCGTTTCCTTTATTTATCTATCTATTTCATATATATATATATATATATGTGTGTGTGGGGGGGGTGAGGAAAATGATGAAAAAGTACAACCAACTTATGTTAATGTATTAAGTAGATCGTACTTCAAAAATGTGCTCAGTAACATCAGTAGAGCGGTTTCTTTTTTAAAGTAAAACGGAATTAACCATTGAGAAAATACTTACTCATATATATATATATATATATATATATATATATATATATATATATATATATATATATGTAGAGAGAGAGAGAGAGAGGGAGATAATGAAAGAGATAAGTTGAAAGATGTTTTCTGTTGGATGTGGAATACAACTATTAACACGCACCCTATTTACAAAAAATATCCAAAACATCAAAGATCAAAAAAGTGTCCAACCAGTGTGGCTTCTCTTGACTTTTCACTCACTTTTAACACACACACACACACACACACACACACACATATATATATCTATATATATATATATATCTATATATATATATATATATATATATATATATATATATATATATAGCTAAAAGGCTGGAGATTCAAGAGGTACTCCTTACTATATCTACATTAACGTTATTTTGTTTTCCAAACGCCGTCTCGTAAAAAAAAGAGTCTTAAGTAAAGATTCCAATTTACTATGTATTTACATCCTAAGTATAGTTTGGTCCAGCATGACAAGCATGACAAGTCTATCTCCTTCTGACTTTCAATAAGACTACACCCTTTATCTATTTCTGCTTGGATGCTGAGTAACTATTGCTCCCTTTGCCATCATTATGTTTGTCCTTCGTGGTCGAAGATGACCATGGTTTCTCTTCGGGGCATTACAGCTGCTGCAGGAAAGAACAGTGTCGGAAACCGTGACTTGTGCTTGACTTGGATTTTATTGAGGAAAGGTTACATACGTCTTCAGTCTCTCTCTCTCTCTCTCTCTCTTTCTCACTCTCTCTCTCTCTCTGTCACGACACAGTCTCCTATTTCAAGTGATATAATCTCCTTCCCGGTCAACACATGTGATTCAGCAATGAATATCTATCACGAAGACCGAAAATTACCTGGTGAGCATTTCAGATCAAAATTCAGCTGATAACGAGCTGTAAAAATATTGATGCATTCTTGTTTCTAAGCAATAGACTAGAGAGATACGCACGTTTAACACCTAAATCTCTCTCCCTCTCTCTATATATATATGCATACACACACACACACACACACACACACACACACACACACACACATAAATATGTAAGGTTGTTTTTGAGCAACACAGCGAAGAGAAACAATGGGAAAAAGCTTGTACTGTTTTGAATACCCCGAACAGATCCGTGGCTAAACAGCTGATGATTCTCCCTCTGATATTTAATGTACAACATTAGAATTCAAATGTAATAATAATAATAATGATTTTTTAATGTTTTGTGTATATTGCAACATAATTTTAGTTCGTAGGGATCGGAGAGTAACTGACTTGAACGATGAGCCATTGCAGGATATTGAGCACAAGATTCATCAACTAAATTCTCTTCTTTTTCACTAAACGTGTAAAGTTTATATATATATATATATATATATATATATATATATATATATATATATATATATATATATATATATATATATATATATATATACATATATATATGAATATTTTCGCGGACGAACATTGTTGTGAGAGATTGCAACAGAAGTTGGACCACAGCCTGAGCCACAGATTTTTTTAGGTGGGGCCAGGTTGCTCAAGGCTAACCCTACGCTTTAAAACAGGTCTAAACATCGTATGGTCCACCAAGGTGGCACGGTAGGGTCAGTATACGATCAAAAATCAAATCGTATCTTCATTTCATTTTATTCTTTGTCTTTTTTGGTAGATAAAGTATTATAAACCATTTTTTTCTACAATATCTTACATCTTAATTGCTATAGCTTTCTATCGCAATAAAACTCAGGCTGGGTTCCCATGAGTCCTGATTGAATAAATTCGCAGTGCGTATGGGAATATAAAATAGGATCCAGGTGACAATCGAATTCACGGCTCTCCTATGCTGGAAGATGGCACACTTAACGTGCGACCGTTCTCACCATTGAATTACAGGAATTCAGTGGCAAGTGTCACTTTCCTATAATTCAAACCTTTAAAATCACTCACTATCTACGATCTCTTCAGTGAAATGTTTGTTATTAACTGGTTGTTCAGTTCAATACAATTTTATTTTATTTTCATTCACTTTAGTAAATGAAGTATTATAAATTATTACTCTTTTCTACTCATGACCTTCATCTTAATTGTTGTTGCTTGGTTCTCTTCAGCAGAGAATAAATAAATTAACAGCTCAGACCGGAATAAAGTTTTAAAAAATACCACAATAATTAAGATGAAGGCAAATCGTAGAAGAAATGATTTATAATTCTCCATCTACAAAAATAAATAAGAAATAAAATAAAATTGGATCGATCAGAATTACCATTTAATGAAAAACATGACACAGAAGAGATTGTGGACAGTGAGTGATTTGAAGGATTTGAATTGGAATGGCTCTGATTACTGCGTTCCAGCAGTTCAGTGGTAAGAACACTCACACGTTAAGCGAGCCTCCAGCCCGGCGTAGAGAATAAGTGAGCTCGCTTCTCCCCAGAAGTGATGTTTTATTCCAATTTACGCCGTTACTTTATTTTGCCACTGAATGGGACACAGCTCGAGTTCAGTCGTGATAGAAGTAACAATTAAGATGATGGTAAGTAATAGCAAAACTCGATTATGATGACAAACTTTACATCCTTCACATTTTTACAATTCTTTAATCTCTTTCTTACGTCACCCTATCTTTCTCTCTCTCTCCCTCTCCTCTCTCTCTCTCTCTCTCTCTCTCTCTCTCTCTCTCTCTCTAAATAGTAAATTCCCCTTCTTGTTCCGTCTATAAGCACAATATAGGAGCCTTCCATTTCAATAACAAGCTCATCCAGTTGGATATTTCAGTCCACTCTCGTTCTTTATACCTTATGGTATTTACTTTATCTCACAGGTTGTTACAGCCAAATTGTGATGAGCACTGCAATTGTCATACGATGATTAAAGTTGAGCAACTTTGAGTCTGGTCAGTAAAGGTACTGGGCGATCGTGTGGAAATACTGAATGCCATAAACAGCTGTGTATCATGGTTAAAAAACCTTATGTGACGATTCCATTAATCCTCCCAAAAAGGAGACCAATCTCTACCCAGTAACTTGAGCCAAACACCCCTTCCTTAATTCTCTGAACCCTCTGACTGCCCTGGCTATGAGCGACCAGAAATAAATGTATGGTTTCCATTCCAATACTCTCTATTTGAACCAGTCTCGCCAGACGACATTTTACCCTCTTCACGACTCCAAATATGCGCCGACCACGATTTTCCCCCGACGCCTTTCTAACATTCTGCTGAATTTCCCATTCCGCAACGACCACACCATGTCTGCAATGTTCAGTGATTGATCCAAGCCAGAATGAGCGGACGACCGCTGCCGCGGACAACCTTCTAGAGCGAGAACAAGGAGGAAAGACTGCAGCTGGAAGAGCGCGCCATCTCCGTGTCACCATGCAAATATCTCTTGCAGCTGTATTCGACTGTTAAGGGCCTTCATTGCCGATACGATGCTTTGATCGTTGACCGACCCCGCCATGTCGCGGGCGACCAGCCGGATGAATGGCCGAGATGGACGGGTAAATTTGATTTGGGCTTTTGTGATCAGTCTTCTGAAACAGTTCGTCTCTTTTCATTCTGCCTTCTTTGTTGTCTCTTTCCTCGCTTTCAACGTAGGGAATTCTACGACTTCATTCACTCGTTTCAATCCAGTATTCATTTTCTCGGGTATTTCTTCTACTTTCTCTTTTTCCGCTTTGTCTCTCTCTCTCTCTTCACATACAAGCACTTATATGTGCAGAGAAAGAGAGAGGCAGAGATACAGAGAGAGACAAAGAGAGATATTGAAAGCAATAGTTTTGTATTACGCAAAATGTATTTTTAAAAAATGAAAGTAATGAATAGCGTTCAGCGTTTTTGTTTTTTTTACAGTGAGCCGTTATAGAAGCAGTGCACACGTCTCCATCTCTTTTCTACGCTCAAATTTTCTGTACTTCCCGATATCCCAAGCTATGATGATTCTGTTTAGCTTAACATCATCAATTATCTGGTCTGAGAACACACAAAAATTATTTCCATATAAATTTATGGCTACTGCCTATTTGCTTTATGCCCGTTTCATCTCACAAAAAAGTTCTTTTTTTTTTTATAGGAACACTCTACCATTGGATAGCAGGACAACCCCCGAAGTTCTTTCACTGAATTTCCCTTTTAGTTTGTCTCTTTGCTATGAATCGCTGTTCTGCTTTCAATTCATTTTCACGGAGTTGGCTCCTAAAATTTGTGCCCATGCATAAAAATGTTCAAATCTCCTTGAACATGCCCAAACGTGCATTGAGTAGTGTATTTGTCTGCGTACACGTGTGCATCTGCATTTGTGTGTGTGCATTTGTGTATAGGTGTATATCTATGAATAATCTAAATGAGTTTGCCGTAAAACTAAATAGGGGGAAATCGTTGATAAGAAGTTTGTGTTGCTAAAAAAAAAAGCCAGCAAACTAAGAAGCAAGCCTCCCTATTCAACTTTGGCCTCGAATAGAGTAAAGTCCCAGAGGATCAGAACAACGCAATCATAATGATTTTATTTAAAGAGAAAACCCAAAAGACCTCAACAACAACAGGCCAATAAGCCTTCTCAAATGTATTTATAGAATCTATTCTAAAGTGATCCCCAACCGAATCAGAACACTAGATGAAAAAACTAACCTTGAAAATAAGCTGGCTCAAGGAGAGGATACTCAACCATTGACCACCTCCATTGAGTAAATCGACTAAAAGAGAAAGTGACAGAATATTAAAAAAAACACTTGCTATTTTAGACTTCAACAAAGCCTTTGACTCAGTGAAAAGATTCAATCCAGTTGATTGTTGGGAATTGCCAAAAACAAAAAGAGTGTCCATTAAACGGTTAAAACTAGATTATTGATTCTATCATTCGACGAGGCTTGAACCCAGTGTATGTCAGAGTATTGCAACATATCAACACATCAGTCTTTTCATCAGGCTACATGAAGATTCGAAGCCTTCCCAGCGCGAAAAACGGGTGAGATAAGGAGATATCAGCTCACTCAAACTCTCCACAGCCCGCATGAGGTGATATTCCAGGACCTAGACTAGGACAACAAAGGAATCGGGATAGACAGCTATTGCCTCAGCAACCTCAGCTTTGAGGACGACATCATCTCTTTTGCTGAAATTTTTCGTGACCTCCAGATGATGCAGGACAGACGGAACGAGAAAAAAAAGGAAATTTGTCTCCACATGAACTTTAGTAAAGAAAATGTCACGTACAACGAATATACAATCTTCAGAGTGAATCAGAACCTTTGTGGATTTGTTTAATTAATCCTCTCAGTGATATGACGATATATACAGTATGGTGCACATAAAAAAATGATTATCAGTTTATGAATCTGCACTTCTGTATCGGATATGTAACCGACTTTGCCACACAAGAAATCGGGCCACACAGTCACAGCAAGCGTTGCAGTCCAATCATAGACTTATCCTTATCGCACGTTGCAGCGTCTCCCAAAGACAACAAACTTGGCAACAGAATTTGGAATGTCTATATCAGTAAAGGACAAACATAGAAAGACTTCCCAAAACCGGACAAAGATAGCGTTTGCATAGATCTGACTTTTCTCTTGCTATGAAACAGAATAAGCAAAGACAGGTGGCATCATGAAATATTCTTAAGACATCGTAGGTTTTGGATAAAACATTGAAAAATGTTAGAGTCATCATCTGATAAAGGCTTTGTTTGATGCATTGCCACAGTTTTTGCTGCAATAACTGTATTAATCTATCTTTTCGATGACGGTTAATGGATTATTTAATACGGGAATTCGTCACAAATTATAGAAGGAAAATATCAACGTATTTTCAAATAAAACAGAGCATTTCTTCTAGACTACTTTGCTTAATGAAAAGACTGCAAACAACTATTGTGAGTTTGGTATCAACTGAGTACCCTAGATAGTGTTTTCACATTTTTCTGACTCCTGCCGAACTAAGCAGAGTTTAGTATTTAGCAAAAAAAAAAAAAGAAAAAGAAATTGGCCATTTCCCGCACTGCGTATCAGTGCTACTATTTCTGTGTGGTATTTCTGTTTCTGATCACTAATTTCATTTTTCTATTTACTTTCTAACTTATTAAAAATCATTTAAGTCAACCTAGTTTTCTCAAGTTTTGCAGTTATCTTAGTTGTCTGGCTCTCTGGCTAGCTATTCAACCAACATAACTATCAAATATGACAAAGGGTTCTAGTTCTTTTTTTTTATGTGAGTGTGTTCGTGTGTTCCGACGTTCCTGCTCATACTGTCTTGTTTACAGACTTGAAGATTGGCATCAGTACTCTACTAAATTTCTTTAAAAAATAACTTCTTTTTTTTACTTTTTCTGAGCTTTATTTGAGGAGTTTATTAATAACATCTATATTTTCCAGAACCTAAATGTTTTTTTGACGTCTTTTTTTTTACTCTATCATGGATCTTTTTCGATGGAAAACGCCATGTCATGAAGAGAATTCATTCTTACCCGATAATTATTCGATGTCTACACGATTTCGCTACGGTTGTTTAATTTTTTACTCTAATGGATTTTATCTATCTACCTATATATATATATATCGCACGTACAGGCCGTACCAATTACTAAAAATAGGTTAGTCATGTGATGTTTTTCTATCGAGTGACTGACCAGACACTTTTTAAAAAATAATTATCAATTATTTATTATTTATTATTATTTATGCATCAATGGCATGTTTCAGCTTCATCCTTCTATGATTCCGCCTCGCCAGCCTTCACGATTCCTCCAGCAAGTCTTCGTCGTGCTTGTCGGTCCTTTCTGCAAGTGATTTCATCTTCCCGGGGTCGTGAGCGATGTTAAGTTTGAACCTCCTGAAATACTTCTGATCTTGTAATGTTTGGCCTTGAGTAGCAGTCGTCGTTCAGCTCTTGGTTGAGAATCACTGAAAAAGGATGTGCCGGGTACCTCTACCCCTTACCCCTAGAACTTTTTGCTGTCTGGTAGAAGTAAAGCAGCATTGCTTCGTTGGCTGGCATCATTTCGTCTTTTCTCCGTATATGTCCCTAAAATTCGCATCTGGCTTTTCTCATTGTTCTTGAGATGGGGTACTCTCCTGCTTTTCTTATTAGGTTGAGCTAAGAAATTGCTTTTCAAGGGGTTGTCCTTAATTCCTGCGCTTCTGTGTATGCTCAGTAAAATCCTCTGTCTCGTTCTCATTTACTCGTTCTCCGTGTACAAGTTCCTCAACTTGTCTCTGTTTTATTTTCATCCTCTCTGACTTATTTTGGTCCATTCCATCAGTCGGTCTCCACGCCGTTTGGTGATCTTTAGAATGATTTTTTTTCTTTTGGAAATCATTGCCTTCCGAGCCAATTCTTTTGCATTGTATTTTTACTCCAAAAAATTATTTCTATCGTCTCCATTTACCTACCTGTGTCTAAATCAGTCTGTATTCATTCTTCCATTGTTTTTCTTCTTGATTTTCACTTCTCTAAATTCCTTGTCTGAGATCCGGTGTGCTTGCTATAAAGTTAGTAGAAAACTAATTTCTTTTTTTTAAGCATCTTGAAATTACCACCATTTCAACGCTCGGTCTTGAACAAAAAAAAATATTGTTTTTTCTTATTCTTTCATCAATTACCCTTCCTCAATTAGTTCTTAAACGCGTTTCCTTCTCTTATCTTTTTCTTTTCCAACTGAGATTTATTCTCTTTCATCTTTTTCTTTTAATCATTTTTGAATTTTCGTCTTTCTGCGTCTTTTCTATATACAGGGTATCCCAAAAGTAAAGCCTGGTCCATCGCAAAATCATGGTCACATTGTGTAAGACTGGCTTGACGATAGTTCGAAAGGTTTGCTGTCTCGGACGTCGTGTTATTGAATGGATGACAAAATCAGATTTGTCTGTAGGGAGTCTCAAAGAACCTGATGTATAGTACAAAATTAACCAGCATACAAAAATTGACAAACCAGAATTGAATAAAAACTTGTCAACATTAACGTAGAACTTTGTCAGAATGTATGCATATCAATTGCTTGTCGACTAAATGAATGTATCAAAATGGACAGTACTCACATTGAAACTTGAATGTAACGCATTTTGCATGTCTATGTTTATCATAAGCGTAACTTGTTCATTGCAACATCAATAGAATTGTTTGCAGACAGACCGGGCGTTTAGCAATTGTGACTGCAAAATCATCATCAACTGGGACACGCTGTATATTCCATAAACTGCAGATTTTACAAGTATATGTTTTCGGATATGATGATGCTACTTGACTAAAATCCTGTTGTTTGATAATGGTGGTCGTTAACTTTGAAAAATAGTATTCGATATCTGAGCCTTTAGCAGGTCTCCGGTGTCGGTGGTCAATGTTAGACGGATGTTTCAAGCTAGCAGTCTTTTCCAAAACAGACAGATCTAGACGAGTCATTCTCATCGCAGACAATATTACTCCCAAGTGGGCTGAGAGGGCTATAGGTTATCACATTCAATTTCTCGACTATCACATGGAATCTGTTAGTGAAAACATCAAAGAGAAACCTCTCGAACTAAAGTGCAATGATGAATGCAAATACGAATTTGAAAGAGCTGGAATGACCTATTGTGACTGTCAAATACAACTGAGCGGCTCTATCCAATTATGTGGCCAGGAATGGTTAAAGCGCTATGATGCTTTCCGACTTATTTGTATGAATGTGGCTCCAGTGTATTCAATACGATATTGTCAAAGAGAAGAAGTGGAACTGATATATGCATGCAAGTAGGCATGAGATCAAAACTCACAAACATTGATCCAAATATTGAGAACTTAGCAGCGACGGGTCACATCAAATGAACAACGTAAGTAAAATGTAATTTTAGTTCCATAGAAATTGGGGTCGGGGAGGGGGTTCCCAAAAGACGGCAATAGATAAAAAGGTTGAGCAAACCTGACCAAGACAAAACCAGATAAACAGAGAGAGAGAGAGAGAGAGAGAGAGAGAGAGAGAGAGGGAGGGTCGGGGGAACATACGAACACAAACACACAAATAGATATTATATAAACAGAGAGATAAATGTAGACAGGCCCAGAGATAGTTGAACTGTTATAGACCGAAAGAGAGGCCGATAGATCTGGACGAGCATACATACAGAATGGTAGATAAATAGAAACGTGAGGACTGATAGATAGATAGATAGATAGATAGATAGATAGATAGATAAATGCAAACAAACACTGAGACATTGATACTAAGAGACTTATATGGATACACAAACAGAAATCAAAGGATATGGCAGCTTACTCATTACAATAATGTATTTCCTCTGGATATTGACTAAGCTTAGTTCTATAAATGTAATTCCGACTCAAGAGACATAGGGAAATTTTGTGGCGTAAATATTCCCAGTTAGAGCAGGGAAGCTACCTGACTTGAAAATCAGCATCCAAAATCCTTGTATTTCATCCATGTTCGATCGCTGAAAAACAAACACCAGCTATTGGAAGTACGAGTCAAACATGCACCCCCTTCAACTTGGTAACTTGGCGCAGCACAATCTTTCTGCTATATTTTCTGGTATAATCTGAATCATACTATACTTGGTAAGTACCAATAAAGGCTCAATGCTTTATGACGATAAGGTATCATAGGTCGTAATCTAATCCTCATAGGATTCCCCATATTCATGGCCTTGAGCCGTACTAAAGTTTGGTTCGTTAACATCAATAATTGCTAGTGGCTCACTGAGGAGCAGTAAACATGCTACTTCAGAAGAGCATTGCTTCTGTAGTGAATTCAATTCTCACCGGGTATGCCACATTTCTGGTCTTGTATCACAACTTGGAATTTATGCCTAGCTTGCATATGGCAGTATGAACGAAACAAGCGATTGGATAATTCCACGCATAATCCTTCAAAAACTGAAGGTCGAAGGTCAATAATCAAATGAAACCCGGTGGCACCGACCAAAGATTTCTAGTTCCGGCTCCTTGGATATTATATCAGGTGTTCTTCTGTTAATGGCAATGTATTATTATCATTGATACGGGAATAAGACGCGGCTGATTATTCTGTTGTCAGAGCCTGTTATATTCCCACACCTGCATTATCAGGAAACTTTATTTCCAGTAATGATAGTTTCCAGATATTGATTACTAAGGAGTTCTTGCACGGTCTCCAGAACAAATAGTCGCGTAAAGTCATTAGTATCTGTTATTCAAGCAGCATACAGCAAATGCAGAAGGTGTCCAATAAATAACAATGAAATCATTTTATTGTACTTGTACAGCGCTAAAAATTGACGAAACGTCGACTAAAGATTGAAAAACACAAAAATCAAAAAATAAATATTATGATTGAACGTTTTAAACTTGTACAAAAATCAAAAATCTTTGGTTTAAATTCTGTCGATTTTGAAGGTTTATAAGAATGTTCAGATGAACATTTTACAATGCATTGAAAACTTCTGATTATTATCGCACTTAACATAACCATGTGTATGTAAAAGTTTAAGTAATGGCGATCAAAAATTATATTTAAATGTGGGTGGTGTTTGCATATTTCTTTCAAATTATTTACGAAATAACTGTATTCTGCTGATCAGTTACACTTGCAATAATACTTGACGTTGGATAATCCAATTTTCTGGATTTTCAGCGCAGGACACACGAGATTGAGAGTTGAAAATCACTCAGAAACATTAGCAGTAAAATAAGCGAAAACTTGAGATCAATCAAAAAATTTTCTAATATAGCCAAAATCATAGGGTTGATCATAGCAGGAAACGATTACAGCAAAACAAGGATGCAGTATAGAGCTGGTAACATTGGTGGGCAGCAACGAAAAAACTTACTTTCGTTCCTTGGATTTAAATCATTATATATATCTCTATATATCTATATCTATATCTATCTATCTATATCTATCTATCTATCTATATCTATATCTATATACATATATATATATATATATATATATATATATATATATATATATATATATATATATACATATTTATTTTTGCGTGTGTGTGTATTTTTCTCTCCATTCAGAATTATGAATCAAACTGACATTATGCAACTAATGAGAATGAGTCGAAAGGGCAATCATTGTACATCAAAGTTTTTATTAGTGGTTTCAGGTTTTGTACGAAGTTGATACAAGAATTCCAATTTACAATAACTTATGCAATAGCCTGAAGGGGAAAACTAGGATTCTCTCTGGGTGCTTCAAGTCTCTGTGTTGTGCCCTTCTGATTTAAGCGTAGTAAGTATCATGGTATAAATGTGGATGAGCAGTTAATAAGATCATCTTGGAGACCATGAGTTCTGTTGTGATTTATGTCTTCCGTGGGTGGCACACATCTATGGCTTTATAAATTAATAATGTAAGTTAAGTAAAAATTAATACTTCTCCAGGGACCCTTAAATGAAATCAACATTTGGCCACACTTCCAGCTCTGATGTTTAGCAAGTTACTTTCATGAAAACTATTTAGTATTGATTTAATATTTTATTGATTCACCATGATATATATAAATATCTGTATATATATATATATATATATGTTTGCATGAGTCATTTCACAGAATTGCGTAATTTTCATATCAGAGCGATATCGAGACCTCTCAAAAAGACTAGAGAAACACAAGATAGTCCTCAGACTGGATGAGAAGACAAATGTCCAGGTCGAACACAGGAACATACACAACCACAACTTCCACAAAGCTCATCTCATCGAAGAAATCTACGACTCTCCGACACGCAGATGAGTCGAAACAGCTCTTATATCCTAATGTAATTGAGTGAAGGCATGATCACTTTCAGATTGCAAACCTCCTCAAAACTATTTTAAAACAAAACCACACATACAAGGAATTGGCCAACAACCGACAATTAATTCGGAAAACGGTACAAGCACACATACATCACCCCTGTAAGGGAATCAAATCCAGTGTTACCCGCCATCAAGCAAAAAGGTCAAATAAAACAACACACTCACTTCCATCCTCCCCCATATATACCTACACCAATCTATCAATTATCAGACACTACCTCCCCATCTTAAAGCAGAAATAAAAAAATCCACCTTTTCCGGATAGATGAACATTCTAGCCTTTCACTATTTTTATTCAATCTAAAACAAGCCAAACACCAACATGGACAGGATACATACATCCCCTGACCCTACCTCCTATAGACCCATCTCTTTCCAAGCAAAATGTCATCCTCAATTGCAAAGATAAAAACACCTACCCTCTTGCTTCAACCATGCACAGAAACATTCATGTCCTCTTCGTTAGCATCGAAATATAAACAGCATATTTTCCGTGTGAACCACCGAAAATACTTTTCTTTAAAAACAATGCTTCGAACTACGCCCACACAATAATGGCAATAATGATTCGAAATGTGACACCTTTTCTCGAGTTTTTCTCTTCACCTTCCAGTCGTCATTTTCATCTACATTCTGTCAGATCACTTCACATCCACAATACAAAATGTATATAGAATGATTATGAATTGTGTTTTATTATATAGAAACGTATTTGAAATCTATCACTCGCTCTAGGCAACATAAATAGAATAAACGATAATGGAAAATGGGGTTTCAGCAGGAATCGAACCTGCGACCGATAGGGTAGCTCCTCCAATATAGCGATGCTCACAGTTTTGCCTTACCGGTGGCTGTTTAGCTCAGTGGTGAGAGCATCGCCACGTTGAAGCAGGAGGTTCGATCCCTGCTGCTTCCCCGTTTTTAATTGTTCATTCTATTCACGCTGATAATCGACTATATCTCCCAATCCTTAATCCACCATTAATCCAAGCCATTTACAGACATTGAATCAATATATAAATAATGATATTTCTACACCCTCGGTTCCCTCGGCAAGTTCTGGTATTTCTTTAGCTTTTCACTCTCATCTGTTTTTAGTCTATGATTTTTAGGCACACCTACGTCTGTTATTTGGCAGGAACTCTTTATTTTGTCAGAGACTACCAGGTCTGGTCTTCTTGTTTAGATTGGGTGGTCAATTTAAATGTCAAAGTCTCAGAGTATTTTCTGGCTTCTATTTTCCAAGACAGTCTCTGGTTTGTTCTGATACCTTTAGTCTGCAAGGTCGAATCCCAGTCATTTGCTTTGTTCCTAGTGTATAACTGTTGCTACCCTGTCTTGTCTGTTTTTGTACACCTTCTACGCTAGTTTACTCCATTCATTGGTTATGCGTTTTTGTCCCTTCCTCCATATGGACGGCATTTGCTGTTTGTATGGGTTCTGTCGATTTTAACCTTCAAACAGTTTGTCTTGATGCATTTGTTTTGGGCCATCATGAGCGATTCTGTCGCTCTCTTCGTATTTCATTGCATAGTCATGCCTACGATCTCTCGTTTGTGATATTTTAAATCAGTCTTTTGAATTCCCCGTATATTTTTTTCTTTCTGTTCCTATTTTCCTTCCCTTGTTGTCTGCTATGATGCTTCCTCATTTACAATTTTTCTGTTCCTCGTTGCACTTCTTCGGATACCTTTTATACTGTCTTCCCTATTTGCTTGCAAATATTTTTCTAATCTTGTTTTGACCTTTTATGCTGATGAGTCCTCTACCACTTTCTTTCCTCTCCACATGCAGTTTATCTGTGTCATCTCTGGGGTGTAAAGCCTTTACTGGTCAATCGATTGTAGTTTTTTCTTTGTCCACACAAGAAATGGACTTGTGAATCTTACTACCAATGGCCATGTGTTCATTCCTTTTATCTGATTTCTGCTATTCAGATTCGTCTCTTATCTCTTTCTTATCCTTCTATAGTATTCTTTTTTTCAATTTTCATTTTCATTTCTTCCTGTTTTATTGCGTCGTATCGGAAAACTAGGTATCCGTATCGGTCTTGTGTGGTTAATGCTGTAATATTTTAGTTTTCCCGTAATTCAATTCTTTCTGCTGCTGTGAGTCGACCATAGTGCATTGCGATGAGTGAGCATTTTCTATTGTGAACCCTTTCCTAATCTCATCGTTATAGTCTTTCACTTTTTGAACAATATTTCAATCTCCTCCCTGTTATGCGATGATTGACTTTTCCCAATGAACAATAATTATAGCCTTTACACAACTCTGACGTATTTATCCAATGGTTAGTTTTTCAGGTGGATGAACCAATCACAAGAGAAATTCATTTCATTCACAATATTAATCATTTTATGATGAATTCAATTTTAGAATATTTAGATAATTAGGGGTTAAAATCGAGGGGGAATTCCATTTCCCACACTTGGGAGTAAAAACTGAACGGAAATTCTCTTTAGTTCTTTTTTTATAATTTAAAGGTCAGAATTATTATTATCATTATTATTATTATTATTTGTCCGCAAATGACTATGGGTCAACAAGGGATCAAGGACTCCATGAAGGGGTCGACTGTATAAGATATTTGGGGGCCCCTGATTTACACGGAGGACGTTTTGTTTTCTCCGAACGAAGAAAGGTATATCTTGCCTCCACCCAAAGACCGCCAAAAGCCAAAGTGTCCATAACTCTGCAGATACTTACCGCCCCTACTGACCCAATACTTTTCTACGGCGTACAGATAACATGGGTTTTCACTCAAGCCATCAGTTTCATGCCGTAAATACTTTACGAAGCATAATGACCTGGTCACCTTCCATACATCAAACATGAGTGAAATGTATCCTCTTGTAAAAACTGACATTCGTGTGAGTTCACCCAGATTTATACGTATACATATATATATATATATATATATATATATATATATATAAATATATATATATATATATAAATTTATATATATATAAACATTGATGTGTGTGCCTATGTAACTGTTTGTGTCGATGTATGGATACTTATACACATACAAATACTATGATAGACAAATGGATGGAAAGATGGATGGAAGTACAGTGTGATATAACAGAATCGGCAAACCAATTCGAAGTAAGGTTAAGGAAGGTAAGGTTCAATTCAAAATAATACTCCTTGAGGAGTTATGAAACCATTCCTGATTCTGGTCTTACCGATCACCATATTTTGGCAAAATATGTCGACACTTTCACCACAGTAGTTACCTGGGAAGTGACTGGGTGAGTGAATACTTTGGCAAGCCATCCTCTTATATCTATTGTACCATCCTAAAAAGCATTTGCATCCGCTAACAACCTTTATGGGGAGGGGTTAAAAAGAGAGAGTGAGAAAGAGAGAGAGAGAGAGAGGGAGAGAGAGTTTAACGACTGTACTGGCATAAAATACAGATTCACTGTAAATCACTGATGTTTTTATATATCTATTTCTATCTCTCTCATATATATATATATATATATATATATATATATATATATATATATATATATATATGTTTTAATTCCGAATTCTCATTTCGTTTATTTTCGGTTTAAATTTATTTACTGTATATAACTATTTGTTTATTTAAACACGACAATCATGCTATCAAGAAATGAATGTAAATGATCCGACAGAATGATTACAAATTACGTTATATTACATTGAAACTCATATTTGAAATGATCTTCTGTTATAACACGGTTAATGCATCACTTACCTCAAACAACGTAAATATGATAAACAAATGAAGAAAATAAGGCCGCTGCAGAAATCGAATCACTTTTTAAATTATTTATTCTGTTCTAGACCTTTTAAGTACACTGTTCGACAAAGGTCTTTCTGATCTTCTTCCATGACGAGAGTGATTGCGCTAATTACTTCTATTTATTACTGGCAAACTTTTTTCATTTTCCATCGTGTGTCTGATCTTTTCCTACTGCGTTTACCGTCCTACGAGCATCAATCATGCACAACTCTGCCCCATTTGCTTTCCGTTCTTTTTGCTATGTGTTATGCCCATCTCCATTCCTATTGCTTAATTACTTGTAGAATTTCATTCACGCTGGGTCTCCTATGGAACCGCGTTGGTCTTTTGCTATCGCCTAGAGTTATTCCTCACATTGCTATTTCCGTTGCCCTCTGTGTGGTTCCTTGTTGGTTTTCACGTGGTCTTGTAGGTTCACTGGCTCTGCACCCGTACATCATGGCTGACATAATGCATTGACTTTGTGCGGTACATTTTAGGCATTCACTTATCATTATTTATACCAAATCTTTCCCAGATAATCGTTATTCGTCTTCTTTTTTGATTCACTTGTCTTTCCTCCTGGTTTATCGCCTGACCTCAGCAAATGCATTCCTTAATTTATGCCAAGGCTTTTACGGTCTTTTTCCTTATTGTATTATTGGATATATATATAGTGGAAGAAAAAACCTTGATACTATGATTCGATGTCTAACATTTCTCCTGGAGACTGGACTGTTCTGAAAATCTATCTTGAAACTCAATTTTGTAGTGGACGTCAATACTATGATGGTTTATTTTCATGGAAACAAACATTGGATGGAACGCTAACTCATTCTGATTATATATATATATATATATATATATATATGTCGAAAGTTGGTACTCCACGAGAGGGGTTCAATAAGTGTAAGACGTATGTAAGAAGTGACAATTAGCCACACTTGTTTGAAATCAATTTGTATTTAATAACTCAGATATTTAGTAAAAGTTTAGTGTCCAAAGTTGTATTTTCAGCGCACAGAAAAAAATTCTTGTGAGATTTTCGAAAGTGAATGAGACCAAGAGATTCAGAAATGGGGCGCTGAGTTACCAGGTTGGCAGAGTCAGAAATGGATCTTATAATAAATCTGGAAACCATGGTCAGTGTGAAAGAAGTCGTAGAAATTGGAAGTGGTATGTTGACCTGTTAGGTCTATGGGAAACGATAGTACATACATACATCCAGCCATACACATAAAGGTACTCACACATCTACATACTGGCATGCACACACAATTATACGTGATAAGAAACACATATGTACACACACACACATATATATATATGTATATATATGTATATATGTATAAGTATTCATTTATTTGTGGGAGTGTGTGTGTGTGTGTGTGTGTAAAAGCAGACAATCCATCATGTTCTCTGTGGCGTA
>OY735204.1:53402676-53517676 GCA_963457665.1 Thysanoteuthis rhombus
AAGGCCTTGATGTTGGGCAGGAAGGATTGAACCCTCTATTTCGGCTTCACAACCTGAACTTTGTTGCCACTGATTGGGTTTGGTATTGTCTGCATCAGGATCTTGGATACGAAGCAGGTATTGGTCGTGCAGGGATTTCTGTTATTTGTGTTCCATCAGCATTAATAGCTATTATTATTATTATGATTATTATTATTATTATCATTATCATCACTATTAATATTACTACTACTACTACTACTACTACTACTACTACTAATAATAATAATAATAATAATCATAATCATAAATAATAATGATAATATCTTTCCTATGCAATCCATTTCGTGTCGTTACCTACGACTTCATGCAAAAGAAGGTCAAAGTGATTTGCAATTTCTTCCCCAGTCTGGTTATGTGTGTTTCAGTTGTTTGTGTGTATTGCACAGCTGATATTGTTCTTCTCATAGTATGGACAATGGTTATAAGCTCCATTTTCTAGATCTATCGGAGGGAAGGCATGCCAGGAATTTTGACGAGATGTTTTCCACTGGTTTTCTTGATCATCCATAATGCCCCAACAATAACGGAGTTGTATTTTCAATTGCCACATCTTTTGTATTTCGATTTCACGGTCCTTGTATTTGCCTAGTTTAATAAGTTAATTTTGCAGTATTATTCCAATCAGAAGATTAATTCTTGTCAATTGATTGGCAAGTTCTTTCTCTGGTAGGCCTTGACTACTATGTGGAGTCTGTTTGCTTTGTTTTATAGCACCGTGGCATTCTGTCCTTCAGTTACTGGACCTGGCTGATGTCCATAGCATTTATTGTCTATTGGTATTCCATAATGCTTGCAGATTGTCCAATGTAGATGTTGATTAACTCTGTCATGTCTTGACTTGTATCCTGTAATTAAGCAACCCGACACGAGGTTGTTTTTTGTTTCCACGTTGAACTCATCGTTGTTCGTTTTTTAAGCACTTCTGCATTATTATTCCATTTACCCCGGTAAGATTCGACTTCAGATCTTCAAGAATGACATTTGAAACAATGTATTCATTTATTTCTTATAGTGATTACTCATTGCTACTTTTATCAGTTAGTCTCTGTCCTACGCGTTAATGAGTTTTACCTTTGTGAGTTCACATAATTTTTCATCTTTTGTTTGTTGTTTATCTTCATAGTTCTCTCACAAATTGTCCCAGTAAGTATTGTGTCAACACATTTCTTTGTTGCTGTAGCTTCTTGCTCTTTTCTGGTACTAATCTTTCATTAGAGTGTTCAGATACTTGTCCGTGTCCATTTGTAGAAAGTAATAGAGCCCTGCTTGAAAAGTAGGGTTTTCTTCGAGCCTGAAATTAGTATGCCTAACTTTAGTAGCAATACCTTTTTACTCTTATGATCAAATCTATCCCGAAGGTTTTTGTTTGATTTCATCTGCCTCAGTGTCTTTGAGTCTCTTATTCTCCACTGGGTCTTTTCGTGAATTTGCAAGCTTGTTTTCAACTAGGTTTCGAGGATTTTTTACCATTCGTTATCTCCATATTTCATCGGTATCATTTGTGTGGGTCATGCCTGATTGTTTATCAATCTCTCCTCTAGGATATTTGGGACATTCCCGAGTGACCCAATAATTAAGGACACAGCACTGACCCACATTGTGTGCCCTTCTTTTCTTCTGTTCTCAATTAGTGCACTCCACTTTGTGTCCCCTCCCTTTTGATTATCGTTGCGATGGGCATCACGCTATGATTTAATGTTTAGCAAGCTCGTTTTGTCGATCGTTGCAACATTACGACTGCAATCAATCCTCGTTGGATGTCTCATATTTTTGGCTTCATTCAATATTATGCTAATTCTTAAAAAAGATAATAACCAATAGCTGGACTCGTGTAAATTCCACGAGTGTACACAACAGAGTTCATGCCTCCACTCTTCTCTTACCCTCTGCCTGTGTCTTTTCATCCCCTTTATTCATTTAGATTACCGTTGCAGTTCCCTCCTCTTCTTTTTATCCTCCACCCAACCACCTACCATCATGTTTCCTCTAACAGAAATATTTTGAATAAAGTAACTAATTATTCTTTTAATTGATTATGGTTATGAAATAGTATTTTGAATAAAAATAAGTAGTAGTAAGAATGATAAGAAATCTATTTTTGTTAAACAGAATCCTAACCCAGATCGAAACAGTCGTAAGTTTTATACAAATTTCTGCATGAAATTTTCTCTCTCATAGTGTAACGTACGGAGACCGTTACAAGCGTATTAATAGTATGTATAATCCCCCAGCTTATTCGGACTATTAAACAATTTCTTCTATCTTTCTTTGCTGTTGCTACTTTTGCTGTGGCAAATACACTGATAAGAATGGAATCGCATGGATTGTGCACGTTGCTAGGAATCACTTGATCAAATCTATATATTTGGTTCCATTCATTTCTGTTAGCTATCATTTCAGGAAAACTTTTTCCTTACCAATTGTATTTCATGAAATGGACCTGCAGGAACATAAATGAGACAACAAAAGCAACCGAAAAGCGGTTGACCGGCCTGAACTGCTCTCTGAAAGATAATGAGTCTTCTCAAACGTATAGAAGTCAGATAACTATCATCATTAAGATTATATATATATATATATATATATATGTATATATATATATATATATATATATATATGTGTGTGTGTGTGTGTGTGTGTGTGTGTGTGCGCTTATTCGCTTTGCATATATTCTGCCGTCTACTGTGAGCATGAGACCAGTTTAGGATAGAGCATTAGAAAATTGACTGAATCGAATATAATATATAAGTGAGTCCGTTAATTTGCTATAACCTCGTATTGAGAGATATCCCTTTCTTATAAATGCACCGTTTATAGTACTTGGCTAGCAGTCAACAAAACATTATTTTCTCTCATCTTCAACGTATAGATCGTTGTTTTCGGTTCGTAAAAGTGGAATTCTCATCAGTGATGATGTGTTAGCAAATAAAAATGATTTAGAATGGATATTACACAATTCGCATCGTATACTTTCTACATAACTTATCTTAGAAAGCCATGGTAATGAATCATGTTAGAACAACGGACTATATCATTTGTTAATGCGCATCATTTATGATGCTGTACAGGCAAAGATTTTGGCATTCTTACTGACCTGAATATAAGACGAACCACAATTTTTGAAACATCTTTTTTTTCAAAGTATAAACGAGGTTTATATTGAAAACTAGACCGTATTTGTAATATTTTTGGAACTTTTGTTTTAAAAATTTGTATAGCGCCCATCGCAGAGGAATGAGCTAAGTCTCAGTTTCGAGAGGCATTGCCGTGCTTTTGTTTCTAACTGAACTATCAGCGAGACGTTGTGTGAGTCCACCGAATATCTATTATACTCCTCTCCTATCCTATTCATTCAACTTTATTGAATAATAATAATGATAATAATAATAATAATAATAATAATAATAATAATAATAATAATGATAATAATAATAATAATAATAATAATAATTTCACCAGTTCACCAGTAACAAATAAATAGTTCCCGAAAGCGTATAATTTGATTAGGAGGCAGAGAAATTGCCCGAGAATACGGATGAATTATTACAATATTATTAAGAGAAATTGGAAATAAATTAGACTCAAGGTCAAAGGTCATGACCGCCTTCTTCTGAGGACATATTTTCAAATTATAGAATGCTAAACATATCCTTTATCGGGGAATTTCTGTGCGTACATCTATTTCCAGTGTGTGTACGATTTTTGTTTGTACGTCTTGATATACGGGGAAGTCAATATGCGTATGCGTTTTGTAGTGTAAGGTGACTGTTTGTATGTGTTTATATAGTAATGGTTGCGTGCGTGCGTGTGTGTGTGTGTGTGTGTGTGTGTGAGTTATACAATGTGAGTTATACAAGATATACGATGAGAAGGAAGCAGACACAGTGTTTTTGTGAAATATCTATTTTAATCTCACGCACGTCATTTCTAGTATACTGTACTAAAGTATATATATAAATGTGTATATATATATATACATATATATATGTTTATATATATATATATATATATATATATATATATATATATATATATATGTATATATATGTATGTGTGTGTGTGTGTGTGTTTGCTTGTACTTCAAGGTGTCGAGAACTATGCATCACAGAATGAAAACAAAGGCATGTCCAAAATCAGCAAGGCTCAAATTCAATAAAGCACACATTTAAAGGAGAATTTAGTAATCAAAAAGGTCGATTTCTGTGGGGACTGCAAAAATAAGTTTGTTGATCCGTAATTTTTTTTCATCGAGGATCTTCTCAAATATTATTAAACGCAGATACATAAAATGAAACTATGTATAAATCTCTTGAATGCTTTTTTAATGCTTTTTTAAAATTTAGTACGGTTAGTAATTTTTAGTCCCAAAGTCATTGTGGCTCAATAGCCGTTCGGTTAGAATTGGCAGTCGATGTTTTTTTTTCAAAATTTCTTCTGGGCAGTAATTCTTATTTCAGAAGTCATTGTAGTTCAATAGCGGAAAGTAGAATTAATAATTGTTCTTTCCTTTCGATCTCACATGCTTACAAAGTATTTGACCTTCAAACCACACGGAAATTGGTCAATGTTGATAAAATATTTTCTTTGTATTTTAGAGGGGATTCTACTCATAATGTACTTATAATGCTACGTTAGGAAAAACAAAAGCATATTCCAAATCAGGAGGTCAACAGTTACCCACAACATACAAATTTTTGGATTTTTTCCATTCAGGATCTTTTAGACTCAGATCCATAAAATCAAACTATGTATATATGTATATAGTATATGTGGTACAAATCAAGCTAGCAGTATAACATAAAATAATAATATATCAATAATATATAGCCACTTCTGAAATGTAATGGATTTATTTCATAGAGTGCTCGATGCATACAACTTTTTACTCTTGATGTTAGGTTGTTTTAGAGTAGAGCTGGATATAAATTGTAGAATGTGGATTCACTAAACAAACTAGCTCATGTCTCTACAGTCTTCGGGCCTCATTCTAATATATATATATATATATATATATATATATATATATATATATATATATATATATATATATATATATATTATTTGAACCTACTCACATGTGAGGGGTTGAATGTTCTTTTTAAACCTATTTTGGGGCAGAAATTCTTGATCTCAAATTCATGGCAGTTCAATCACCGAGTGATTAGAGCATCGGAAAACAGAATTGACGGATCAAGTTCAAACTTTGATTTTGAGAGTTCTTTTTTTTCTTTTCAATCTCCTTTCTGTTCCACTCAGTGCTGATACAACTATTGCCGTGTCTATAATGTGCAAATTACAAAATTTTGTCTTTTAATTTCATGTGCTTTCATTTATCACTCCTCAAAACCTTCTGGAAATTTATCAGTTTTGAGATAGGAAATATTTGAAGGTTTTGTAAAAGTTCTGATTCTCTTAGTATTTGCGCCAATTTGGTAACTGCTTTTGAGGAATCAAAACCATGAACTGAAAATAAAACATGTCTTTTCTCTTGGAGCAAAAACGTAAACCCTCCCGATAACCCTAATCTAAACCCCAAAACAACAATGAAATGCGGGCAAAGTTTTAACCTGATAGTCTGCTTTGACATACGAACTACTAACGCAAAAAAAACAAAAACGATCAAAGGAATTTTCTGTTATCATAAAAAAATCTCTGAAGTTTTTACAGGGGTTAAGGCTGCCTGCTCAGAGATTTGTTATTGACTTTTTTTTAATAAAATCTCCATAGAATAGCAATCGCTACGGGGAAAACAGTCTTTAGAAACGTGGTAAATAAAAGTGGAGGACCGAGTTTAAAAACCAAAGGAGAAAATTTTCCTTTTTTTTTTCTTTTTTAATTTCATTTACTTTCAATTCATTAGACTTTTAAATCTTCACGAAATCAGTCACGTTCAAAAGGGAAATATTTAAATGTTTTATAAGTACTTTCTTTCACTCAGTGCTCATGCAATTTTTGCAGTATTTTTGTAAGGAATCAAACACTAGCAT
This sequence comes from Thysanoteuthis rhombus, assembly GCA_963457665.1. Lineage (NCBI taxonomy): Eukaryota > Metazoa > Mollusca > Cephalopoda > Oegopsida > Thysanoteuthidae > Thysanoteuthis > Thysanoteuthis major. The sequence continues at coordinate 53,408,706 of OY735204.1, forward strand.
TCTTGATTCAAAAACCCTAACCCTACCTTTAATCTTAATACTATCCTGAACCCAATCACAACAACAAAAAATTGGGATTAATTTAAATCTAGTATTCTGCTTCGACGTGTGAAGTGTTACAGAGAAAATCCTCAGATTTGAGAAAAGTAATTTTCGAGGTTTTAGGGAAGGAGTGGCCAAGTCCAAAGTTGTCTGCAGGGCTGTGCAGATCTTTCCGGCGGCATGTGTCACAATTCACCTTCAGCATACATTTCTAGGTCGAATTTTAACCCCCATAAGTTCGTTGATTAATATGGGGTCTGCGTCCACTCTCGTATTCATCGCTAAATCGATCAGTGAGAGCAACAATGCACTAGATAAATGTATCCGGAGAACCCAGTCCGAGATTTATTCTACTTCCTCTCTTTCTTTTCTTTTAATTTCATGTGATTTCAATTTATTAGACCTTCAAACCGTCTGGAAATTAGTCAGATATGACAAGGGGCATGTTTAAAGGTTTTATATAATGATGTTCTGTCCACAACTTAGCAATAATACTAAACTGGAACCTTAATGTCTGTTCGTCATTGGTAACCACAGATATGAATTCCTCTTTCTCTCAGAGCTTATGCCAGTTTGGCGATATTTTTTTGAGGGATCTAACCCTATCCTGGGGTAGCTTTATGGTGAATCAAGTGAATAATCACTCTGGTGGCAAGCGTTTGGTAGAATAAGTTCTACCTTCGAGAACAAGATAATCCCATTTTTTCATAAAAATCAGGGTGTACAACCAATGCATCCTCCCAGCTGTCACTTACAGAGTTAAAATATGGAACCTAACTAAAAGATCGACCCACAAACTGAGAAGCATGCAACTTGCACATGAATCATGCTAAAGCTCACATAGAGAGACAACACAACAAAATATATCAGGAATAGGAGTCCGAGACATCATAGAATCCATTAGAAAACTCATATAGCAATGGACTGGTCATATTGCAAGAATGTCAGATGACCGATGGACATCACCACTCATAACATGCATCTCTAGCATTTCCTTTCTATATTGCAAAACCGAGGCCAGCAGAATATTAGATACCGTGACGAAATAGGAGAGAATCCAACAACGGACGATGAAAGACTCATTATGATGATGTTGATCCCTATCCTGAAAATAAAACTTGTTTTTCTTGGAAGGAGAAACCATGATCTTATTTTATCTACTTTTTACGTGCATACTACCAATCTCATAATTCTCAGCTTTGAGAAGCAATATTTCAAAGGTTTTAGGTTGGGCCACGAAGGCATGTATGAGGTGGTGCGGATCTGTCCAGGTATGTATGCCGGCCTAGACGGTGAGGGGTCTGTGATTTCTGTGGTGCAAGATATTGAGATACAAGTGAGGCAGTTCACAACCTGATGAAAGCTAATGGGAGGTAGCACTCCAGAGCAAAAAAAATGGTACTGAGAGAGAGAGAGAGAGAGAGAGAGAGAGAGAGAGAGAGAGAGAGAGAGAGAGAGAGAGAGAGAGGACTTACCCTACTACTGACAAGTGTCTAAAACGTAAGGTGATGAACAACCCCATCACCTTAGTGACTGCATTGAAGAAAACACTGAGAGATCCTCCGCAGAATGTCATTGCATGGACAATACAACGTCGTTCACTACCTGAATGGTTCCTAGATATTTTTGTATATCATCATCATCATCATCATCATCATCATCATTCTTTCAACGTCCGTCGTTGGGCAGGATTTGCCACACTTCTCCATCATGGGCGTCGTGGAGCCAGTACTTTCTGAATTTGTCTAGCTCATCCCTACATCTAATATTCTGCCGGTCTCGGTTCCGCATGTGATAACTCTGGAATTTAATGAGAGCATAAAAAAAAATATGCAAATGAATCAACTTTGGGATAGTTTTCTTCTTTTGATTTCCAGGATTACAACTCCTAAGTAATTTTTGGGAAATACTTTTTTTTTTAGGTTCAAGTGGCCATTTGAGGTTATCTTTATGGTATTTTAAAGTAATCTTAAAGATAAGCGTTATTATTAATTCAATAGAACCAATTTCAAAAGGTAATTATATTTTTAGGGAACTTTTAAAGGATATTCTTCTTTACTGATACGAATGGTGACATTTTCTGACCCTATAGACATATTTTTCGGTAGAGGTATCATCGATTTTACAAGTATGATTTACTTAGTGGATTAACAACAAGCTTTCACTGATATCTGTCCTTCTTCTAAACCAGGTATTCATCGCTGAAAGATTTACGGTCTAATTACGTTGGATTCATCGCTTCTTGTATGATGACCGAAGTTGAGAAACATCAAGTCAGGTCAGTACCCAAACTGGTGACTGTGTGAGAATATCAAAGTTTCTAAGCATGAATAGCGAAGTGAGCGACGCCACTTCGGCAACCTGATGCTTCATAGTCTATTTTTCATATTTTGAGGAGAGAGTGAAAGAAACCTGTGATATAAAAAGCCTGGACAAGGATAGCTGATGCCATTGCCAGCGTGAGGGCACCAGCAGCTAGTAGTATTTACGGCTGATGCTTACTTCATAATAGGTGGGCGGAGGAAATAGCTGGTCTACAGCCAATGTAATTTCTTGTAATCTTAAGCCAGGAGAGTCGTAACGCCCACTAATAGTGCATAATTATATGTTGTGAATGTTGCACAAATTGTATGGAGAGAACAATGGATGCTGCTGATGAGGACAATTTTCGTTGGTTTAACAATCATTGTGAAATGAGTGCTGCAACTGAGTAAAACCAGGAGCCCGGTGGCTTAAATAGACAGATATATAAATAAACAAACTACTATTCTATATATATATATATATATATATATATATATATATATATATATATATACATATATATATATACATATATATATACATATATATATATATACATATATATATATATACATATATATATACATATATATATATGTATATATACATATATGTATATATATATATATGTGTATATATATATATATATATATATATATATATACATATATGTATATATACATATATATATATGTATATATATATGTATATATACATATATGTATATATATATATATATATATATATAGAGAGAGAGAGAGAGAGATAGATAGATGGATGAATGGATATGGTCGAGAAATCTTCACACTGATCACATCAATTATTTTTTCAAAATCCTTTCTTTTCTAAATTTAATCACTTATCCTCCAATATTTTTCAGCATAATTTTATTTTTTCATAAAGAGATTTATCTTAGTATATTGAATAAGGAGGTTATTTTATACTACGCATAATTTATTCTCATGAAACGCAGGGTTTGCTTTCGTAGGTTATCCAAAAAATGTATTCCACATTCAGGGGTAATAACAGACATGACTCTTTTTTCGTGTCACATATACTGAGTGTTCACCAACGTGAATATTAAATCTGTTGTTTTTTAATCTCAGTCTGCATGCACACCAACTTATGATATCATCCTTGAGAATACTAATTACACAGAAACTTCCTCGAATGATTATCTACCGATATATTCAATCGTAGAATTTACAATTTTCTAACCTTGCGCTATGAAAAGGTTGACAATATGGGAGAGGGAAGAGACTCTGAAGCTACTTAATACCTCTCAAATCTTTCTTATTGAAAAGTCTAATATCTTACGTGCGATTCTACAGTCCAGGGTTTCGTTAGAGCTTTGAAAGCGAAAGATGGTTCGAGAGTCACTAAGTAGTCTCAAGTCTTTTTCCTTTTCTATATTGTAAATTCTTCCACAACATTCTGTCAGCTCTTCATCCACAAACACACACACATATACATATATGTGAGTGTGTGTGTATGTGTATGTGAATGTATATGCATAGATACGTCGATGTTTATGAGTAAATTAGGTACTCTGCATATACATGTATCTACATATAGATATAAATAGAATGTCATTAGTTGTTCATTCTAAACGCTTGTATCTCATAAACACTGCCTGGTAATATTGAATTTGGTTCTGTTAATAATAAAGATTCGAATTGGCGTTCGGTAGATGGAAAACTAAAAAGCCATCGGCTCTAATTATTAAGACATACCCTGCATGCAATTGCTATTCCTGTAGTATTTATGGTGCAAGAATATATATATATATATATATATATATATATATATATATATATATATATATATATATATATATATATATATATAAATATATTGGTAGAGATGTTGCCTGTGGCTCTGAAGCTAATTAAAATACCTTGAAAGGGAAATTAGTTATCTGAGAATGTTTTACTAAACTGTAAACTGACAAAAATCTGTCACGACAAATTGATGCGGGAGTGGATTTGTGGTTGAAGGTGTGATGGGTATCATTGAATGAGAAAAGCTATCAATTCTAAAAACAACATAAAACAACCTTCAGATTTTGGGTCCGGGTATGTACATGCGAATGTTTTGACAAGTGTAATAATTTAAGATACCTGTTCAGCGAAGACATGTCTGACATTACGCACTATTCACCCTCTGACAAACAGACTCACAATAAGTTGCCTATGTATTTTTAGAGACCTTCGACCAAAGCTGATATCAAAACAGACAACATAGGTTTCTTCAGTCTTCATGTTGGTCCAGCTGGCTAGAGAGCTGAAAAAAATGAAGATTTAACCCGTATAATGCGAAGAACAAATTTCCCTTTAAAAATCCCCCCCACCATTTTTTTTTTTTTTTTTTGCAGTACGTATTGCAACTCAGGTTTGAGCACCTTTAAAATATCAGGTAGAAATCCTATTGGTTTTTGGATTGTTCTTTCTTTATGCACGTCTCGGAAATATATCTAATTTGGGTGAATATGCTGTTTTACGTATTAAATCAATCTCCTGGCAGATTTTTGTCTTAGTTCAATTTTAGTTGCTTTCAAGCCATTAGACCTTCCAACTATCCAGGATTTTTTTTTCTAAATTTTAGATGAAGAAAAATCAAGCTTTTACAAATGGGAATCTATTCTCAGAGTAACTATAATGCTAAGCCGGTCACTTATTTTCCACCATTTTCACCGAAGTACAACTTACATTAATTATCTTCCCCCTCCTTGTGGTAATTTTCCTTAATACAATTTTGGACTCTTCAAACTGGGCTCTTTAAACAAGTGCAGCTTAGCCGAGCGGATAATGGAAAATGAACCCAGCAAGCCGTGTTCAATCTCCAGCAGGGACAGTTTACGTTTACTTTGCGCCGGTGATCTTATCTTGGCACGAAACACCCCAACCCCCAATAGTGCAGAGCAAAGTTAGTTACACCATTTGCTTGCCTACTTCAAGTCTGTTTCACAACTCACAAACGGGTCGAGTAAGTGATGTGATATGTGGAGCCTCACACTGTAGCCAGATTAAGGCCATTACTCAGTTCTCCCCCGAGGGCTTCATAAGTGCAGCTTCACATCAAAGTAAAGAGGTGAGAAAGAAAATGCACATTGCACACATAGTAAATGAAACTGCATTCGGTGATATTAGAACTACGCAACAGTGAAACTGAAACACTCTGATCACGTACAGTAAATGATACAATTCATACATTCAATCGAAGCAATGAAAGGTTCTTACCAGTTGAGCCACCACAGAACCCTAATTTCAATTGTCACGGATTAATAAAAGTTGATGAATAAAGTAAAATTTCTTGCTTTCACTTTTAAAGAGAACTTTCGACGCTGGCGTTCATCTTATAAATTCGGCTTCCTGTCAACCAAATTAAGGAAGCTTCACGGCTCTTTCTCATTAATGTCGTGTTTCTAAGCTAATTCTTATAATCCCAAGTGGCTTATTTCTCAAGTGCCTTGGGCTGTTTCATAGTAATCACGGAATGAAGAGATAAACAGATTCTGACTTGATGGTCTCTGAATAGGACTATCAAACGAAAGGTTCGATTCTTTCAAGTTGATACAAGACGCCCTAGTGCCAATTTTTCCACAATATTAGGGAAATGTTGGAGTATTTCAAGCAAAGTAAAATTGGACAGTCACACAAACGAAATATACATCAGCATGTCCAGATGGAAATATTTTCTAGTTAACATAGATAGATAGATAGATAGATAGATAGATAGATAGATAGATAGATAGATAGATAGATATCTTAATAGAGTGCCATGTATTTGTGGCTGTGAGCCAAATTATAATCACTTCGGTAAATACACACACTCACACACACACACACACACACACACACATATATATATATATATATAGAGAGAGAAAGAGAGAGAGAGAGAGGGGGGGAATTAAGGAATTACAACCTGGTCCATGCTTCTTCAAAGATAGGCCCGAGCAGTCTAGGAGAGAGAGAGAGGGGGGTTGATATCAAAGGAAATAAATGTCGACAGGGATAGATAAAAGAAAGAAAGGAAAAAAAGAAAGGAATGAGAAAAGAAAGAGAGAAAGAAAAGAAGAAAGAAATGAAAGAAGGAAGGAACCACTGATAGGCCATAATGAATAGATGGAAAGAAAAGGGGAAAAAAAGAGAAGAATCAAGAAAGGACAACCTGACCCTTCTTCCTAATTTTAATTTTCCCTCAATTTCAATCGAGCCCATTCATTACAGTGGAAGTCAATTCTCGACCGTGAACTACTCTCCCCGAATGGGCAGTCTTCATTAGTAAATAGGGTTCACCACATCCATCATTCGCCAACGGCACTCACGGCCATTTTAATAGAATGATATTTTGGCGCTTACACAGGACGAACGTAGCGTTGACAAATCTTTGTACTTTCGCTTCCTCTTTCTTCCATCAACGGAAGTGAATGACCGCTAAGTGTTGCAGTTTAACTTTTCAATTTATAACAAAACTCTGCGTGTACAGTGATGGAATTCGTAGAGACAGGCCCGCCGAAATCAGTGTTGCCAAGTATAGTTCGTTATTCATAGCTACAACTGTTATCAGGAATAGCTAAAATCGGTTAGATATGCACATTCACGGCTAGATTTATAGCTATCCTCATTTAAACCTACTTGTCAATTGAAAATGATAATCTACTATGACCCAAGAACAAATTATTGGCAAGAATTGTACATTTACTTTAATTAAAGTTGCTAATCATCTTTTCAAATTGATCTTCGGCTATTGTTGATTTTTGTCGGCTAAATTAGAAAAAGAATCGGCGAGATCCTACCGAGAACAGCTGATTTGGCAACTCTCGATTGCAGCATACTTGCAAGTAAAAAAAGATTGTTGTAAAACTCCTGTTTTGCATTGTAGCAGTCAGGGGTAGGAAATGGAGCCTAAGTTGAGAGATAAGGTTACATAGTGCTTTATTGGGTGGGGAATGTTGGAAGGCAAACGCCTTCTTTCTTCTTTCTTTTTAGCCCAGGCAAATTATGGTTCAAACTGAAATAAAGAAAAAAAAACATGGATATTCCACTGTGCATAGCTCTGAAGTCTCCAAAACACCATGCTAGAATTCCCAAAAACTCTTAGCTGAAAATCTAAAATGGTTGCCATGTTAAAGATGGTTGCCAATATGACTTCCCTAAGGTGTTTGCATCAAGAAAACTCAATGTTTGTGAAGATTATTTGCTATATCAATGGAAAGGAAATATTTCTGCATTTTCCTCACGTCCATTCCGGCATTTGCTCCTATCTGTCAACACGATATCTTGAGGAATTCTCCAGGTATTTCAATGACATTTCGTGGGAAGGTGGGCAAAAAGCTACAGAAGAAGCAAATGAATTTTCGTAACTTACAAATAATTAAAAGAGATGTATATTCACAGTTGTCAATATTGAATTTCAAAATGGCTGCCCTCAATAGTCATAGAAAAACTAGCAGTGTTCTTTTTTTTTCATCTGGATGATTCTTATGTAAGATTTTTCCTGGTTGCCAAAGTAACTTCCTCTTTCCAATTGACTAAACCTAGTATACGCAGGAATACTTACCTTCACGCTTTTAGCTATAACTTATTTTCCTCAACAGATGCAGAAAGAGAAAATACAACACTGGAAACCAGACAGAAATTCATTTCCAACAATATATTATTTTTCTCTTTACAAACGTTGTTTTTTTGTACAAACAATTTTGTTTATAAATACATATAGATATATTATAAAGTGTATTTCACCTGTATGTGTTGGAATCTGTACAAATATTGGCTTTGGAGGCACAAATAATTAATGGGGGTCAATTTTGCGTTCATCTAGAAAAATTACCACCAACTTGAATTTTTAATTGGGGCTTCAGCTTGGTGTTCTGAGGACTTCATAGGAATACATTATGAGAAAATACGTTTTATTCTTCTCCAGTTTTGCCCTATATTGGGTATTCTACCTGGACTATTCAGCATTTAGGAAAATGCATCATTTGTTTTATTTTTCATCGATACCCATCATGTTTACCATATCACTATTCTCACAGAAACTGCCCTTCCGACTGTTGATGAAATTATCTTTCAAAAACATTTGTATGTATTTATAAACAAGACCAAATTTTCATATGAAGATTAATTTTCAACATCACTTTGTATCTGTTGTGAGAAAGAAGTTATTGCTGAAACGTGAAGGTTGGTATTCCAGCTTACACTGTCATTAGTCTATTGGAAAGTGAAAGTTATCATTTTGCAAGAGTAGAATCTTGGCAGCCAAGTTAAATCATAGATTTAAAAAAAACATCCAGATTTACGAGAACCAATTAAAAAAAGGCCAGAGATCTTGATAGCTTGATGGCGTAAGTTTACATTAAAGCAGAGGTTTCATATGTGCTGAATCAGTTATTCCGTACCTATTGTTAATCGTGTCTTTAGCAGCATTTTTCTTTCAATTTGGTGAATAGCCTTTACAAAGAACAGAAATCGATCAGGTTGATAGCTACGTCTTTAAGGAATTCATTCATGGGTAACCGACCGCACATATAGACACGTTCACTTCCATTTCACTCATACAAGGTCCGATCGGTTTGTGTAATGGTTAGCACGAATGCATCACACTAAGTCTCAAGTTCGATCCCTGGTATGGACAAAGAGTGTGTGAAACTTTTTTATCAGGACAAATTTCCCACTGCACTCAGCAAGTAATTGAATATCCAGCAAGCTGTGTGATAGGTCGGCGTATCCTTTCTATGGACGTACATCATGTCAAGGGAATGGTCTTTAAAATTTGGAAGAATGAAGTCCTGGTCTCAACCAGACTGAAAACTTGAAAGGATCACTAAGCTGACGCCTTGTCACTGGTCATATACACCGATGGCAGTTATCTTCAAAGACAAGGACCCGTTACATACTACTTATGACTCCAAACATGCGTGTGTTTAGACGTATCTGTTGGTACCACTATTGTCAATGACATTAAAATTGCTCGATTCCTCGCCGGGTTTCTCAGGTTTAAAAAAAATTCTGTTAGGTTTTGAACTCGAAACCATTGTTATCGAAAGAAATGTCACAGCAAAATTGCATTGGATTCACCCGTCATCATACGATCAGCGAAGTTAAGTCAATGTTGAGCTTGGTCTGTGACTAGATGGGGGCGTATACTAAGCCTACCGTGGCGATCACGCCGATCGTCGTATGGAGGAGATCGATCTCTACAGTACGTTTGATAATTCAGACTGAACTCCCCCTTCCCCCAAACCCTGAACCCTTTGATTGGCCTGGCTGTGAGCGACAAGAAATGAACAAAACCTTTGCGCTGACTAGGTCCCGTAACATGTTTGTTTTTTACTCACTTTCTGCCTTCATTTTGGAGAAACCATTATCACCCTGTATTATCGGGGGAACTTTTAGGCACTTTGTTGTAAACCGATGCTTAGCATTTTAGTTCAGTGGTTCATTATTATTGTAGTGAGTTCGATTCTCCCTAATCATCCACTACGGGTTGTCTCGGGCCGCGTTGAGTCAAAATTAGTAAGAGGGATATTTCAGCGTGGTGTAGTAATGAGCAACCTAATTTCACTGAGCAAAAAAGGTATTGCTTTTTAAGTTTGGTGTATACTCATTGCAATATGATATTTTTTTTTTAAAAGATGAATGAAACAGAGTTGGCGAAAAAAAAGAAAAGTGTGAATAAAGGAAAGAAAGTGAAGAAACACAATAGAAGAAGAAGAAGAAGAAGAAGAAGAAGAAGAAGAAGAAGAAGAAGAAGAAGAAGAAGAAGAAGAAGAAGAAGAAGAAGTAAGAGCATGAAAAATAGAGAAAAAGAAAAGAAAAAAGTGAGAGGAACATGAGAAGTAAGCGAAAAATAAAGGGACGGAGGAATGAGAGGAACGAGTGAAGAAGTGGAGATAGAGAAACAGATGAAGGCACGAAAGACCCAAGTGAAGGACAGAAAACACATTCATTCGCTTACAATCAGGCAAATCAACGAATTCAGACGGAGTAGTGGCCTTTGGCTTGCGATACTGTGCTTAGTGTAGAGATCAGTTCCCGCTTTCGGAGGATTAACATGATTGTTACGCAAGGTTTTCTGCATCAGTGGTCCCAGACCATTGGGCCTCATAGAATGTGCGACCAGGTGATAAGGGAACAATATGATTCGGGGGTATTGAAAATAATTAATTTCTTTCGTTCTTAATGATACATTTATTAGATAAACCGTCTAAAAAAGGAGAGCGTATAAACCACTTGGGTTTTGTTTTTTTTTTCTTTTTATAACTGACTTATCATTTACATTCCAGTCATGTTTACTGTAAGAATATTGTCAGTATCAAACCAGTCTGTGTACAAAAAAAAGTTGAGAATTTCTGCCCTATTACCAGATGCTTGTCCCCACACCATCACCCATCTAGACACTCAACGTTGCTTAACTTCGGTGTCAGCACAAGAACGCGATTCGGTCGTAAGACACAGACTAGAGATGTTGAGTGAAGAGGCAGACTGGGGTGAGTTTTTGTTGTCACTTCTACGTACTTGGTTGGTTGAGTTGGTCGGAGGTCAGCTGTCGTTTTGATCTGACTGACTCATTGGACACTCTCTCAATTCGATGCAAAGTAGACATTTAGTCCGCACTATTTTGTGTACCTAATGTTATGGGCTTGGCACAAGTCCGGTCGGCTGTAAATACGTTCAATGTCTGACCAATGCCCATTCAAAGACTTGACATTCACAGCCGGCGGTCGATGTCGTCGTCATCGTCGTCTTAGCCACCTTTATTTGATTCTAGGAGAAAACCGTCACAGTGAAATGAGTCAAGTTGGGAGAGCGGAAGAAACCAACAGAATTCACTATGGAAGCCGAAGATGTTGGAATGGGACAGAAGCCAAACTCTCATCCTCGGCCCACCGACTACCTGAAATCCAGCTTCACCAAATAAAGGAAGTTTCTTTTAGAGATTTATATGAATGAGCTGTAACTTTCTCCTTACATCCGCAACGTTTTTTTTTTTCTTCTTTGTGGCCAATACCTCAGGCTTCTCAATAAAATTTTTATCTTTTTTTTTTCTTCGTTTCGTTTTAGTCTTTGAATATTTTTATTTTTGCCTTGACCCGCTAGCTGCAGATGACTGAAATTTCACTCTTTGCACTTGTATGGTTCAACTGCGAATGACGGTATTTTCCGTACGTCATACATATGCACGATGGCGCAGAATAATCTGAGCAGTTTGATTTTGCTTTAATGGGCCCTTCCACTTAGAGTTACGGACAGAAAATCATGAAAAAAGTAGGAAAAAGTCGTAAAAGAGTCAATTAATCATGAAGAAAATAAACTGTTCAGCTAATTTTGCGCTACTCTTGTATAATCAAAGTTGTTACCTTATTAGAAAACAGCTACTGCATTGCTCCTGCCAAAGATAATTGGTTCTTCTTCTTCTTTTTTCTTCTTCTTCTTCTTCTTTTTCTTCTTCTTCTTCTTCTTCTTCTTCTTCTTCTTCTTCTTCTTCTTCTTCTTCTTCTTCTTCTTCTTCTTCTTCTTCTTCTTCCAGACCTCTCTATGATGGGCATTATCCACTATCCTGAATTTATCTAGCTCGTTTCGTCATCTCACTTTTAGTTGGTCTTAATGATGTGAGTCGTGATGTCCATCGGCTGTCAGACGTTCTTGGAACATGCCACGCCTATTTCCATTTGAGGTTTCTCTGATGTATCAGACTCGCATCTTTTCTCCAATATACTGTGCTGATTTCTCCATGGGAGGTTGGGCATGATTCTCTCATGTGTACGTGGCATGGTTCTCGGTTTTAGGGTAAACCTTTTGGTCAGGTTCAATATTTCAGCTCCCTACTTGATCTTTGGGAGGATGCATCAGTTGTATACCCATCTTTTTAGGACTAGTGGGATTTTTTTGTTCTTGAAAGTCGAGATTGTTCAACCAAAAGCTTGCCAAGATAGTGTGATCCTTCAGTATCTTTCTCTTTTTGGTAATTTCATGGAGACTCGCTGTCTCAGATAGATGTAGTGGCCTACTTTCTCCTGCTCTGCATTTTCCATTTTGATTCTAGTGTTTTTGTCCCCAAAGTGTTATACATGTCATTTTGGTGCGGGGTTGGGGCTGCAGTTCATAGGGATTCCAAGTTTTTTTCCTGGCTTCTACTTTCTTTTGCATTCGTTTTTCCCAGGTATCAGTTTTTGTTATTTCCCTAATCGACCGACTTCTGCCAGAATGAATTGAGCTTAGTGAATACAGAAAATACCTGATTAAAGTAGTTAATGCGTCCTCAGAAACAGCCACGCTAATCGAACTGTAAACCTACACGGAATACAATTTTTTAAGAAAAGATTAAAGGCAGTTCTCAATACAAATATTATATCAAAAGATGATAAGAAAAGTTTTATTAATTGTAAGTTTATGGAGGAAGAAAAAGGTATTTTACAGATTCGTCAACACACGCACCTTTTCCTGTATGAAAATGTGTTTGGGAATAGAACTGAGTGAAATGGATTTTTTTAATGATAAACTATTTTTTTTTTTAGAATTAGTGTTAATCGAACTTTTTAAGTTTGCTATTTAATTTTTTTTAGATAAAAATTGTGAGTTAATCTGAAATGCGATAATCGGACACGCGGTAATCGGGGGGTTCTTTTTTCTACAAAAAGCACCAGCCTCAAATGTCGGATTAGGTTCAACCGATTCCGTTTTTTTTTTTGTTTTTTTTTCATGTCGATAACTGTGACGCCACCCGACATCTCTGGAGTTTAATGTCTATGAAAGGATAAATATAGATGGATGAATATAATGATGCCAAATCTCAGAGGCAAAAATGGCCTTTTTGCTTAATGGTTGCAGGGAGCAAAAAAAAAATAAGATCAACCAAGTTCCATGTCCTTTGTTTATGCTCAGCGTTTACAGAATCTGATGCGCTTGCCAGAAATGGTACATAGCATGCTTCATCCATCGAAGACACTCCGGCAATAAGCATTATAGATTTTATGAATGGTTCCCGACCCTGGGCGTCCTTTTACAAAAAGTTAAGCTGACAGTTATGTCCGATTAAACATATTGCCAAAGTGGAAAGCCAATGAAAAACACAGGAAGAAAAGCCGAGCATGTGAAGAGGAAAATAGAAGAAAAACATAAGCCTTTAAGACGAGAGTAATAAAAACGAAATACAAGTCGTTTATGAAAGCATGCAATCTTTTGGACAAGTTTTTATTCAAGATGTTTTAAATCTAAAAGCCATTTTCTCAATACACAAATTACAAAAATATTACAAAAAGATGATGATTATTCACGAATATATTAACTTTACGATAGATGTTAAAAATGGTTTCCTCTAACCAAAACCAATGTCGCACCTGCTTCATCTAAAATGTTTTATTACGTTGCAGGAAACGGGAGACACACACAGCACAAATGAATGGATGCTCGAATGAAGCTGATGCAGGATTCATCCATTCCAACTGCTGAATGCTGTTATGTCCGAGCAGGGTGATACCATGCGACTAATAATGTAGCATAAAATTTACACGCATGTAAATCCAACCTTCTTATCTTTATTTAGCGTTCTTCATCTAACACCGTGTAAAGTAAAACATAACTATACAGAAGGGCCCAAAATGATTAGTGCAGTATCTGTATTGATAACTTGAAAAATAGTTAAAAACTTGAAACCAAGAATAAATACTCCAAAGATTATTCTAAGAAAAGCTATAAATGCTTTTTTTTTTCAAAATACGCGTCATTTTGAATGTTCAAAATGACAACCTCCTGTAGCAATCCCTGTTTGTATCCCCTAAACACTTGCAGTAGTTTGCACTAAGAAAAAGAAGTGAGCGAACGCTGGGCTGCCTGCTCTAGCGAACGTAGCAATCCAGTGAGTGAAGCAACTCTCTAGAGCTGGATTTTTTAAAGATATTTTTCAAATTAATGATTCATAGAAGTCCCTCGACTCACTATGTGTATATATATATATATATATATATATATATATATATATATATATATATATGTGTATATATATATATATATATATATATATATATATATATATATATATATATATATAGCTAGAATGCATCGTGTCGGCTAAGTTGAGGATACAAACAGATCAACAGAATGAGAATTTTGATATTATATAGACAGTGAGGGAATGCATCCCCCCAGAAAGGTTATGCCATTTCCACGTGTTCATGTCTCGCCACGTCACTTGACTTTTGGATATGACTAACCTGTCTTTTATAATTGGCTGACCATTCTCTTCATTTGCTGTTTGTAATCGTAATGTAAACTTTGTTTTCGTTGCATAAACATTACCAGATCAACACTGTATCAAAAGTAGCATATACTACGCACCCTGCAATTTCGGAAGCCCCATGCTAATTCCTTGCAAGGTATCGATTCTGATTCGGTGATTGTACATTTTCTTTATTGATATAGTCCCGTACTGCAATCAAGTTTTATGAACGACTGAGTGTTTATGGCTACAGATTTCAGCAAAGTATCTCTTTTGATTTTGATAATTATTCTAACATGGTAATTGAAGGTAGTTCCGTGTTTATGAGATACATATACAATGCATAAATAAGTCATAGCCACTGAAAAAAGATCAAAACAAAATTAACACTATTACTGGAATGTCAGGCATGCTCGTTGTATCATCAAGGTGTTCCAGAAATTGAGAGAGAGAGAGATGGACAGAGAGAGAGAGAGAGAGAGAGAGAGAGAGAGAGAGAGAGAAAGAAAGAAAGAAAAAGAAAGAAAGAAGGAAGAAAGAAATAACAATTCAGAAGTCAATGTTTTGCTCAAGTGTAATTTTTTGAATTTCGACGTTCTGCTAGTTCATTCGAGCTCTTTCAAGAAAAATTGCCGTGGAGATTCGATTCAGTGTCTCTTATATACGCTCCGTGTATTGAATTGGGTCGGTTCAGTGAATAATAATTGGAATGTGGATTTTAATTGTGCAAAAAGATTAGAGCAGGATGGATTGTGTGTATGGTCAACAGGTAGCTCTCAAAAACTGTTCGGTGTAGGACTGAATCAAGAAATAGATCTTCAGATATTTGATGAATATCTGAGTGATGTGTCTCTGGGGAAGAATATCAATTTCCGTGTGAGATTCATAAGCGGTGTTATCAAGATCGAAAGAGAAAACTGGAAGATTGATGCCAAATAATTTCATGTCGGAGAAGATTTCAATTTTGGAGTGGTTTCATATATCGTATGTCAACGGTTGACAGGGGTTAAGCAGGTGTTTTGAGTTTTTAATTGATGGAGAGAAATAGAATATGGGGGTGAATCCGGATAGGTGGAAGGGGTAAAGTGTTAATAAGTTCGTGTGTCATTTCGCTAAGAGAAATCTCATTCGCTCAAAACATGGCTACCTGAATCATCATTCCACTCCAATATGGTCTCAGATTAATCATAATCAACATCAATACACTGAAAAAAAAAAATATATATATATATATATATATATATATATATATATTGTGTCATCTACAAACAGCTGTTTTGTTGTATTATAACTCTTCAGTATGGCTATAGACTATCCATTATCCCATCCAGTACCACGATACAGGATTAAAACCTTCGCTTCAGACACGGAGTTCGATATCCTACCTCTGCGCTGGGGAACTGGACGGTCAGTAAGGCTGACTTCAAGTCATATTTATTCTTTTAAATTCCACATCCACTAGTGCTCTATTCCTATAGAAGAGCATTATATATATATATATATATATATATATATATATATATATATATATATATATATATATATATATATATATCATTGCTTGTTTGTTTTTTCTTTGTGGATAAGCAATACATAATTAACATAATCGTTGTGGCTTTAAAACAACAATTATACATCGAACTATTATACCTGTGATCGGTTATTGTGTGATGTCGTCATTATGTTTCAAGCGTTGTTAGCTTTGCTGGTTGATACAAGTTGGATCTTTGTAATCAAATTACATCTGTGTCTATCAGAAATTCTGATCATCCTCTCCGATACTAAGATTTGTTTCATCCCATGTCAGATTCTAGCAGATAATTTCAGACTAAAGCTCGTGGCCTTCAGTTGTACTCTGTACTGTCGGAGTCTGGTACCTTAAGTTGTTGAATTCTTACCTCCGTCTCAGGAAGACTCAGTCAGAATACAACTTCTGTTAATTACGAACCTCAGATGTGTGCGAATCGTACTTGTGCTTTTACCATCGCGTACTGAGTGGCCTCGTACTTATTTCACGATGTCTCTCTACTGTAACTCAATCGATATCAAATCCCGTCATCGATATCCGGATAGTGTCAGAAGTTTTCCTTCTTTTTTTTAATGCATTTTCGATTGTGTAGCAAATACAATGACAAGATAATGACATCAGTAGATGTAATTGTAGCCGGAGAGTTATGACCCTATAATTTAACAAAAAGATTCGAGGCAAGTTCTTTAAATACACTTGTTGTAAGATGTTCGAGATTTTTCTAACCATCAATTGAAAAAGGAAAATTCTTCTGCTAAAGAAGGTATTCCAGCGTGAATTTTGAAGTTTTTTTCCTGATTATCAGTGATGAAGAAATCTCATAAAAAAAGAATAAAAGAATTGAAGATTATAGACATTTCCTCATGCGTTACAATAAACTATCACAATCAAGATTCACTTTGCTCCAAGGTAGAATAATTTGCTTCGAAGAAAAAAACAACATAGTGATTAGATTTTTACAAATATCAACTTTTTTTTTACAAAGAATGGCGACTTTTTTTTTTTATATACAATCGAAGAAATTTCTGTCAACGCGTATGTACAGCAATTACTCGACAACTAATCATTGAACAGAGTTTATATTCACCAGATATATTAGTCAGTACACAAACCAGTGCAATTTCGAGTTTGAAGTTTTGGGGATCAGCAGTTCTCGAGAGATCAAATGCATTGTGGTTACTCGACAACTGGCAGTTGTACGGAGATGATATTTGCGGGATATGTACGACAGCAGACAAGGTATTGCAGTGTCGAGTTCGAAGGTTTTTTGATCAGCGGTCCTCCAGAGATCTTATAAGGATAAATAAAATCCAAAGAGCAGAAAAAGCACTCCTCTAGTATGGAATAATATTATATTAACTGTCTCTTCACAGTATTCCCGAACGATATTTGTTGGTAGATTTACTTTGTGAAAAAAAAAAAAAAGAAAAGAAAAGAAATATACTGAACATCGTTTTCTTACACGTGCAAAAGATGTGAGGTAGCATGATGGTTGAACAGGGGGGGGGGAAGCTGAGTTAACCTTGCACAAATACCCCTGGGAAGAGTATGAGTCTGCTTAGCTATACACTAACCCTTTGCAAGATACCTCGACCGAAAATATCTCGTCTTTTCGTCATGCCACCACGTTTGGTGAGGAAGAGATTAGATGAGTGAGTTTTCAGCGAGCCACTCTCCCATAACTATCTTACCAGGTAAGCTGTGGTAAGATTAACATGATGTCGGACACAATGTCATCTTCAATGGGGGTAGGCCAGTTACGAGCATAGGTATAAATGCAATGGTGCGATACTTTCAATAATATCTGGGATCAAATCTTCTTACTTGAATTTATTAATGCTTTCATTTTTCAAACCGTGTTACAGATATAAGCAACAACCATTTTGACGGAATTTCGATCAAAACATTTAATTCATATTTAACAGTTGCGTTTCTATCATTCCTCATTACCGTATGAGTCCGTTTATCCGACTTGCTTCCTTCCGTCCAATATTTTTTTGCCTCCAACTAAAATTGTATCAAAAAGTTTTATTCATATGTTCATCAAGCCTTCTCATAGGTGAAAAAAATCCAGTCGTCCGACCTTCTTTTGAACAACTGAAAATTTTTTTGATAATTTTATTTTACTACTTTTTAATTTCACCTTAGTCGTTGATGTTTTCGGTCGCAACTGAACTTGGGTTGGGTACATTTCAGCAAAAAATAAATGAATAAACAGCATAGATCAAAGTAAAAAGAAATAGGTTTCATGTGAGAATCGAACTCGCAGAGAGAGGCTTGTTTAACACTTGACTGTTCTTACCACTAAACTACTACTTCAGCGACTGATATTTGTTAAAGTTTTTATTCACACTTTGTGTAATCCATAGTAATTAGAATACATCGTAGGTATATGATGAGTGGATCAAGGGTGTTTTTCGCTGAATTGTTTGCGCGTGATCTAACCATCGCTGCAGACAATAAAGCCTAACATTGGAACCGTGCTATTCTGGGCTTGCATCTCTAGCGAGATTCGATTAAGAATCGAAATTTTTGATAACAGGATTTCAGTAGCAGTATCCAGTGACCCGGTGCTCTAAGCAACGAGATGTCGCCGAAAGTATTGGTTGATCTGAATAGGATGTCAAATATGGCAGCTCTCAAAGCTGAACCTTCTGCAAACACATCACTCAGATGATTGTAAATAGATTGACTCGTTACATATTTATTATTGCTAGGTCTAGTTTGGGTTGTGTATTATGTTTTTCTTGAAGATATGATGTTCTTATTCATAGAGGCTTCACTGATGGCCATGTGCACGTTTTTGTTCTTTTTTTTGTATAGAGTAGCGTCCCCCGCCGTTACCCGATTTCCTTTTCAAGTGAAAATGCTTAGTGTCATGGAACGCGTTTATATCGCGTGACCATGTCGATATCAGCTTAATGGCGTTAAGGTTAATAATCCTGCATGTATGAAACAGTGCCCCACGTCTTGGTTTTATGAGCGACGCGTGATTGGCTTATAAATAAGGAGCGGGGTTTTGGCTCATAAAGTAGAGGCATTTGTATTGTCGAGTTAAAAACTAGAGGAGAGGCGGTTCTTGAAGAGCGATGGTTAGAATGCTGGAGTCGAAAGCCTTTGATATTGAATCGGTCCTCATCAGCTGTTCCGCAATAGTAGCTTTGTGATACACTAGTATAAACTTGGAAATATCTCTAATATCCCAGCATATATATATATATATATGGAATGCTCTTCCAATTCTGGAATTGAACATTATTGTAGATATGGAACTATGCATAAGTAAATATATCCGTTAATTCGGTGCTATTGACCGCTCAGTTCCCCAGTTCTGGGTCTAGAGCGAAGGTTTCGTCCCTATCAAGCCTCGTTGGAAAGGTTATCGAGTTTATAGCCACACTGAAGAGCTGTAGTACAACGAAACAGCTGTCCGTGGATGACACAATTATCAATTATTAATTATAATTAACGCTCTCTTCTTTACGGGTCGAAAACTCTTAGGTAGAGGACCCATTTGCTAGGCAATTATGCAATGCTCTGCCAACTCTGGAATGAAGCACTCTGACAGATCAGGAATTAGGTGTAAGTGAATGTATCGCTTAATTCGGTCCTGGAAGGGATATCGAGTCTTTAGCCACACTGAAGTGTTGTAATACAACGAAACAGCTATCTTCGGATGACACAAGTATCAATTATATATATATATATATATATATATATATAGAGAGAGAGAGAGAGAGAGAGAGAGAAAGAGAAAGAGGGGGAAGAGAGAGAGAGAGAGAGAGAAAATCTGACAAAATTCTTGATATTATTTGAAACTCTGAGATTATCTCCAGTTGTTACACGGAGAATGAATAACAACAGGAGGTCATTTCAAATAGAGTTTCAAAACATATAATACATTCATAGATATCCGCTCAGATTATATATCAATTTCTTAAGAAAATAATGGTAGGTGTTGGAAACAGAACTGTGCATGTATGGATAGCGAGATGGACCAAAATGAGGGGAGTGAGTATGAAACAGTTATTTGGAGCGTTGCCTTTCTATAGTTTCTGCAGCTCAATAGAGCAATGCTACGTTGAAGCGGCTACCTTATTGGTCGCAAGTTCAATTCCTGCAGAGGTCCTATTTTTCTTCAATTGTTTATTTCTATCTGCTGTCTAGACCGACTCATTCTCCGTTTAACAACGGGAGATTCATAATACCATAATATCAATGTTTGTGTAATACATTTCAAAAATACAGATATTAGAGAATAAGTGACTGAAGTGACAAAAGATGAGGAAGTTTTTCAATTTGTTTAGTGGTTAAAGCTGTGTAGCTTATATATATATATATATATATATATATATATATATATATATATATATATATATATATATATATATATATATATATATATATTTGAGAAAGCTTTACAGCTGAACTTGAAATAAATTTCTAAATTTTCAGTAACTTATTTTTCAATATCTGTCAATGCAATTTATGTACTTCTCTTCGATGGCACAATATAAAATGTTTGTCTTAATGGGATCATCAGTTGTTTACCGTGAAATGGTTTGGGGATTTTAAAAACAAAACAGTTATATTATCATGTTTCCCCAGCAGTATTGATCAAACACCACCCTCCGTTCAGCTTATGTCATACATGTTGTTTATTATTTTATGTAGGGAATTTGCATAATGTATTGTACATGGATTTTATTTTATATCACACTACATTTATTTTTTAAAAACCTGGCTTAGTTACGTTGGTTACCAAAAAAAAAAACGTATT
Source organism: Thysanoteuthis rhombus (assembly GCA_963457665.1). NCBI lineage: Eukaryota > Metazoa > Mollusca > Cephalopoda > Oegopsida > Thysanoteuthidae > Thysanoteuthis > Thysanoteuthis major. Next base: position 53,429,582 of record OY735204.1, read on the forward strand.
CAACGATGAGGGACACAACAGATATGTTCGTGTCACTTCTATTGAGTGTTCACCGAAGTGAATATCAAAACCATTGTGTTGCCTTTAATCTCAGACTGCATGCAAACCAACTTATGATATCATCTTTAAGAATACTGTTTACACAGAAGAGCTTCTTCGAGTCGATTGTATACCAACGTATTCTATCAACATATTCAAATTTGATAATTTTTCCATTAACCTTAAAGTTAATTTTCCTGCGTCATATACCATTAAGCTTCCTTCAATTTGTTTTTTCCCTTCCGAATTTTCAAATAACGTATTCTTATATATACATATATAGATAGATATTCATATACTTATATATATATGTGTGTGTGTGTTTGTATGTATCAATAGAATGAATAATTTACGTCCGACAGAATGAAGCATATCAAACTGTTCTAAACCATTTTCTTCCTTCATTAACGACATCTACGACTGATCAGTGTGCAACCTGTTTAATACGAAATATAGTTCCCAATCTAATGTTTTTATGATTATCACACACTCAGTCACACCCACCCACCCACACACACACACACACACACATATATATATATATATATATATATATATATATATATATATATATATATATATATATATATGTATATATATATATATATATGAGTATGTGTGTGTTTGTGAATGTCTTTTTCTGGGAGACATTGTATGTATTGATTAAGTTCAGAGTACTGGGATACAATTTTGAATTTATCAAAGTCCTTCACGCCGTTCGTCGTGCCCATAACTAAGACATTCAAACAAATCAAGATGAAGTACCTTAGGCGGGCTTACTTGCTTAAATACCTCTGACCTTGATATCTGCAGTTGTTTCCAGACAGTTGTCAACATTCTCACCACATGTCACAGGTCCTAATCTTTTGGCACATCAGTATATATATTTGTATATGTGTGTGTGTGTGTGCGTTTCTCTCGCTGAACCTCCAATCGTGGAATTGCCTGAAAGAAAACTTCATCACAGGTGCATTGTGATGACTAATCATCTTACCTGCTGAGATTATTTCCTACACAAAAACAAAATATTCTTTGAAAAGTGACATCTTATCACGGCGGGGAAAACAAACAGAATCATTTTCCTGTTCCCTAATTTTCTGCCACGCCCATTTACTGTAGGTGAGAAAAGTCATGGATTTTCTAAACAAAAGAATAGATGTGGATATATACATGCATACATATATATATATATATATACATATATATATATATATATATATATATATATATATATATATATATATATACAGTTTTTGTTGTTTTTTTATTACATTTTGATTTGTCCGTCATTCTTGACGCATACTACGCTAGTTGCAGAAATAAAGCTGGGAGGAAAAAAAGAAAAGGAATGAAATGACAGAAGAAAATGGATTGGAGAGTGATAGGAAGAGGAGAAAGAAGGAAAGAGAGGGGCGAAAGAGAGAAAGAAAGAGAGAGTGGGAAAAGAAAGAAATGACAGCAGTGAATGGAGTTGAGAAATATAGAAAAGAATAAAAGAAAAAGGCAGGAAGAAAAGGGGGAAGAAAGAAAGTAAGAGAAATAAAAGAAGGAAAAGAAGAAAATAAGAAAAAAAGAGTGGAAAAAGAAATAAGAAAGAAAAGGGAGAGAAGGAAGAAATTGATGTGACAAATAGATAGCAGAAAGGGAAAAAGAAAAATCAGGAAAGAAAGATAAAAAAAAGAAAATCAAGAGAAAGAGAGGAAAAAAGAAAGGAAGAAAGAAAGAAATTAAAGTGACAAATAGATTGCAGAAAGATAGGAAAGGAGGGAAGGAAAAAGAAAGATAAGAGGGAAGAAAGAAAAAATAAGAATGACAACAGAAAGAAAGGAAAAAAGAAAGAAAGGAGTTAGGGCGACAAATGGATCACAGAAACAAAGTACAAAATGAAAAAGAAAGAAAGAAAGGAAAGAGGAAGACAGGAAGAGAAGAGAAAGAAAAATGATTCGAGAAAGATAGGAATGAAAGAAAGAATAAAAGAAAGAGGAAAGGTTTAAGATGAATGAGGAGGAGATGAAATTGATATCAATGAGGATATAACGAAAAAAAAAAAACTCAGGAAGGGAAAGTTAGTTAGAAACAGATAAAAACGAGTCCATGTTTGCGGTATTTAAATCAAGTCGGTGAATGGGAAATAAGATTATGAGAATGGCTACGCTAAAGTCAAACTTCCTGGCTTTATTGCAATCTAAAAAATAAACTAAACAGGATTAATTTCCTCATACAATATCATTCCAGAACTACGCAGTCCATTTCGATTCCTTTATCATTAGTTCCTGTTAGTGCAATTTGCGAACTTCAGCAAAACAATCGTCCTGAGTAGGGTTTTAGAAATGTGAATGAATTTGCAATCAGTTTTGGTGTACGTCTCTGTATCACTGTTATTCGTGCAAGACTTCACTAGATCTAGATCGAGTGCTTGTGGTTACATATGCAAATAAATATATATATATATATATATATATATATATATATATATATATATATATATATATATATGTATGTATAAGCTAATGAACTCCATCTCATGCACAACGCTTCACACATAACCACATATAAAAGCATATCATACTCTATAAGTGTCCAAAAATTAATCAAATGGCGGGATTCATGCACCTTCTATTGGGTCTTTAATCCTGCTGAGCCAGCAAACACAGAAAAACCTCAAATTAGCTTTCTACACACGTTTGCAGCCGGTGTTACAGTCGCCTCTGTTACTTTTGAAAATGCCAAAGTTTACCTTTTCTGAAAATGCCAAGACTTACCTGACCTAAAGTTAATCTTTATAGGTCACTAAAGATCAGTGCCACCTATCCTGTGCTCATCCTGGTATCGAGATGCTTTTGCACAGTGAAAAGAGCAAAAGTTATATTGAGTTTTTTTTAATGATTATGGGATACCAAAATGAGTTTCTGACAGTCTTGAGGGGTGAAATTTGCATTTTGCCTGGCTGCTTTACTCTAGCCATAAGGTGAGAGAGTGGGAGAGAGAGAGGGGGGGAGAGAGAGAGAAAGAGATGAGGGAGAGACAGATAAAGAGATAGAAAATTAGTGCTTCTCTCGAATGTATTTGAGGAGATCCTCGTCCAATGTTTTTGTATCGAACACAGTTACTATTGTTCCATTGACGGAGAACTCGAAGAATATCTTATTAAGTCATCTATTTTTTTCGACAAGAGAAATATCGTTTTTTCTTCTTCAGCATCGAGCAAGCAATTACGATTATCTCCACCGCTCGCTACAGACGTCTCATTTTAACACATGTGATTATTTTCCAAATAAGCCATTTAAATAAGAAACAAAAGGTACACTGAGGATATCACATTACACCCCAGTGTGGTATATTTTGAAACCGGATGTTATCACTAGACGATCAGACCATTTCCAACGGTCACCTTAAAAAAAACTCTCGACAAAAAGAAACATATCTAACAGAACTATATGAAAAAAACCCACGCAAGTGACATCGTTGAACTACAAGTGGCAGCAAGTCAAAGAATAAACAAGACATCTAATAGGTAACAATCAAGTGACAACAAAATACCAGAAACAGTCATTTTCTTTTCAGTAAAAAAAAAGACCAACATTTTTCCTTTATTTTTTCCTTTATGATCATTTTTTTCATCAGATACGAACATTTCTTTTTCTCCTCTTTTGCAGCTAATGGTTGATTCTATCGATAGACAATGAGTTCTTTTATTTGTTCATTTTATCAGCGGAAACTTCCCCCGCCCGAAAAAAAGAAAGAGATTAAACTTTATTACTTGTCCGTGTCTCCCAGACTCATCAACCTGTATATCTTAACGAAATATGATGACGGTGAAAGATCACTGATTATGAATTATGTATCTGATTGCGTCAACAATATCGCTGTGCACTGCCGAACTTAGTTGGAATTGCAATATGATTTGTAAATTTACGCACCCAATGTTTGAGCCCAGTGAAGGCAAAAGTGGCCTTGTCATACGTTATGTGCTCACGTGTTTCTAGAAAAAGGCAAAAGTTGCTTTTGTGAAAAGCCTTGAATTTTTATTTTGTATTTTGTGGATCTTCTCGTTTTTTGATGGGAGATGGTTATACTTTTTCCTTTTCTCAACAATATAGTATTTTGTCTTCTTATATGTCACGTTCTAAAATATGGCAGTTTTTCTCGAGATATATTGTGTAAGTTTACATGATTTTCCTGTGGATTTTCCTCTGGGGAATTAGCTTATTGATGGGTGAATACTTTGAAAGAAGAAAAATGAAAAAGAAGTTTCGTTTTTGCAAATATGAAAGTTTCGTTTCTGGGTGACTGCTATGAAATAGTATCAAGACAGATTTTTAAAACGATAGAAAGTTAGGAGACATTCAGCAAAGTGCACTTGATTAAATATCTCAATAAACACTTGTGTTCATTTTGTTGTTTTTATTTGCAGTGGCAAAATTACACGGTATGGGAGGCCTACTGCCAATTGATTCCACTGAAATGTCACAAAGCGGTTACATATTAGGTTGGTGCAAAGATAATTAGAGTTTTTTGTTTTGTTTATAATTTCGATGATTCTTCGGAAATAAAGTTTTATTCATCTTAGTTCATAGAACATGACATTTGAAAGCCTTTATTTCGCTCGATTTGTTTGAGCTAAACATTTTCTTTTCTCTATCTATTCTTGCTTATTTGAGGCTATCAAAGCTAAGATGGTGAAAAAAGCAAATTCAAGTATTTTTGTTACATGAGTTCAAGATAGGATGTAAGACAGCGGGAACTGCTCGCAATATCAATCAAGGGGACCATCAAAGAATATACAACTCGAAATTCCGAAATGGAAACGAGATCTTTGAAGATGAGTTGGGTTATGGACGTCCTTCTGTTTTTGACGATATCGAATGATATTTCTATTATTGAGGCAGGTCCGAGTGAAATGACTAAAGGGGTTTGAGCATTCAACATTTTGATCAGGTTATATCCCAGAGGGACTATTTTTTTTTTTATGAGTAAAAACTGAAAAGTTATCTGGAGGATTTGATAGGTCTATTTCGACTCGTGGGCGTGGGGACCCCAAAAATGAGTTTTAGTCCGACTAGCTCTGAACGTTCATGGGATGAGATTAGCATTTTGTCTGGCAAGTTTACGCCGACCGAAAGAGGAGAGTCAGTAAGATGGATAGATGTAAGGAAGATCCAAAGGAAGTGATGGGATTAAGAGAAAGAGAAGGCGATAATAATTTCGATATTTAAGGCTTCTGCGCGATTTTACGTGAGTTAAACTTAGTCACGTATTTTCTCTTGATTCCATCAAGGGGAACAAGAAGAAATGAAGAAAACAACTTTCAATTCCTTCAACTCGGGAAATATGCACATGCATTTTTTCTCCGCAACTACACAGTCATCAATCACGCACAGCCGTAGGATTTATGGCAAATACGATTCATTTTGTAGAAGATGACGTAGCAAAACGCGTTCTCATCTCAATTGCAGATTCTCTTTTTTCTCCATCTCGACTTTCGATAAGATTTCTCTGCGACTCACGGTTGTAGAGGTTATTTCGTTCCTAATTCGGTTGCACCACTGGAATTATAACAACGATACACCAGACGGCTTGGCACATTTTAGATAAATTGCTGGGAAAACAGAAATGGAGGAACTGGTTCTTGACTTTCCAAAGATTAGACGGATTAAACTGAAAAAGCAAAATGAGAAAATAAAAAAAAAATTGAGGAGACAAACTGAAAAGAAACAGGTATTTTTCATCACTCAATAGAACGCGTCACGTGACTAAAGTCTCTTTAGCATCACACCGTGTGTTGGGAATGCCCAATTAAATAATACGGAGAAAAAAGAGTGATCAATAAATAAGTTATGTTCCCTCACTTTTTGTTGGGCGGTGGTCACTAAAAAGTTATTTTTTCTTCAAATTTTCCAAATTCAAGTGTACATGCTACCGGACAGAAAATGAAGGATCACTTCAGCATAATCTTATAAAACTATCTGAATCATGCATTTTAAGCTGAGACTGTATTTTGAAGAAAATCAAAATTTTTAAAAACATAAGGAATAAATGTTCGAATTTTCGATCCTCTAGCTCCTGTGGTGCTGCTCGTACGCATAGTATATACATGAACAATCAGGCTTAAAACCTTAGTTCAGGGTTTTGTTTGATGGTTCCTGAAAAACATGCAAAGAAAAGGAGGAAATAGTGACAGAGGAAGAAGGGAAAGAGAATGTAAAGAAGTCATCATCATCATCATCATCATCATTATTATTATTATTATTATTATTATTATTATTATTATTATTATAATAATAATAATAATAATAATAATAATAATAATAATAATAATAATAATAATAATAATAATAGTAGTAGTAGTAGTAGTAGTAATTATTTTTTGCAATCTCACACCAGTTGCCTGGTGGTTACCACTGGAGTTTGAGTGACAGCAAGTCTCCTCAAATCTCCAACCCTCCTCTTCTAGTACTCATAGGTCGCAGTATTACTGCGATTTACAGTTTCACACCGGTTGCCCAGTGGTTATCGCTGGAGGCTGAGTGACAATAAGTCTCCTCAGGTCTCCAGCTAACGTCTCTTCTCTCTTTCGCCTAACATGTCAGTGCTACAATTTGAGTTTCCGCTTTCATTTCCCTTCCTCTGTTGGGTCACTATTGACAGTTAGCGTTGCAGTCCTTATATTTCTAGCACTTTCCTCAGTATCCGTGAAGTTCCCAGTAGTGCCGTGGTCTGTACAGTCTCAATCCTTCCCCTGATCCTGATCTCCTCCAGTCTTACCCTCAGGATTTTGGGGACAGTTCCTAGTGCTCCCACTATGACTGGTACTACCCTGGCTTTCATGTTCCACATCCTCCTCAATTCCCTCGCTAGGTCCTGGTATTTTTCCCATTTTTCAATCTCCCTCCTCTTTACTCTATGGTCTGCAGGTACAGCCACGTCTACTATTTGGTATATCTTCTTTTTCTTGTCTACAATTACCAAGTCCGGTCTTCTTGCCGGGATGAGGTGGTCAGTTTGGATGGTGGTTATCAATGGAGACTGAGTGACAGCAAGTCTGCTCAAGTCTCCTGCCCTCCTCTCCACGCTCCCGTAGTCCACAGCAATACTGTAGTTTACAGTTTCACATCAATTGCCCGGTGGTCATCGCTGAAAGTTGACTGACAGTAAGTCTCCTCAGGTCTACAGCCCACATCTCATCTCTCCCTCACCTATCACAGCAGTGATGTGCTTCGTACCTCCACCACCATCTGTGTTTTTTTTCGTTTGTTTTTTCCATCCTCCCCCTCTTTTAGGCCACTGCTAACAGCTGAGGTCGTGTATCTCATATTTCAAGCTCTATCCTCAGTATTCTTACAATTCCTGGTAGTGCTGTGGCCTGCTCAGTCTCAATTCTTCCTTTTAATCCCTAGTTTCTCCAATCTTGCTTTCAGCGTTTTCGGTACTGTTCTGAGTGCACCTATTATTACTGGTACTACCTTGACATTCATGTTCCACACCTTCAGTTCTCTTGCCAGGTCCTGGTATTTCTCCAGTTTTGTCACTCTCTTTCTTATTTAATCTGTGGTCTGCAGGCAGGACCACATCTAATCATTTTCAGGTTATCCTCTTCTTGTCGACGATCACTAGGTGCAGTCTTGTCGCTTTGATAGGGTGGTCTGTTAGGATGTCAAAATCTCAAAGTAATTTGTGGTTTCCACTTCCAGGACTGTTTTTAGTCTGTGCTGGTCACACTTTTCCACATGGTTATATCCCATTCATTTAATCAGTTCCCAGAATATCACTGTTGTTAATCTATTGTGTCTGGGTTCATAGTCTTTCTGGGCTAATTGACAAAATTCACTGAGTATGTAGTTTACGGTCTCATCTCTTTCTTCACATAGGCGGGACTTGCTGCTTCTGTGTGTCGGTCGATTTTTGTTTTGATATAGTTTGTTCTGATGCATTTCTTTTTGGCTACCATGATGAGTCCTTCTGTTTCTCTCTTCAAGTTTCCTCTTCGTAGCCATGTCTATGATCTCTTGTCAGCAACATCCTGTATCTGCCTTTTACATTCTCCTTATAGCATTTCTGTTCCCATTTTTCTTTCCTTATTTGCAGTGCTGCTCCATTGTAATCTATTCTTTTTAAATTTTTGTTGTGCTGTTTCGTTACTCTTTATGATGTTTTCAGTTTACCTAAACCTACTTTTCTAGACCTTCTTTGGCCCTCTGGACACAGTCTTCTATGAGTCCTCTGTTGCCTCCTCTTCTCTTAACGTACAGTCTATCCACGTCATCTCTGGGGATGCAAGGCTTTGTGCATTGTCTTTGGCTTCCTTGTTTGCTGGTTTATTGACTGAAGTTCTTTGTCCATCCAAGGAATGGTCCTGCGTATCTTACTACAGATACGGCCCATGCTGATTAGTTTGATCTCTGATATTTTTTTATCCTCCTAAAGTATTTTTTTTTATTTTCTTTTTCGTTTCTTCCCGTTTTATCGTGTCACATTCGAAAAATCTGTATAAATTTGTATAAGTCTTGTGTGGTTGATGCTCTAATCTTCTGTGCTGTCTGGGAGTTTGATTACTTCTGCTGCTGCGAGCCTTCCTTTGACATTATCATCATTACCCCTTTTCTGTTCAAAACCCTATCCAAATGTCATCACTACATTTCTTATTTTGTTGAAACAACGTTTCGAACTCCCCCATGTTCTTGTCGTCCATGTACATTACGTGTTCGACTTTTCCCTTCGCTTTGGAGAAATGGTATTCTTTGCTGTTCTCCAGGATTTCTTCCAGTGGTATCATAGTTAGAACAAATAGCATAAGAGAAAGAGAGAGAGAGAGAGAGAGGGGGAGAGAGAGAGAGAGAGTCTCCCTGAAAGATTCCCCTTTTTATACTTGTCTCTGCTAAATTTTCTCCTGTAGCTGTCAAGTCTACTTTCTAGTTTTTCATAGAGTTGGCAATGAATCTCACCACTTGTTCACAGATCTCGAACCTTCTGAGACATTTGAATATCCAGCTGTTTTTTTTACAGTCTTTCCATCCCATTGCAACGGTCTTCTTCATTTTTCTCATCTCTTTTAATATCATTTGGTCAGTGTAGAGCTAGTCATTCGCCCCCTTGGTTCCTCTCTTGTATCCTTCCTGTTCTTCTGGTAATAGTCCTCTTTTTTCCATTTTTTTATTATTATTATTATTATTATTATTATTATTATTATTATTATTATTATTATTATCTTATTATTTGGAATCTCACACCAGTTGCCTGGTGGTAACCGCTGGAGTTTGAGTGACAGCAAGTCTCCTCAAGTCTCCAGCCCTCCTCTCCTACTACTCATAGGTCGCAGTAATTCTACGATTTACAGTTTCACACCGGTTGCCCAGTGGTTATCGCTGAAGGCTGAGTGACAATAAGTCTCCTCAGGTCTTCAGCTAACGTCTCCTCCCTCTTTCGCATATCATGACAGAGCTACTATTCGTTGCAGTCCTTATATCTCTAGCACCTTCCTCAGTATCCATGCAGTTCCAAGTAGCGCTGTGGTCTGTACGGTCTCTATCCTTCCCCTAATCCCGATCTCCTCCAGTCTCTCCCTCAGCGTTTTGGGGACAGTTCCTAGTGCGCCCACTATGACCGGTACTACCCTGGTTTTCATGTTCCACATTTTCCTTAACTCCCTTGCTAGGTCCTGGTATTTTTCCCTTTTTTCACCCTCCTTCTTTTTTACTCTATGGTCTGCAGGTACAGCAACGTTTACTATTTGGCAGGCCTTCCTTTTTTTGTCTACTATTACTAAGTCCGGCCTTCTTGCCTGGATGAGGTGGTCAGTTTGGATGTCAAAGTCCCACAGTAGTTTGTGGTTGTCATTCTCCAAAACTGCCTCTGGCTTGTGCTGATACCACTTTTCCCCATGGTTGAATCCCATTTGTTTACTTAGTTCCCAGTGTATCATCGTTGCTACTCTATCGTGTCTATGCTTATACTCCTTCTGGGCGAGCTGACTACATTCACTAGTTATTATTATTATTATTATTATTATTATTATTATTATTATTATTATCATTATAATTATTATTATCATCATCATCATCATTTGCAATCTCACACCAGTTGTCTGGTGGTAACCGCTGGAGTTTGAGTGACAGCAAGTCTCCTCAAGTCTCCAGCCCTTCTCTTCTAGTACTCATAGGTCACAGTAATACTGCGGTTTACAGTTTCACGCCGGTTGCCCAGTGGTCATTGCTGAAGGTTATTATTATTATTATTATTATTATTATTGTTGTTGTTGTTGTTGTTGTTGAATTACAGGAACGATGTAATGGGGCAAGAAATACATCTGGAATAAGTATGACGTATTTTAACATTCAAAGAGTATGTTATGAACGCTAACAAAATACAAGTTGACGTCTTTTGGAGAGGAATTCAATCATTCCGTGGCTAAAAAACTCGCCAGAAATGGCCACAGAAAAAAAAATTTTTCCTGCTTACGGCATCAGGTATATATAAATGGATGACCATCTGGATACTGACCAGCTTCAGCATTGCTTAACTTCAATGGTCATGCAATGATAAGAGTTTCAAACAAAAAAATTAAAAGATTTATCATGAATGTAAATAATAAAAGTTATACTGAAGTAGTGATTCTAATAGAGGCGGTTGAGTTTGTTCCTAATCATCAATTTGTTTTTGTTTTTTTTTCATTCATTTTTGTTTAAATTTCGTGCATAGACGAACATTTCCATAATTCAAATTATGTTTGCAGCAAATTTTGATTAAGCAGACAACATTTATGTCTTTATTAACCGAGTAATTACCGGAAAAAAACTGCATTAATCTTACCTTATAAACAGCGTAATTCGAAAAGATGCGTATATATGAGAATAAAAAAGATAATGAAATAAAATAAAAACGGAAGAGAAATAAGGCACGGAAAAATTCAAAAACAAAAAAGAGACAAAAATTGATAAAATTTTGATTCCATTTAAATGATAATATTGGGGACGAAAAAGAAAAGCGAACGCCAAATGTGCGTGTGAGAGCTTTGATCAATTATTTAAGGTGCTTATGAAGTGAAAACAGCTTCTCTTTAGGGAAATTGAATGGTTCACATAATAAGACGTGATAACTCGTAATTTTCATCATTCATTGTCACGAAAGGTGTGCAATGAGAGAAGGAATTTAAAACAGAAACAATGATGACGGGGTGGAGAAAAGAAAGATAGAAACCCGGGTGAAAAAAAGTGAGAGATATACGATACGAAAAAAGGAAGAAGGGGCAAAAAAATTAATACAATTGAGAAAGGCAGGAATGAATGAACAAACAAAGGAAAGGAAGAAATAAACAGTATCGAAACAAGTCTGGGTTAGCTGCTCAATAGAAATCATCAAATGGTTTTTTGGCAGGACACCGTGTTAAGGGCAATCAATTGAAAAAATTGAAAAAAGTGTATATGTATTACCTCTTTTGGCTGTTTTTTTGCAAGGCGATTATCACTGAAAAAACGTCTGAATTTTCAAAGAACAAGCGTGAACGCTGCTGGATACAAACTATTGAGACATTTTGATATAAAACTATAGTTTAAATTGAGCCCCAGCTAAAATCTTATTGGATGGATTTTCAAAAGACAGAAAAAGAACTTTTGGGGGGGAAATAATGATGGGTGATTGTTCAAATGTGCAGCCCTTTGGCTCCATGGCTGCAATCAGTGCACGAGATATATTCATTGATAATCAGCCAACCAGACCAACTTGAAAACTGAAGAAAACCTATAGTGGAAGTTTTGAATAGATAAACAAATAAAATGAAAGGGATCTGTTTATACAGAGTGGCGCAAAAATCGAAAATGGACTTGACACATTCATTTTTTTTTTCTTTTAGATTTTATAACATTCAAAACTGTCTTCAACATACAATGTATGAACACATGGAATTTGATAAACCTATCTATGGGAATTTTTTTTCCTTTAAATGCCCGCCATTTTCAATTTCACACTCTTTGAAAACCTTTTGAAGGATATCTTTTCTCGGCACACGTTTACAATTTTCAGAATTTAGGACTGAACGTGGTCTCCCTGTTAGCAAATGATCACTGACAGAATCCAGTTCTCAAGAGGCACCAATGAACCATTGGCTTAGATTGCAGTATCTGTAATCACATGTTCAAATAACAAGAATATGCTTCTTAGGTTAACATTAAAATTATTCAAAGTAAAACATTCTATTTCTCTACGCCCGATGCTCAATTGTTGACTTTCCCATGATAAATTTTCAAAGGGCACCTTTATATATTTCAGAAGCAGAAAACAAAAGATATTATAATAGAGAGAGCTTATGAGTGTTCTGAGTTCCTTCGCAACCTTTATGCCGATAGAGAACAGAATAATTTTTGTGTCTCTCGGTCAATAACGATAGACTCTTCCAATTAAAGGTAACAGATCTGCTGAAATGAAAAAATATCCCTTAAGAAATTCATGGAGAGTCAAATATATTTATGATTTTTTTTTCAACAGGAAGTAACTTTTATGAAAATGAAGATAGGAATGAAAAGAAGACAAGATGAAAATGTAAAGAGAAAATGAAGAATTAAGTAATAGAAAAGAATGTTTGAAAAATAAAATAACATCGCACGTAAAAGGAGCAAATTCTTTTCTTGTGTGAGGATATAACAAGGGCAATGTTGCTAACTTTTCACTTCAAGTTTACATCTAAAATTGAGTGGAAATAACTATTAAAAAAACTAGATGCATAAATGTATATAAGATGTAGAAAAAATTACATATCAATAAATTAAATGTGACTTTATTCTTCGACATTTTCAGATAGGAATGTTACTTCATCTGTTGAAAATTTTAGTTGTTTCATTTCGATGAATTGAATAAAAATATCACTTATTTTATTGAAAAATCATCTAAAGATTAAATTCTTACACCTAGGCAAAATCAGAAACACCTACACTAAGGTGAGAAACATAAAATGGCAGCACTGAGCAAGGGAAGTAATTTGCATTTTGGTTTGTCAGTCAGTGACGGCGATCACTGTAATATATAAGCTAGCGCATCTCAAAAAATATATATCCTGATACGTACTTTTCAAATCGACAAAACAAATGTATCTAGTTTTAATTATTTACCAATCTCCGTCTTGTCTGGAAGAACACTACGTTCTTGAAGAAATTAGGGACAATCGAACTCACTACATTACCTCGCTACTCTTCGAGACTAGCTTACAAAACATTGCACTACAGGAGACTTTGAAGTACTCAGATTAGATTACTTCAGCATAATGAGATATGTATGGAGCACCTAATGGTAATTGATCTAACTAAAGCACTAATGGTTTAAAAGACCAGCTTTCTAAACACAAAGAGCCTGATGCTATCTAACTAAAAAAGACTTTTTTCAAACAACAAACTCCTTTGTTTTGCTGTTGTTGTTAGCACAACGTTACAGCTAATCGATTCTGCGGCCTTCTTTGGGTGAGAATTATCATTTTTCTCATAGGACCCAATTCTTTTTCCTTACACAAAAGAAAATTTACATATATTTTATCATTCTCATTGGTGATCCAAGATAAAGTATTTTCAATACTAATCATCGTTTGCCTTTTCTCCATTGCTCTTACTCATAATTTCCTACGTTGAATGAGTAATGCGAAATAAGAATGAAGTACTCCATTTCTAGAGAGCTTGTTTTTCATGTAAGTACTCCGACTGCAGATGCTATTGGGTGGAAAATGTAAAGATCTACACTCATATTGCCACTTCCCTACTCTGATTCCCCACGCCATATTGTTTGTTTATTGCCAAATGATAGTAATAGTCCCAATTTATCTAAATTCTGAGTTGATGTATTTTCATGACTAATTATTTGCTAGTATTTTCTTCACTTTATCGTTACTTTTTAGCCTAATTTTCTTGGTTGGAAAAGGTAAGGAGCGTACCTGGAGGTTTGAGGGCTTGGTTCCTCAGGAGGCTACCTCCAGCATTCAATGAGATTTGTTAATGTGTAACGTTGATAAAAATGCAGTGAGTGATGTATCATCCATGAAGCTATCGGATTCCTCCAGTCCAGAAACTGTGTATATATTTTTGCACATGCATTGTTTTTAAAACAAATAGAATCATCTAAGCATTTACAAGAAATATGTGCAGTTGATGCTTATAAAAACATTTATTTTTTAATACCAAAATATTCAATAAATGTCCAGTAATAACCATAACTACCAATAACGAACTGTTATACAATTATCTAGGGAGCACTGTATATTTCTCGACGTTTTTTATTCCTTATATTTTGTAATCATGGCGATTCAGTGATTTTCTCATTAACTCTTTTTTTTCTTTCTAGCTTTACTTTCTCATTACGCACCAAAAACGGCTCCTGATTTTCCTAAACACAATCAGCCTTCATTCTGTATTTCTTTTTATATTCTTGGTTTTCATCATATTTTTTCCATTTCAAGGATCCTTTATGATTCTTAATCACACAGACTCCAAGCAGATTCTTGGCAACAACTTCAAACTCTCTTTCAAATGAGTTTGTTTGGTCAAAACGTATGGCAAAAATACTTTCTAAAAACCCAACAAAATCATATACTCTTCCTAATGGGGAAAATAAGGATAATAATTTATAAACGATAAACATTGGAGAGAAAAGTTAACGTAAATTAAAATCGCAATTAGAAAATAGAGAAGACAAGGGCAAGAATGGGAAAATATTTATAGTAATTTTTCTTGTTTCGTAATTTTAAGCGTTCTTTCGCTATTTCTAGATCTTTTGATGGTCGATGTTTTGGTTTTCCTCATCGATAAATGAAGACACTAAGTTGTCTCTTTTCTTATTTTAGAAGACAAGGAACTTTTGAGCTTCTTTGATTCCAACACGGTGTTTTTTTTCTCTCTCATTGACATTGCTTCTCTTCTTTATCCTTTTTTCAGTTTTTCTCTGGTAATATCATGTATTTAGCGCGGTTTTCCTCTTTTCTCTAACACTTATTTCTCCATTTCTTTCATTCTTTCTCTTTTCCTATCTGTATAGTTCGTATGAATATAAAATTCTTATTTATATTTTTTCTTCCATCTCCTTTCTTTCTTTCTATGTATGTAATTCTTATGAAAATGTAATTGATATATATATATATATATATATATATATATATATATATATATATATATATATATATGTATTGATTTTCCATCGTTTTTCTTTCTTTCTTTCTATGTATATAGTTCTTATGAATATGCTATTCTCATTTATATTGTATCCTTCCATCTTTTTTCAATCTCTCTTTCTGTCAATGTATATAGTTATTATGTATACATAATTATTATCTTGTTTTCTTCTTTCTTTCTTTATTTCTTTGTATATGGTTCTTATGAATATATGATTCTGATTTATATTTTTCCACTTTTTTCTTCCTTTCCTTCTTTCTTTTTTCTTTCTTTCTTTCTTTTTTCTTTCATTCTTCCTATGTACATAGTTCCAATGAATATATTCTTACTTATATGGTCTTCTTTCACCTTTTTCTCTATGTATATAGTTCTAATGAATACACAAATCTTATTTATATTGTCTCTTTCCATCTTTTTTTCTTTTTCTCTCTTTCTTTCAATGTATATAGTTATTAGGAATACATAATTTTTAGATTATTTTCTTCCGCCTTCTCTTTTTCTTTTTTTCTTTCTTTCTTTCTTCCTTTCTTTATTCTTTTTCTATGTATATAGTTCCTATGAATATATTATTCTTATTTATATTGTCTTCTTCCACCATCTTTTCTATGTATATAGTCCTTATGAATACGTAATTTTTGTTTATATTGTTTTCTTCCATCTTCTTTCTTTCTTTCTTTATATATAGCTCTAATGAATATATAATTCTCATTCATATCTTCTTCAACATTTTTCTTTCTTTCTTTCAATGTATATAGTTCTCATGAATATAAAATTCTTATTGATATTCTTTTCTTCCACCTTTTTCTTTCTTTCTTTCTATATATATATATATATATATATATATATATATATATATATATAGTTCTTATGGATATATAATTCTTATTCATATTGTTTTCTTCAACTTTTTTTTCTCTTATTTTCACTGTATAAAGTTCTTATGAATATATATTTCTCGTTTATATTGTCTCCATTCACATTTTTTCTTTCTCTCTTTCTTTCTATGTATATAATTTCTATACATATATAATCATCATTTATATTGTTTTCCTCCACCCCTTCTTTTTTTGTTATATAAATATATAAATATATATATATATATATATATATATATATATATATATATATACATACATACATATATATATATATATATATATATATATATATATATATATATATATATGTATGAATATACATATATATATATATATATATATATTAGGGTTCAAACAAAGAAACATTTTTTTATTTTGTTTCTTTGTTTCTCCATGTACATATATATATCATTGGAAAATCTATAGACACAGGCTTCATCCTTCGAAACTAAACTATGCAGTACTAATTGGCTATTAGATAAAGGGGACAAACTCCATTCATGACAACATGTAGCATCTCCCAGCTTCCTTTCTGATCGAAGATTTCCTTACAGAATATTTTCAGCCAGTTGAATCGGACAAAGGAACCGTGGCAAGTTAGGAAAAAAAAAAGAATATAATTCGATATGCTTAAGGCAAAATTATTCATTTTTGGAATTATTTTTTTTTTTTTTACTTGCTTACGCATTAAATGTACCATCGAAATTATAACATTAATTCATTTCCATATGTGACACCGCGTTTCGTCACTAAATACCCATCTTGCCCACGTTGTGTATTTTTGTATGAAAAGATGACCTCTGGCGTTGGCTGGAATCTTTTTGACTAAGGTGTGCATTTCACAGGTGAAGTTTGCAGAAAAATGCCTGGCGCATGTCTAAAAAAAAGTAATCGTAACAAGTGATTCATTTCTGTGGATAAGATCAGCATCAAACCTTTTTCGAAAAAAAGGAGGTTTCTGGAATTATATTTTGGAGATGCAGTCAGTTGCTTTCTAACACGTGAGACGGAATCAAAATTAAATGCAGGTTGTTTGGTGGAGTAGTTACTTGACTCTACAGTTTAATCTTCCTTTGGACTTTGTGACTCAGCCATGGATTGAACCCACGACCTACAGAACCGGGGACGAGCAAGTTCTTTATGCATTTACACAGTAAAAGTTACCTGGGATGTCACGTCTTACTTGAACGAATCGTATCACGTATGATAATTCTATTTTTCCATTGGTGCTTGCATTAGTTCTCAACTGACAAAATTTGTTTGCTAGAGCAGGAAATATTTAAAGCTTAGCAGGGTTAAAGTGGAGTAGTGGTAAAATCAGAGGGGAGTAATATGAAGAGCGGAAAACTTCCCCCAGCTATACTGGGTTCAAATACAGATGGTGCAAAAAAAATATCAGCAGTTAACTACTAACTTATCGCATGCCTAAATAATTTCTGTCTCCGTTTAAGTCATCGTTAGAGTAAATGAAAGTAACATTTTGGCGTATCTATTTTACAACTCAAGGTCGAGATATCAAGAATGGGGATTTTACATGTTACCTCTGAATCGACGGTTCGGATTGATCAACTTCTCTTTGATATTAGCTCGTATCGTATGATCAAATTTCGGTGAAGGTTGTATAATCTATGAAAATGATTGAAATATGTAAATGCAATCCTATTTTTCTCAAAAACGGATTGCATCTCTGGTGAAGTAAACAATTTCCTTCCGTTGCGAACGGTTCTCACTTTAGAGCAATATTAGGAAACATCAACTGAAAATTTCACCAAAATTGTCGACATAGATTTCTTCAGATTTCAGGTGGATCATTGTGTCTGGCTCTCTGGATATCTATCTATCTATCTATCTATGTGTCACACGTATAGACTGCCCCAATTGAGCTAGATGGTTGAAAATTTTAACATTTACTCTTCATCGTGTCAAAGAGAAATTTTTTTTTAAATACCGCCCCAAATAAGGGTTTAATATACGATGTAAATGTGGGGCTAAATTGGTCCTTCAGTTAGTGTCTGGCAAAGTTAACACCTGTATTTTAAAAATCATAATTTGGTTTTGAACACTCTCTCTCTCTCTCTCTCTGCCTATCTATCTCTCTCTTTCTCTCTCCTCTCTCTCTCTCTCTCTCTTTCTCTCCCCCCTCCCTCTTTCTCAGGAAAAGGAAACTTCATTTTATCTAATTTGAAAACTCATTGAGGATTATCATTTTTGTTGTCAGAGTTGTTTCACTTCTTGGAATTTTTCTTTTTTTGTTATTGCTGTTCTATATTTTGAGGAAAGTAAGAGATGAGTGCTACTGATTGGGGGTCGGGGGCTGGATGAGGCAAATAGTGCACTGTCCCCCAATTACAGGTCGATTTTCAGCCAGAGTCTTGACATTCCTAGACTTATTAAAAGCTCTGCTGCTACGTGTCGCAACTAGTTTTCATCAGCAAAACAACTGAGATATGAATAGATTGGTAAGGCACGATGGACATTAAATCCAAAGAAATATGAATCAAGGAAAGCAGTAAGAAATAATGATAACGATAATAATAATGATGATGATCATCATCATTATTATCATTGCATACACATGGCAACCATTTTTTTCTTATGAATAGCGAGCTGCTACCTCCAGGCCTTGGTATGAAGTAATTTTCTAAATATTTTGGCTGATCTTTTGTAGGGTAGCTCAATTGGGATTGGACATTCAGTATTTATCTTCCTTAACCAGTTCTCAAGATGACAATTCATTATTCTCAACGCTCTGGGGACAACCAAGACTTTTTTTTTCATTTTCCACAGTCGCTTGATCTTACGTTTAGGGTCCTGATATCTCTGTAATTTCTCTGTTTCTTTGTATTCGATTCTTGTGTCAAACTGTTGGGCTCCGTCAATGATTAGGCATTCTTTTTGGACTCAATCTACTCTCATACCTGGTCTGTTGTGTTCATTCAGATGGTCTGTCTTGTTACGTAACCCCATTGTATTTCATACTGCGAAGTCTCGAGAACTGCATCTGCTGCATGGGTGTACCATCTATCAACACATTTAAATCCAAGTTTTTGGCACAGCTTCTAATGCACAATATGTGCAATTTTATTGCGTCTCCACAGTGTCTTGTGAGTATTTGGCGTTCTGCTGTAATATGAGCCACTGTGCATTTCTACACTTTGTACTCAATTCTGATATATCTTTCCTATCAACGTGCTTTATTCATCGCTTTTGTTCTTGCTGCTCGATCCAGAGCTGCACAAGTTGTAGTTTTTGTCTCTTTATTCAATGTCCCTTTTCGCTAACACAGTCATGTGTTCTTTTCATCTATAAATTCGTCTACCTCCTGCACCATCTTTCATTGTCAGCTTTTCTCCTTCCATTCCTTGATATGGTCGGGTTTTACTTCTTTTCTTTTTTTTCAATGTCTTTGGTTCCTTGCGTACCTTGATGTTTACTTGCTTAGGTATTCGTTCTGCAGATGACTTCACATGCCCTATCCAACTATGCTTACCCTGGATAACACAATCCGCTGCACTGATTAACCACCAGTCACAATCTTTCCTCTATACATACAGCATATTTACATTGCCACTTGGATTTAATGGTCCATACAGGGTCATTATTTTTCACATTCTAATGTCCATTTCCTCTAGCTCTGCTATTGTTGATTATCCCAGCCCCATATCTCAATAAAGGTACCGTTCTTGTATTATTCGCCGTTACTATATTTTTGTCCATTCAACCTTCGTGTGAACCCTTTTTCAACATCCTGTAATATTCTTTCTGTGTCATTTCTCTCATAGTCATCTGTTTGATCGTGTCACTCTCAAGATTACCAAGATATTCGTAGTCCTCTCCTTCAACTACTTTTTTTTACCATACTGTTAGGCTATTCTTGACAACTGCAGGTCGTAAGTCTCATATTTCCAGTACTCTCCTCGTTATTCCCATAGACCCCAGTAGTGATGTGGTCGGCATGATCTCAATCTTTCTCGTTATCTCCGGCTCCTCCAATTATGTTTTCAATATCTTTGAAACATTTATTGAGTGCTTCTAATATCATTGGTACTACCGACTCTCGTGTTCCTCACTTTTCCCACCTCCTTTACCAAGTCCTGGTATTTCCTCATTTTTCACTCTTTTTCATATTTACGCAGTCGTCCGCCAACAGAGCCACATCTCATGTGATAGGTCTTCTCTCCCTTGTCCACTAGGCACGGTTTTCTCGCTTGGATCAGGTGGTCGGTATAGATGTCAAAGTGTCAGATTAATTTGTTGTTTCTGTATTCCAGGACTGTCTTCAGTGTACGCTGGTACCATGTGTTTGCATGGTTGAATCCTAGTTGCTTGCTTAGTTCTGAGTGTATGACAATTCCTACACGATCACGTCTGCTCTTATATCTCTTCTGGACCAGTTCGCTACATTCACTGCTTACGTACTTCACGGTCTGGTCTCTTTCTCCAAATAGAAGGCAATTGCTATTTGTTTGGGATTTTGTCGATCTTCGCCACGACATACTTGGTCAAGGTGATTTTGCTTTTGGACACCCATGGTCGATTCTCTTTCTATCTTCATACTTCCTTTGCATAGTCATGTCCATGACATCTAGTCTGCGACATCTTGAATCCGTCTTTTGAATTCCCAGTGTAGTTTTTTTTGTTCCCATTTTACTTTCCTTGTTGTCTGCTTTGTAACTTCTCCGTTTACTCCCTTTTTTTATTGTTGTTTGTTTCATTGATTCCAGCGCTTGGTATAATATCTTCAACGAAGAAGAATACAATGAAGAAGAGAAAGACGGAGAAGGGAAGGATGGAGGAATAAGGGGGAATAGTTCAATTAGTTCAAGCAGTATTGAATAAAAAATAAA
This sequence comes from Thysanoteuthis rhombus, assembly GCA_963457665.1. NCBI lineage: Eukaryota > Metazoa > Mollusca > Cephalopoda > Oegopsida > Thysanoteuthidae > Thysanoteuthis > Thysanoteuthis major. The sequence goes on from OY735204.1 coordinate 53,450,483, forward strand.
AGAGGGAAGCTGTGAAAATATTGACGAAAATAGCAAGTTCAGAAATATGAATAAAAAAACTAAAAGATGAATACGAATTCATTTTATACTATACACACATAACATAAAACACGTTTCATCTGATACACACACACACACACACTCACTCACACATATATATATATATATATATATATATATATATATATATATATATATATGTAAATAATGAGAGCTTTATGTCTTCATATTCTAAACATTAAAAAAGAATATTTCAAAAATTTCATTTTTTTTGTGTCACTTCAGTCTCTTATTTCCCAGTATTTTTCAATGCAATTTATGTTTTTTCAGTGTTGTCTCCCCTGTTTTACATATTTCTTTTGTTACAATGGTTCGATTTGTAAATGTTCTCCTATTGGGATCATCAGTTGTTTACCATGTAACTGTTTTGGGGATTTAAAAAAACATTCAGTTATATCAACATGGCACTCCAGCAGTGTTGATAAAACACCACCCCTCTATACATACTGAGAGAGAGAGAAAGGAAGAGAATGAGAGAGGGAGATATAGGGAGATGTCTCTCTATATAGAATCAGATGAGATCATTTTTTTGATTATGAATATCTAAAATGAACTATCAATTATACTCATAAACATGTTGCATGTATGTTCCAAATGATCGCCTATATTAGTGCATTTACACCTATCTAGACGAATCAACTTGAATATATGTATGTATATATCATTTAGTCTTTCAGGGCCGCATTTATGTAAGTATGTAAAAGTATGTTATTTTTTGCGACTTTATTTGCTTTCTTTTTCGATGTTTGCCCTCCTGAAATTCTGATAAACATGTACATATTTTCTGACATACAAATACTTTGAGCAACATGTATAGAACAACATACGCGGAAACCTAAAAAGATCACAGGTTTTACCACGGGCCATTCTTGTAAACATTGCACATTTTTACTATTTTTCTTTTTATTTGACGTAGCAATCGTATAGGAAGTCTTTCTTAGGTAGATGTTCTCTGTTTATGTGTTTTCTTTAAATTCTATTCATGTACTTATTCCATTGAAAATGCAGAGTTATTTAGACTTGCGCGTACTTTCATTTAACGCATAAACACTTTCATTCAAAACGAAAACGAATTATTCGAAATGTACCAACCTCCATTCAAAGCGTACGTAGATTCATTCAAAAGAAAAGTACCTAAATCTGCCTATCTCCCTCTCCCTCTGTCTTTTTCCTCTCTAAGTATATAAAGAGTGCAATATAAGTTTTGATCATAGCACCGAATATAATTTCTAGTGATCAGTTGAAAAACACAACATGCCTCACTGCCCGGTGGTTGAGAAACATTGCTTCGATTGGGATGATGTGAGCAGAATACGGAGATAAATATTTTTTTCAGATTTGTGAAGTCCGGCGTGATTATTAATCACATGATCGTCCCGTTGTCAAGTTGTGGAAAGGACACAACGCAACTAGCCTCTCGGTGGTTGAGAACCTTTTTTATTAGGGAGGTAGTGTGTTTAATTCAGGGAGAAAGGTTATCAAGACTGTACGGTCCAACGTTATCTGCAATTTTGTGATCTTTTAGTGATTAGGTCTAGAAAAACACAACCCAACTTGCTGCTGGGTCTTTGAGAGCCTTCGATTTATTTGGAATTCTGTACAGAGATAAAGTTTAGTCAGACTTCTAAGGTCCAATGTAATATTCAATATTTTGATCTGGTGACTAGGGAGAGAAAAAAAACGCAATATAACTCACTATTTGGAGTTTGACTGTTTTATTATGGATGTTACACTTGAAATACAGAGATAAAGGTTATTCAGACTTGCAAGTTCCAACTTGGGTTATGGAAAATTCACCCCCAACAATTCACCTCCTACATTCCACCACTAACGATTCTTCACAATATGCTATTAACCCTGAACAATTGATCCCTAACAATTCATAGCCTTCGATTACAGAAAACTTATCCCTAACTTAGTTTAACAATATTGCTACCGGAATTATCGTAAAATTTTATATTAAACTGACACTGTTGTTTTCTTTGAACATAAGTAAAGTATTTTAATGTGGTTGCGATTGAGTAATTGGATTTTTTTGGATACTGTTTTTTTAATCTTCGCTGGCCTATTTTAAAAACATAATTAAAACTAGAAAAATACAATGAGTTGACTCTAGAAATACAGCTAATTACGTGATGTTCTTTGGAATAAAGTATGTACATATGTTTTTATACGGCTTCTATGTAGTGAAGGGGACATTTAGGGCACTGCTTTTTGAAAAATTGTCGAGATCATATTTTAGGAGAAAGATTCATGTTTTGTCAAAACAAACAGATTGTCATAGGTCTGCACAGAAATTCATTCTGTTTGGATTTTAAATAAATATCAGCATAATTTTTAGCCCAATAGTTTATATCGAAAGTTCAATTTTATGGATGATTGTATTGAGTTTGTTACCATAACAAAGAAAAACGACTCATTTTACTCAGATGGTGTGATGGTTAGCATGTTTGCCTCCCACGCAGAAGGTTTCAGGCTCGATTCCAGCTAGGATCAAAGAGTGCAGAAAACTTTTCATTAGGATTACCCTGTAGAAGAGATTAATTTTTGGGTTACCCACTCCTGCAGTCGGCCAATGCATGCATATAGATAAAGATATACTTGTTGGTGATGGCATGGCCTAGTGGTCTAACCCACAACTAATTTTTTGATTGATCACTCCCAAAACACAATAGGCTGCCAAATAACGTTGGTCATGTTACAGTTTCTATTGAGTGACTAACCAGACACGTACTTCTGTTTTTATTTTTAATTTTCTCTGTCCTTTACTATTCGTTTTTCTTGATGCCCACTTATCTCCATCTCATCTTCATTCTTTATTTCTCGATTCTTCCTGATAGTCTCAATTCTTCTTTTTTCCTTCCAGATCTGAAGCAAATGTCGTACAGCATTTAAAAAAATCTCACATCAAAACCGGGAGAACAGAATACCAAACCCCAATCCACCAATCCACCTTACAAAAGGTGACCAACTTCAAGAGGACGACCAGCAGAAACTTTCAAGAGTATATCTCTCATTATATAACACAAGTTCGGGAAGACCTTGAGGTTGATGTCGATCATAACCCGGACTTTGGGAAACACACCAGTGAGAGAATTAGTCGAGCAAACAGCATGCTCAAGCTCATCTACAAATCTCAAGCAACTTGAGATATGCATCTCCAGACTGGAGTCTAACATTGATGATAGGTATCCAAAATCATGAATAACTCCAAAGACGTGTAACACACCACTTTTCAGTAATCTCATCTCTAGATTACGCAGAGAGACTTCAACATTTCAATTTACCAACACTACAATATCTTCACACTAATCTTTCATTTGTATTTAATCTTTCTTACAACATGATAAATCTTGACACTAAAAACTTACCGCTCAATCTATGAATAAAATATATCTGTGCAAAGACCTTCCCTTAGTGATAAAACAAAGAGGTTACAATAATAAGAATCAATTACAAGAAATAATACATTTGAATAGTCTCTCTCACCATTGAGCCTAATATCCTACCGGTAAACTGAAAGTCAAAAAAACTGCAATATGTTCAAATTTCACCTTGTTCATTCACTCTCAATACCTGCACTATTGTTTCTCAACGTTGACAATTATATTATTAAGAAATGGATACATAATACGACAGAATATCTATGAATGCATCATAATATTCTAAATCGTATTTGAAATTACCTCCCAGGGTTACATGGAGGTGTTACTTTTTTACTGTTTATGCCGTCTAATAGAATTATTGTCCAAGTTTCAATAATATAACGCATTCATAATTACATATATTTTTTATAAATGAGTTATATCACTTTGAAATTTTATTTTAAACGATCTTTTGCTATAATACGATGATGTATCATTTTACCTAGACAGTGTAAATAGATTGAACAATGAAGGAAAATGGGACTATAGTATTTGATGCTACAGAAGCTAGGCTTGTCATTATACTAAAACATTGTTCAAAGTTCCATCAAATCTCTCTAGAACCCCGACATAGATTTCAGAAACTTTTTTTTATATTGATTTTTGATATCCTTATTTCTGCTTTGTGACAGTTTTTGAGCAAGAATCACCTACCTTGTTCCCAAGTCTGCAAACATCATATTGTTTACTTGACAATGAAAGCAGTAGTTTAGTTAGCTCTGATTTTTTCATGACCGTCCCCAGTGCAATATTAGGTACATCTGAGAAGTGTTCTCAAACTTTACTCAGCCCTTTATTGCTTGTGTAATCAGTCATCCATACTGAGTAGTTTAAAGCCTTAGGAAAAATTAATAAATCGGGAAAATAAGTTCTACGTGAATTTACGGAAACAAACACCGGCCAACAATTATGATTCTCCTTTTGGCTCGGCACAGAATATAATAATTTTCATTGACTCGCAAGGTAGACATTGGTTAGGAAAAAATGGAGGTACTACGAAAATCCTAATGGAAGGAAATCATGACTACAAATAAGACAACCATTAACATCTCGACTTGAATAAAATCAAAAATTTCTCCGTACCGATGTAGAAATTCTTTAATACTAATGGCTTGAACCGATATGATGGAGACACATTGCGAAGATACCGGTCATGTACATCGTATTGCAGAAGTAACGGTAGTGTACTGTAATTATGAGCTATGAATTTTCATTTACTTAGTTTGCGGAGTGTATTGGAATAGACTTGCAAGTTATGAATATTTATCAGAGCTACGCGGCCTTTTAATGCGTTTTATGAGAAAGGCATGTCTTTTGATGCGTAGGAATATCGTTATTATTACTGTAATCCATTGTTTTGTTTTGTTTTTTAAATTTTTAGACCATTATTGATACGGTATTTTGGATTGAATTGTATATAAAATCCCCTTAAACGTATTATCTGTTTTATAGTCGACCCTATAAATTTGATTTAAAAATAGTCTGAAAAATGGGTCTTTTATGTGAATATGTACGGTATATAAGTGTGTATCCATAAAAGATTAAATAATCTACCCATTGATGCGTAAACACAAATACCATCCGTGATAGATGTACACTTGAATTTTATTGTAAAATACCAAGAGCTAGATCAACGTTTTTCACTGGTGCTTTTTTATGTTCAGCAGACGCAAATTGACATGATACATCGTTTAAAATCAGATGAAAATTTATATACAACTGTGTATACATATATATATATATATATATATATATATATATATATATATATATATATATATATATACGTCTGCGTGTGTTCGTGTGTGTGTGTGTGTGTGTGTGTGTGTCCATCAAGAGTCAAATCAATAATCTATATATAGTGGAATCGAAAATACACGTATACATCATTTCCTTGTCAAATACAAGACCTAACTGCCTAACTGGGCTACTTTTTGTGTGTGACTAGATACACTGTTAGACAGCTGATAAGATCACCTCTACAATTATATACTTTCATAATTACATTAAGTAGTCTATTACAACGATATATATATATACATATGTATATATGTGTGTGTGTGTGTGTGTGTGTGTGTGTGTATTCATAGACAATGGACACACTGTAAGAAAACTGAAAGAATGTTCTTTATAACAATACTTATATAAAATTAAGTCCATGGTCCATAGAGAGTGGTTCCTAAGATACACAAATACTTGAATTTCTTTTCAAAATGCCAAATATCTAGCTTCACGTTCTGAGCTAATACTTTTAATGCCCAATAGATATAAATTGACTGAATGCACTCCCAGGTGATTGATAAAATTATCTCTACATTGATATAAATATGAATGTACATTTCCATCAGGAAGTGAATCCATATTTCAAAGTTATCAGACTTGAAAAACACACATATACTTGTATTTCCTCGTTAAAAGACGATTACGTGACTTCACACGTTTGGCTGTCATTTTTTGTGTTTAACAGATACAAATTAACAAGATATACTACAAAAAAGCCCGAGAAGATGCTCTTCACAACCATATATGTAAATGTGTATAGTCCCAGCAGGAATTTAACCCACAGTCTGTAAAGAGTTAACTTGAGAATACTTGTATATTTCCTTGTAAAATTCAAAATCCTTAACTCCACATATCTGGCTGTAATATTTTATGCATAACAGATATAGATTAGTTCTGTTATAATGCTGATGTAGTTTTCTTCAAGATGATATATATCTGTATATATAACCACATGGAAATAAATATACAATCCATAGACTGCTGACTGTGTTCACATATACTGGATAGTCCTTTGTAAAATGCTAAATACATAGCTCTGCATCTTTTTCTGTAACTTTTCATGTACAATAGATGAAAGAAATTCTATGTATACTGTCAGAAAGCTGATCATTATTGACATTTCTATCGGGAAATTTCAAAGCCTAGATTGCTAAAGACATATCTGTGGGTCCCCATAGTACACACAGAAATCTTCATGGGGATATATGTTGTGTAATTCTTGATTCACGCAGTCACATTCATCGTCACTGGCATACAGTTTAGCAAATGCTAATTTTGGCTTTGATTTTTAATGAGCTCTCCTCTAGTAACAACAAAAATGGTGAATGTCAGGCAGCAGTTTTGAATTAGTGGCCTTGGATTGTCCTATCTCAGCTGAATCACAAAGTCTACTCCAAAATTTTTGACTTGCATAGTAATTACCAAATCGTAACCAGTCTATGAGCTAATTTTCATTTAGGTAGTGATTTTTAAAGGCGGGAAAATTTTACTGTTTCCTCTGTCGATTAATCACTCAAGAACCGCCGACCCAAACAACTTCAAACACAACATCGCATTTCTTTCGGCCCTAGGTATTTTAAGGATTTTCCCTTCATACAAATTTTGTATCCTTTTTTTCTATTATTCAGAACATATAGAAGATAGAAAATCAGTTTAGATTTTTATTTGTAAATTGTGAGAGGTCAAGATTATAATTTTACTGCACTATATATGTAGTTGTCTCCCCCTTCTTCCACTAATGTTCGTCGTCCTTCCTAGCGATTATGAACTAACGATTTACAACCTTCTCTTCGTACTGCTCTCCTTCCTCTGCCGAGCCAGCGTCTTCCCAAAATCTTGGGCGCAGAAATGGAACCCACGTGAGACTTGGCGTTAGTGAATTCTTTTCGTCCATGAGATTTCGTCTCAAATCTTTAGACAACCCTTTTTTAAACATCTTTTTTAAATGATAGGTTTGGGAAACACTTTTCTTTTGATTACGCCTTGTTTGAAAGTGCTTATTAAATAATTCTCTCTTACATCACCTATTTGAATGATGTATTTCGTATAATATATATTTTAAAAAATCAAATCAGTTTCTTTTGAATAATAAACTTTTTCTTGCGCAGTTAATTTTTTAAAAATTCTATTAGATCAGAGGCCATTCGAACCTTTTTTTTTTTAATTATAGCTATCATTTTTTTCTTACACCTTGCATTTTCATTTACTGCCATACCAAATGGCATCGGGAAGTTCCCAGAGTCGACGTTTTGTGATTGTACTGTTCAACAGAAATGCACGTGCCGCTGACGCTCATTATTACCTGAGCAAGTCTTCAGATAAGTTTAGTGCTATCTACTCAGGTTCTGTGACGCTGTGTCAAAACCATAATCTGCAAATGTTGCGTGAAGATCGGCAGATATACAACTGAGAGCCCAGAAATGCTTCGTCAAGCTTTTAGTAAACATTTTTCAAATCCAACTCAGGTTTTTCGTGTGACATGCGCATTTCAAGGTCGATCGAGTGTCGATTCAACATAATAATATGATTTCCAATGTCTTTTTTTTATCCGTCTCTCTATCGTCGCATGACTCAAGGACCGCTAGAACTATAGCCATCAAAGTTTCCAGAGTTACTTAGGAGACTGTGGAGCATTTTTTAGCACATCAGTATTTTGAAAATTCAAAATTTCTTTTCTAATTAGTCTTGGAAATTCTCGATGGCTTTTTTCATAGATGTAATGATTTTAAAGGATTAATGTCCCACTCTCTACACTAAGACCAACTATACAGCATAAAGACAAAATTCAACTGGATCAGTTCTTAGATAGATGATATTTTAAGAACATCAGCTGTTGTATGCAATTTATGGCCAGTTCCGGCCCTGAAGTTTTTGGAGCCCTGGGTGATCGGATTCTTAGTTTTTATCTCGGCTCGAACCATCATCTCTAAAACCAGTAGATATGAGACTAATCACGTCACATCTCAAACTGTTCTTGAATTTATGAATCTCTATTGCTAATCAACGAAATAAAAATGACGAAGACAAGCAGGTTCGGTTGGTCACTCTGGAGAAACTTTCACATAATCAACGTCTCTTGTGTTGGGAGTGATCAATTATTTTTTTTAATGGGGAAAAGGGGTAATCAATTAATGAGTTACTTCTTCCGCTTTCTGATGCCCACTGAAAAAAAAAATTTCGAATAAAAGAAATTCAAGGAATGTGATACAGCGTGAACGCTACCGGGCACAAACCAAGGAGTTAGTTTAGCATAAACTTGCATTGTAAACTGAATTCCTCCCAAAAAACCTACTTTCAGGAAAATTTTAATAGTTTTCTAGACATAATGAGGAGTGAATGTTTGAGTTTAAGCCCTCCAGCTCCATCAGTTCGGTTGTTTACGTGACACTTACATGCATAGATGTATAATCAGGCAAGCAGAATCACTTAAAAACTCAAGGAACCCATGTTTGTCAGCCTATGTTTTTTTTTGTATTAGCCTTCCAATATCTCTACTCCTTCCTTCACGAAACCTTAGCCCACAAACATCAGATAACTTAAATTCCAAGCATTGCTATTCTCTGTTTCAACTGCAGATGACGAGAAATTCTCTCTGTTAACGATGGATTCTTCCACTTAAATTTACACACGAGTTTTTCTGCTTGTTTATATGTTTCTATTCTTAACTCAAAGTGGAAATGTCCATTATTTGCATAAAAAAATGATCAGCTCGGCTTATTTTGTTCAACCCCGTACAAAGAAAGTTGCCACTGCATTTAGAACGTGGCAACTGAGCAACTCCTGAAGCCGTTAATGGGTTAATAAACATAATCTTTTTCCTTAGTTTATTTTTTCATTTTTCATATTTCCTATTTTATAGATTTCAGAGTAATTTGATCAACATATTTCAAGCCACAAGCCTCAGAGGAACATTAACGGCACAAAACATCGAATCGATCGTAAATTATATTTAAAGATACCCAAGAGTTTCCTCCCTTTGAACAGTATGAATCAATTCTCTTTTTTTTTTTTTTTTTTGTTCTCTCGCAGAGACTCGTGCGCGCTCTCGCGTTGCTGGGACGACCGACCATACCAGTCAGCCATCCAATCTGTCAGGCAGGCAGGCAGGCAAGATCGCCTGCGGATCAGCCTGATTTACATTCTATTTTTACAATCCCACAATCACTCGGCCACTATCTTTCATTCATAAAACGTCCTTCTTTGTCATTCGTTCATTCATTCATTCATAAACTGTCTGCCATTTAAATTTGTTTTCCTTTGACTTTGTTTTTTTTTAACTCATTCATAAAAAAAATCTGGACAGGGGAGAGTGAGATCCAGTTACTATGTTTACGCCTAAGCAAAGCGTCGAGACATGTAATGAAGGGAAATAATAGCCGAAGCTACATAACAATAGAAAACGTGTTCGAGAAAAATAGTGAGATATTTTATTGTACTGATACCCCCGTTTCCGAAAGTTCGCTTTACGCCGCTTCACTTTTACGAAAGACCCTCAGAAATGCAAAGTTTTCCCCCGATATTCAGTATGGCGTAAAACGAAGAAACAACCACTAATGATTTACATGGAGAAAGTTTTTGAGCTTTCCAAGTCTAAGTAAATAACCTTATATGTCTGATTGCCCGAACTCCGAAGGTCATGGTTCGTCCTATGCTGTGGCTGATGTCAAAGGTTTGAATTACAACGGTGTACTTGACTGCTAAGCGTCTCACATTTTTCTATTATTCGGTTCCTATTAGATTAAGTGAAGTGAGTAACACCACTTCGGGGGTTCTTCACCTCTAAGTGTAATTCATGTATTGCAAATGACCCAGTGATGCAGTGATGTGATATGTGGAGTCCAAGCAGGGGCGACTGAAGCCATAGCTAGCGTAAGGGGTAGAGAGGAAGAAGAGGGTTCCTAACTTGAACCAAGGTGCCATTTCAAAAAGAAATCATACTTCTTATTTCGGCACTGTCAATCACAACGAAAATCTTGCACAAAGTTTGTTTTTTTGCGTGTGGGGGTCTGGGAACGCTCGAAGTTGTTACTATTTGAATTAATGGTAACCGCTTCTTCGCTAGACGCCATTTGGGCTTACTAAAGTTTCCTTAGAAAAGATCCACTTCAGGTTGGAGAAGAATCTATTCGAAACCGTCAACCCAAACTAGCAATTTATCTCTGTATGTATGTGTCACGTGTGCCAACTGCATCAATGGAGCAAGAAGGCTGAAAAATTAAATATTTACTCCTTATAACTAAAAACAAAACTTTTTTCGTTTTTCGAAAATCCACAATAGCAAAAATAGAGTTTTTAGAGGATGCGTGAGGGGTGGGGTTTTAATTTACATATATTTGGTCACTTGGCAGTTTCCATTAAGAGACTGACTTGAATTGTATCAACTTTTCAATTTGTTCGGGTTTTTTTTATGTGTTAATAAAAACGATGTGAAATAGACAAAAAATTGATTAAATAGAATGCTTCATGTTGAACGCTCGAATGCTGTCCCAGCGCGAGACTTTCCTGCCGAGGACCTGAAAGGGGCTTTTCGACTGAATAAAAGATCGCCTTATTTCAATATCATTGCCGATTGAACTTTTTGATCACATTCAATATCTTGGGGGAATTTCGCAGAAGATATATAGAATCAACGAAATATAGTTGAAAGATAGATAGATAGATATATAGACAGATATATATATAGATAGATAGATAGATCAAAATCAGATCAGATTATCAGTGTAAGTGCGAACGAAAGACCCTTCAATGTTATTATTATTATTATTATTATTATTATTATTATTATTATTATTATTATTATTATTATTATCCAAGAGTCAGATCCGCAAATTGAGAACCAAGCAACGTGCACATGGAAGAATTATGCCTTGCCTCACATGGAGAAACCACACGACAGCAAAGTACATTCGGGAAAAGAGAGGTGTCAGGGACATCATAGAATCCATTAAAAATCTCAAATGGTAGTGGGCTGGCCATGTTGCAAGAATGGCGGACAACCAATGGACATCGCAACTCACGACATGGATCCCCCGAGATCACATGCGCAACTGAGGCCGGCAGAATGTCAGATGGAGAGACGAGCTAGACAAGTTCAGGAAGTAGTGGCTCTGCAACGCCCATGATAAAGAAATGTAGCAAATACTGGGGGAGGTCTACGTCTAACGACAGACGTTGGAAGACTGATGATGAAAACTTTCAACAAGGTCCATTAAGTATGCAAGCCAAATTTCATTAAGCTCCGCCCATGTTCAAGTTATTTCTGAGGCGGGACAGACAAGCAGACAAACAAGTGCGTAAACAGACACCATCAGATATATATACATTTATGTATAAAGATATTTATACTTATTACAACGTCACTCTTCTTTTTTTTTCTTTTTTTTTCGAGGCTCTAAGCCAAGTCTATGTGTCTGGAACGTTTCAAGAAAAATATGTATACGTGCAGCTGGCATTTGGAAAATCGGACGCCTAATTAACACTGACGGATAACAGTTAAAGAGACCGTGCATATTTGGACAGCAGAGAGAACAAAAGGAAATTGAGATAACCCAACCCTGAGTTAAACTAATCTTTCCAGAAGGGCAATGTTGCAGAACACCTCCACTTACACACATATGGGTGAACAGAAAGATTTCCTTTTTCTTTTTTTTTTCTAAATATTGTAATCGTACTTAGATGTCCTGAGGAGGTGGGGATGGAGGCCACATTGTTTTGTGTGCTTGTTTTATATTTTTGTCTATTCTGCATAAGTGATTTATGATCCACTTCCGGTTTGATAGGTGTGTAAAAGATTCACCACATCCTTGCTGATTGTACGTTTCGAGAAAAGATTCCCTATTCTGCCCATTGTGAGCTTCTAACGAACTTGGACTTTCAGGTTGAATTCAGGGTTGTTCGTCTGACTGCCATTATTGTCTATCACGCCGTTATCATCATCATCAATCCTTTATTGTCTTGCTATTCGAGTTTTCTAATGGATTTTATGATGTCTCGGATTCCTGTTTTTCCCCCTGATACATTGTGCTGTCTTGCAATCTCTTCATGTAGGGTTAAGCATGACCAAACTATGTTTTCCAAACATAATCAATGGACTAGGGGTAAGGTTTTGAAAAAGTAAAGCACATTTTTTCAAGGTGTTTTTTTTCTACAATTGTAACTCTAATTTTAAAGTGGAACCTAACTTTCCGTTCAATATATAAATAAATAAATAAATAAATAAATATATAATGTTTTTATACCATTCTTCATGGGGTCAAAAGTGTACGGCAACCTCTCCTCTTAAAGGGGGTAAAAGTTATAATTTGAATTTTTCCCTCTCTTTTTCTTTTTTTAGGAGTTAAAGGAAACGTTTTCCCAACTTTCAAGTCGTCAAAATGATTGGAGACTTTCCCCCCTAATCGATGGATCAGTAATAAAGAGAATTTTCTTTCTTCCTTCAGGGGGTCAAAAGTGGAAGAAACCTATCCCTCTCCATGGGGTCAGAAAATGATGGAGACTTTTCCTCCCTTCAAGGAGTAAATAGTGCAATGACGGCTTTTGCCCCTCCTTAAGGATTCAAAAGTGAAAGTAACTTTCCCTTATGAGTCTCCTTAAATATTTTACCAAGAATAGACTGGTACAAGATGTATCATATTTCAATATGTCGTATTTTTTGTCAATTATATGAAAAAAAAAACACGACTAGCTCAGTTTTGTCGTGATATTCCATACAAAATGAGGGTCAAGTTCTCACAAATTTCAGCAAAAAAATATTCAACGGATTTTTTTATCTTCAATACGTTCTGTGTGCCAAACAAAAATCTACAAAAGTTGCATGATGGAAAAATCCTGAAATTCAAAATGGCCACCATCTGTCCTTATGGAAATACTCTATTTTGAGAATCGGGCTGTGCATTGATTTGAAATTTGGCATGTCTATTGCTCAGGGCCTAAGAAAGTTTAGAGTAGTTTGAAGTTGCTGTGCCGGTTCTCACGAAAGATGCAATCAATCAGTTGAGGGAAAAGTCCAGTGTGCCGTCCTTTGCGAATTACTATCCAAATAAAAATCGGTCTACTCAGTGTATCCTCATGGAATCCTCTCTACAACCTTAAGGAACCCGCCAGATGGGTTGAGCAAGTTAGTTTTAAAAATCCCTGATGATAGTTTCAGGCCTGCAATCACGCTTACATCGATATTGTCCAGTGAAATTGTGAACGAGATAAAATTGAATATGTGAATAAATCAACATGACGTATCGTTGGAATAGGAAATTGATTAACTCTCCGACAGTGTATCTTGAGATTTAGTATCTGTTGGGCATTAAAAGTTACAGTCAAGAATCTGGGGCTAAGTATCAGCATATGCGTACTTACTAGTCGACAGTCTATGGATATTAGATTTATTTTGAGATCGAGATATATACATACATCGTCTTACAGATAATTCCATCATATTGATAGATTTCTTGGCGCGAAAAATTACAGCCAAAAACATCGAACTAAGTATTCGAGATTTTAAAAGTTATGCATATTTCAGAATTCGGTCTACGTATTGATGATTTAATCCATGATAGAGATAACACACACACACACATGCACACAAACACACACACACACACACACACACACATATATATATATATATATATATATATATATATATGTATAAATTTATACATATATATATTGAAAATAAAATTCTCCAAGCTTTCCAACAGAGTACTTCTGTCAGTTTTATCTGCCGTCCACAAAATGTTACTGCCAGAAGCATGGCGCAACATATTCGGCATTTCAAAAGGATGTTTGGGTATATGGGTATCTTATTGTTTGTGGGTTGAAGATTCATTTCCTAATGGAATATATATATATATATATATATATATATATATATATATATATATATATATATATATATATATATATCGTTAGTGAGAAAATTTCATCGGCATCAAAACCGTGCATTTTTTCAATTCATATCTGTGGGGAATAACATATTGCAGCAATATATATATATATATATATATATATATATATATATATATATATATATGTGTGTGTGTGTGTGTGTGTGTGTGTGTGTGTGTATGGGTGTTGTGTGAATAGTATAAACAATTAAAGACAATGGTGCTGTTGCATGAATGAAACCGACCACTAATATGGTTCCCGCTTCCATTGGGTTTAAACAGTCGCCGTTGAGTAATACATTAACCATGTAATGACAGGAAATCTTTTCAAATAAATTTTTTATTTTATATGCCACAATTTCTAATTTACATACATCCACTTCTTTATGCATAACTGTCATGTTGAAAGAAGTGAAGAGCATCGCTTCGTTGAAGCGGCTACCCTATCGGTGGCAGGTTCTATATCCTGCTGCAGTCCCATTTTTTTGATTGTCTAATTACGTGGATTACAGCGAGTGATACATAAACCGTGCAACGACAGGAAATCATTTCAAAAAAGTTTTTGCATAGTATAATGCAATTCATAATTCATTCTGTTGGATCGCGTATATACATTCTTAACACACACATACACACACACATGCACACACACACACATGCACACACACACACACACACACTCATATATATATATATATATATATATATATATATATATATATATATATATATATATATATATTATATATATATATATGTATATATATATGTATATATATATATATATATATATATATATATATATATATATATATATATATATATAAAAGTGGTACTCCTTTATCCACAGTTTCCTTTTCAGGGGTCCCCCAGCCTATCCATGGTTTACCTTCAGAATTTTCCCTTTGTGTTATTGTAAACATATTGAGGATACAAAATACGTTGATGTTTTTTTTTAATTCGTGATTGGTGAAGATTGCTAGTTTACAAAGCTCGGTCACAGTTTCCCCCGCCTCCTTATACATTGGTACCGCTCAACCAAATTTACGTGTTAAGAAAAATCCAAGGGTTTTAGAGGGGGGGGGGCTCAGTTTACAAAAGACTATCATGCTAAACAGGACTTCTCTTTGGACCACATACATATATATACATATATATATGTTCATATACATATTAGCTGGGAAAAGCCCGAGAGGCCAGATTGCAGATATTAAATATATATTGGCAAGTGGACAAACTTGTCATTTGGATGTAGTCTGCGATGTATCCGTAGGGTTTCCGGGGTCAGTTTAGAAAATATGATACAGGGATTGAGCTGTCGACTTTAGCGTAGACGGAGATGAGTCCGGTTTATTAAACGCTCAACAAGAACGTGATTGGCTGCGTCGAGCTGAGATGAACGTATCGAGGAAATGTAGATTCGGGGTGCGTTATTGACATTAACAAAATATTGGCACTGATTCAAATAAAAGAAGCCACTGTTTTAGACACGTTGTTTAATATAGATAAGAAGTAGATACGTACCCCAACCCTGGCATACACTGGTTTCTGTTCAAACAAGCCACAAAGAATATATATATATATATATATATATATATATATATATATATATATATATATATATATATCTTCATCATCAGCCATTATGATTTTAATGCTGGACAAAACCCTTCCCCTCTCCTTCCATGATGAGCGTTATTGCACTAATCTCTGCCACGTCTTACTGGCAAACTCTTCTACTCCATCTTCCCATCTTCTACCTGGTCTTTTCTGACTGTGTTTACTGCCCCACAAGTCTGCACAAGTGTGTGTGTGTGTGTGTGTGTGTGTGTGTATGTGTGTGTGTAGGGGGACTATTGTGACGTCGCTTCTCTGAATAGAACAATTTCATTCCAGGTTTGTATATCTCACTCTACCTTTGGACACCCTGTCGTCCAAATATATAGGGCCTGTTTATCTGTCTTCCGTCAGAGTTAATTGTTACATTCGACATCCCTTCCTTCCGCTATATACGTTGTTCATCCCAATTCTTGCTGCCGAATGACTTGTACGACATTCCTCCCTCTGACCTTCTCTCAGATTCTTGCTGATTCTTTTTATCACCAACAGCTTTTCCTAACATTGCCCTTTCCATTGCTCTCAGTGTGGTTCTGAGTTGGTCTTCGAGTGTTTTAAGTTTTAAGTTCCAAGGTTTCGCACCTGTACGTCATCGCCGGTATTACGCATTGACGTATCTTTCGCTTTTCAAGTACATTGACTATTTGTAAAAATCCAGTATGTCTCTATTTACATCAAATGCTTTCCAATCAATCGTTATGCACTATCTTTCAATTCTTTCCAATGATCATTTTCTGGCTTATCGACTGGCCTAATTAAATTTATTCATTCTTGAATTTCTTTACGGCTTCACCTTCTTTACGCATGGTCTTTTGAGGGACTTCATTTTTGAATATCACTTATATCTCTGTTCTATCCATTCATAACCCTATTTTTAGCTTTCTCTATTTAAATCACTCAACATGTTCTGTAGAATCTCTGCAATTTCTTATGTTATTGTGATATCTTCACAGCACTTTAAATTGTTTAGATACTCTCTGTGTATGTTTACACCCACGTTTTCTCAGTCTATTTCCCGTAAGGTGGTTTCAGGGCCCACTCTAAGGATTTTAGCGATATTGTAACATATTGTCTTCTTGATCTCATTAGTATCGTTATGAAATCTAATTATTGCAATGCCATCTTTGTATGCATTTTAAGGTGCTTTCTGATTCCACTATATACTTTGTTCTGGCATTGAGTTGAAGAGTGTTGTGTGTTTTATTGAATCAAATGCTTCTCATA
The DNA here is from genome assembly GCA_963457665.1 of Thysanoteuthis rhombus. Classification (NCBI taxonomy): domain Eukaryota; kingdom Metazoa; phylum Mollusca; class Cephalopoda; order Oegopsida; family Thysanoteuthidae; genus Thysanoteuthis; species Thysanoteuthis major. Next base: position 53,467,473 of record OY735204.1, read on the forward strand.
ATCTACGTAAAGCAAGAATAGTGGTCTATTCTGATTATTTTGATGTCTTTTTGATTAGCTGTTTCAATACACATGGCTAATAGCTATTCATAACGCCTTCCAGTTCACAAATCTGGTGTTCTTCTAAAGCGTTGTTAATCTATTCTCGAGAATAGTTTGTAAATGTTATGTAGTAAAGTGATAAGGCGATAATTGCCACGTCCCCTTTCTTGTGCGTTAGGATCTCTATTCCTTAAGAGCAGTTTTGGGCCACTTTTTGAAGTAAGCATTGTGTGAATAGTTGCGCTAGTACTTTGCGATAGACCTCTCCAACATCTATTAAAAGATCTATCATTAAACCATCTTCTCCTTGGGCCTTTCCGCTTTTCATATCCCGTTCTTTTTCATGTCTGGAACATAATTGTTCTCTATCGAAGTGTCTGTCGGTTTTACTTCTAATCTCGGGGCTTAAAGGTCCTTGTACTATTTTTCAGTTTTTCTTAACATCTTATGCCTACTTTTGTCAATTCCACTTCTGTCTTTCCGTGCAAGCATCTTTTGCTTGCCAGTCTGATCTGCGGCTCAAAAGCGTTTCAAGCTCTTCTCTATTCTTTAATAGCGTTTACTATCCCCTCCATTTTCTTTCCTTCTCTCTTCCTGTTCTTTATTAAATTTTGCTGTTTTTCCTACATTTTCTTCAGTCATTATGACCATATTTTTCCTTTTTTTCTAAAAATTAGTTCTGAACTTGTCTAGGAGTGTTTCCCTGTATTTTTATTATTTTAACTTGTTTTGCCTAGTATTTCTGCTGATATTTTTGATTTATGCTTAGCAAATTCTTACTTTTCTCTTCTCTGCCACTTTCGTTGTTCCACAAGGCCTTGAATATGTTTTTCTGTCAGATTCGAGGCTTTGCCGAGCCGGATTAACCTTAGAAGTGATCTGACACACGGGTTAACTTGGGGTGCCCAGCCCTCAAAGATTCCTATAATTGGGGATGAGCAGGAAAAAAAAAACTTCATCTTTCTACAAACCTGAGAGTAGCACTTTATAGATATGTCTCAGCAGGCCAGTTTTCAAAAGTTCTGCTTCAAGTGGCCAATCAGCCGCTTTTATACCCAGAAGTCACAGTACAAAAACATTGTGGAGCTTTCCTTTAATCATCTCTAGAAATACTATCAAAGATTTACCCTAGCCTTTCATTTGCCCAGGCGCTGGCACATGCCTTATTCCAAGGCAATGGCACTGAAATATGTTGAATTATAACGTCCTTGTCAATGGATTATGCTAAATTCCGACGCTTGGAAACTCGATGATGCTAACTTCCAGCGGTTGGACACGGGGAAATACTGAATTCCGACATCCAGGCATTAGAGGATCCTGAATTTCGACAGGCGAGTGCGGCTCCCTGGCACTCAAATATGATAAATTCTAACATCCAGTCGATGAAAGATCCTAAAAATCAACATTGAATTGCATAAATGTATTAAACCTGCAGGAACTCCTGAGCAGTTCGGGGGTAAATTTAATCGTAGCACTCTCAGGTAGTCGGGACCACGCACACTTTTGAGTACAGTTTAGAATTATATCTTTACTCATGTTGTAAAATTTGAATTTTCTTTACTCTTCTATTTAGCAGCGAAAATCGTTTCGAAGGTCGAAGCATTTGGTGTTTGGTCTATCAGTATTTGGGAATTTAATGTCCAAGCAAGCAATTCTTTCATTTTCTATGTTGATGTTCTCTAGTTGTTTGATATGGTTTCTCGAGTTTTGCAACATTCGTGATCCATCGTAACAAGGAAGATCCCCATCTCAACCTAAAAAAAAAAGAAAAATCATTTGCTAAAATAGAAAAGAAGAATCACATGCTAAAAAGACGACTGGCCATAAAATCAGCAATAATTTCAGAACATAAGACTATAAAAGAACATCCTGAGAAAATCTGCGTGGATCAACAAGAAGAGGAACATGAACCAGAATTTCAAAGAGTCAAAGCAAAAACGTTAGAAATATCAAAGACGGACATAAACAAATCCCCTCGAAAACGTAATGCCGTAGTGTACTCCCCATAATAAAGATCAAACATCATATATTTGAGAAATTATATGAAACCAATCTAATGATATTGCTCTAGCGAAGTGCATAAAAGTCTATGAAAATAATTTAGTTTTTCCAAAACTGTTAGAAATTAATTGTTATTGATATTGCAATTTAAATTGTATATTGTTGGAAATATCATTTCAATATATATATATATATATATATATATATATATATATATATATATATATATATAAATATATGTATATATATATATATGTATATATATATATATATATATATATATATATATATATATATATATGTATATATATATATATATATATGTATATATATATATATATATATATATCCACCAGTTTTGAATCACCGTTCCAAAACCTTCTGAATATGTCAAGATTTTCACACCACCTTTTTTCCAGGTCGCAACTTATATGATCTCGAGGGATCCTTGCTGAGTCGTAATATCCAGCTGTTGTCTACACCTTCAAGAACCTGACATTCCAGATATTTGTACAATATGATATGAAAAATTGGTCAGGATATGATAACTTCTCTGCCTTTGCAAAAAGATAGCGGGCCAGATTATGATGTTATAAAAAGCTTGAAACATGAAAGTTATCCATTTCGATACACTTCACTATATTTAGCTTCAAATATATTAATAACGTCAGCTAGAAAATCGAGAATTCTAATAAGTAATTAACAAGCAAAATTTAGCTGCAATTCATTCCTACTGAGACAGCTTTTTAAAACATCAAAAAGACACAAACAATATTTAAATTTTCTACAATAAGCATAGAATCGCATTAATTGCTCGTGGGTCGGTTAACATCCTTTCACAGCCGTATACGGCCAGTGGGCCGTAGGTTGTCAACCCCTGGATTGGGCCTAAATTCCTCCATTACAGAAACGAGAGACAATGATTGCTGTCGGCTGATTCCACGACCTAATTTCTTTTTGAAACAGGAGACAATCAATATTTGTTCAATGGTGCGCGTAACCGAGTGTAAAACAAGCGAATCAGTTGATGTATAAACAATTACCGTCCGGAGGAGTCTTCTGGGAGAGAAACAATGCAAACAAATAGCAGACAAACAAGTGTTGAACAAACAGGTTCCTTGTACCTCTCTGTTGGAACTATCAATATATTTCACCATGACTCCTAAATTGTTTTATTTTTCTAACCTTTTTTTTTTCTTATCTGATGATTTATTTTTTTTTATTTTGGTGGAGCGGAAAGGCTGAGCGGATGACGATTCGGAGAATGGAGTCGGCGAGTCGATTGGAAATTCTTGTTCATTTTGCACTATTACCCTTGGAAATGACATGAATCCACCTCCTGTTAGTCTAGCTATGGGTAAAATTTTGCGAGGGAAATAAGTGACGACACTTCGAGCGTTTGTCACCTTTAAGTCTATTTCTCATATAGATATGGCAAACGGGCTGAAAAAATACCGATGTGATATGTGGAGCCTAAGCAGGTATGGTTGATGCCGCAGTCAGCGCAAGGATACTGCTAGTTTATTGCTTCTATTTAACCTTGCTCGAATTATTACTATTTCTTTTTTTCGTTCTCTCATCTTGCAGTTTGTATATTATGATCCTTCTTTTTCTTCTTCCTTTTTTTCTTCGAGTTTATTGATGCATAGGTATGTGTACGTGTGCAGGCAGGTGTACGATAAAATAAATGTGTGTACACTCACACAAGTTGAACCACAGTTCCCAGGGTCAAAACATACTTGACTTCTATTGCTTATTACAGGTTGTGTGAACTTCACATCGACTAAAAAAAAAACCGATAATTTTTAATGGTTTTCCTTTTTCAAATGGAACCCCAGTTTCGTATAACTAGGGGCTTAGATGAGATTCCTCATGATCAGGGAATGTTAATCGTAACTGTACACTTTAGGTTAGACACTAAGGATCCTTTGTTGTTGATTGGTTAACCAGAGTAATTGGAGGATTAGTGCGTAACCACCAGTCAAAGACGTTTCGCTGCGACTGTTGTATATGTGTTATGTGCTAAATGATGAGTCATCATTAAGCAAACCTGGTGTTGTTTGATGACTTGTAATACACGTTACGTAATCTGGACGTGTAAGAGTAACGCCCCTTTGACCACTCACCACGTCATAGATAGTTTGATTATAAAGATTAGTTCCATTATAACCTGTGTTTCTTTTGATTGGTGTTTTGTGCTTTTAGCATACATCTAGATTATAAAATTAACTGTAACTAGGGAAGAAAAAATGGAAAGTAGATTTACTGTGATAGAGACGATAGCATTCGACTTGAAGAAAAAAAAACGAAGTTGCATTTCAACAGCAGTCATCTTGCATGGTCTTTTGTCTTGATTATGATTGTGTGCCCTATGCAGAAAATGCAAAGAAGAACGCTTGCAACCTTTTCAAAGTTTTTATAAATCTGAGGAAAATACCCAGGATTCATTCGAAAACTTCGATTGCAATTTATCCACATGTGCATGCAAGTATCTCATTTTGCTAACAGGAACAACAGTACTTGAGGGGAAAGTTATGCAGCGCTGACCAAACATCACTTGTATACGCTTTTTTACCTTCCCGTCTTTCCTCTTCTAATTATCGGATCTTTTGTCCAGCTCGGACATTTTTCCATAGGTTGCTTTTGCATCTATAATCTATATCACTTGGGCATATTACGATTTCCCTGAAACAAAAGGGATTTTTCAAAAGTTGCATCCTAGAGATGCAGAGGTTATGCATTATTCGCTCATCATTTTTCCTCCTTACACTTCTTACTTTCCATCTTATTTCACCGATTGCTTTTTATTCCTTTCCTTCCATCTCTCTTTCATTTGTATTTTCTCTTTCTCCTTCCGTACTTTTCTATCAATTGTTATTTTTTTTTCATTTTCTTCTTTCCATCTTCCATTCTATATTCTCTTTTCTTCTTTTCTTTCAAATTCCCTCTGTGGAGTTGACTTTCTTTTCGTCTTGTAACAACAATGACATTCAAAACAAGAATGACCCTTGCCAAAATTAAAAACATTCAAGGGTATTAAGGGGGCAGAAACTTGACATGCATTTTTTCACCACCACTGTAAGATTCCCTAAAGAGAAATTGAAATCATCATCATCTACTGGTCATCTTTTTTTTCCAGCTTATATTAAGAATTGCCTCAAACTCTCTCTAAAATCATATAGATCTTTGGGTCATTCATCTTGAAAAAGTTATTTTCTATGGTTAATATCCAAGATCATTTCCAGGTACAGGAAAACGGTTATCACTAGAGTTGGAATATTTTGTAAAATTATGAAATAAGTCATTTAAGCTTCAGCCAGAGCCAAGATTGACCTAGAAGCAACCACTCTTGTTCATTTCGAAAATCAACAGATTACTATGTAGATATTATACAATGTCCCTTTACGCTTGATAACGTATTTCCATGCGAATATCGGGAACGGAACCAGCTATCCCAGCATCCATAGGACAATGCATTGTTATCTAATTACGATTGCAAATAATGCCGTCGGCATTACCAACACTGTTCGTATACACTGATCAGAATCGCTAATATCTATGTCATTATTTATATTCGCCACGCGACAAACGAATCTCTAACTAGTAGCTGAGCAAAATCCGGAATCTCATAGAACCAGCAGAGACCACAATCAGATTGTCTCAATCCATGGAGGAGCAATTCGCTACCAAGCCGTCCGCTCTGCCGTTTTCTCTCTCTACCCACACCATCCGGCTGTGAATCCTCAGTGATATACACTCTTAACCACACTGCCCAGCCATCAAGGACCGGACACTTGGACTAATTATGCCATTTATAGCTTGCTAGTTGTTGCTCTGACAACATGAGGATCGCTCTGGAGGATTGTGTGTGAGGGGATTTTGCCAGGCGATAGACGCCATTACTTTCCGTCAGGATGACTAAGAGGGCCGTAGTAACCTGATTAGCGAGTTTGATAATGCCCTAACAAGAGCCGACCCCGGCCCTGAGCGTGACCAGACCCAACCCGACCCGACCTGATCCAAACCAGCGTCCAATCACTGCACATTTAGTCAGATAGAGGTCCGGCCTGCGAAAGATCACGTCAAAAAAGATGGAAGACACGTGATTAATCCTAGTATCTGTATCGAGTAATTTTTGCAAATGGTATACAGCCTGGAATTTAAAGACTGATTTTATAAATGATCTGTGATTTGGCTTGCTTAGCAGGAAAGATGCGGTAAAAATCAGTTTATGCTATATATCAAAGCTTATTCCCTATCACTTTGACGTTATATATATATATATATATATATATATATATATATATATATATATATATATTGAAAAATGGATATATGTAATGATTATGAATTGCGTTACATTATAAAATGAAACTTATCTGAGATGACCTCCCGTCATTTTACAGTTAATGTATTACTCGCCGTACACAACGTACATGGAATGAATTTCGTGAAATGGGACTGCTGCAGGAATCTGCAACTGATAGGGTAGCTGCTTCAACATAAAGATGCTCTTACCATTGAGCCAAACATCTGCAGGCAATTCAAAAGCCCAAGTAACCGCTTTCACACTGCATTCTCATCTTATTCATTCTCCGTCTTTCGTCTCTTCCAACGCGACCAATATATATATATATATGTGTGTGTGTGTGTGTGTGTGTGTGTGTGTGTGTGTGTGTGTGTGTTATAGTACAAAACCATCTAGAGAAATTCGCGAAGAAAAAGATTGTGTATCTTTTTTCACATGAAGAATCATCATAATTGTAACCTTATTTATTCAAACTGGAGTCAGCTTCTTGATTGTTTGAATTAATTCTTGTCTTCTCTCTGGGATACTATTGTTTGTTTGGAGCGGCTGGACCGGACTACTGAAATTAACATTTCCAAGTAGATTTCAACATTGAACCAAATTTTTTTGTCTCCATTATAAAAGTACTCGAGAAGGATCGAACTTACTAGCGATCCAGTTTGGGACGACTTGGCTCTTTCGAAAAGCAGTTATTACAATTTTGGCTTTTACTTTGGGTTGGAACCGACTGATCGAACCGATCAGAAATATGCAACTATCTAATCCATCAAGCAAACCAATTGACTGGTATTAACATTACTAAATAGGTATAAGTCCAAATCGAAATATTCTATATATATTTGTTGTTTGACTGGCGATCATTGAGTAGATCAGTTCGCTAACAATTGAGCCAAGTGAGTGTTTGACAAAACTTATAGTTGTATGGATAACAATTAATGTTTCGTTTCTAGTGGAATACTGAGCTTTAAGTGAAGGATCACTTCAGTATGGCAAACATACGGTTGACAAGCTCAACCTTTAAGGAACAAAAAAATCACATTAATTTTAAAAAGTAAGGTTCACAACTTATTCATTGTCCCTGTAGTCACTTATGGAGACAAAACATGGTATATGACCAAAAGATTGACCTTTACACAGTGAACCATGCAGTTTGCACATGAAAGAATCATGCTCAACATCACAATGAGAGACCACAAGACAACTCAGTATATTAGGGGAAAATAGGAGTCAAGGTTATGTTGGGAAAGGCGAGTCTGAGACATCATAGAATCCATCAAGAAAATCAGATGGCAATGGGCTGGTTATGTTGCAAGAATGTTAGGCAACCGCTGGACATCACGACTCACAACGTTGATCACCTGAGATCATATGCAAAACTGTGCAATATATCAGATGCTGTGGCGAACTAGACAAGTTCAGAAAGTATTAGCTTCATGATGCCCATGATAGAGATGTCTGGCGAATCTTGGGGAAGGTGTATGTCCAACGACGGACGCTAAATGATTGATGATTAAATTGAAGAAGCAATTACCATTAATTTATATGGACATTTTCTCATAGCTTTCCAAGACCCCAAAATGATTAGGGTGGTATGTGAGACTGAGTCATTGGAAGTCCTGGTGGTGGTAATTGCAGTACAGTGGCCGGTGGAAGAGAGAGGGAGAGAGTTTGCTCTACCTTTACAATGTCTAGCTGAATGCTTTTTTCCCTTTTCAAAAAAGCGTAAAGATGGCACAAAGCCAACTTTTAGAAAGTTTGGACTACCGTGGAACGACACTTTATTGAATAACGTTTCATCGAAACAACGTATAATCAGAAAAATCTTTTTCTTTCAAAGCAACTTTTTTTTCGAAACTACTTTTTTTATCGAAATGACTTTTTATCGAAAATAACTCTTATGGAATCACCTTTATCGAAACGTTTGTCGATTTTTTGTTAACAGTTCGAATTTTTTTTTTTTTGACAAAAATGATCAAATGATTATTTAACAGCGATCTATATAACTGGTAGTTGTAAGTACGAAGGAAAACAAATGTTAGTGAAGTATAGTGTAGAATTTCAGTGGTATAAAATCAACATTTATTTTACTTTTCTAACTTGTTTCCACTTGGTCACACTGTTCATTATATGAGCAGATAATTTAGTAAGCTCAATAAAAGCAATAAAAAATATTCTCACGGAAACCAGTGAGATATATTCGTGCTCACAATGGACACTTATGGAGCTGAAACATGGAAGCTAGCCAAGAGACAGATCCCCGAATTGAGAACCATGCAACGTGCACATGAAAGAATTATGCTGGGCCTTATATGGAGAGACCAAAAGACAGCACAGCACATCCGAGAAAATACACGAGTCAGAGACATCATAGAATCCATTAAAAATCTCAAATGGCAGTAGGCTGGCTATGTTGCATGAATGGTGGACAACCGATGGACATCGCGACTCACGACATGGATCCCACAAGATCACATGCGCAACCGAGGCTGGCAGAATATTAGATGGAGAGACAAGCTAGACAAATGCAGAAAGTACTGGCTCCGCGACACCCAATACAGAGAAGTGTGACGAATCCTGTGGAAAGTCTATGTCCAACGACTGATGATGATGACAGAATAATGAAGGCTAAGAATTACGATGAATTAGTTCAAAGCTTACATCTGAGATTAATCTTGCATTACTAACACGCGGGGTTATTAATGACTAAGAATTACAATTTAGGGCCGGATAAGATTTATGTACCTATTTAATATTTACCAAGTTTATAACAGCATGAGGTTCGATGACAGAAGGAAATAGGCGGAGGAAATTTAGGTTGTCACTCTTCCAAGTAGGGGGGCCCTGATACCTTGGAAAGGTGAATTCAAAATCTTGTTTTACTAACTTTGAGCACCAATCTCTGGTACGATAGAAAAAATACATAACTATCACCCTATTAATTATGCTTAGTTTAGAAGAGCACAAGGCTAGAAATTGTACAACAACAATCTGCCAAAGGCCGATGGGTGCTTTACTTGAAAATCAGCATTCAAAATTCTGGCATTTACAGTACCAGAGCATCAACATCTTCTGCTGATAAAGGAAATAATTAACCCTTTCAGCTACGAAGCGGACTACATAGTTCAAAGTTAATATATGAGAGTGCGCGTGTGTGAGTGTGTGAACAAGACTGTGCAGTGTCAGATGGTGGCAAACATGTCTGTCATCAAACCCGAACATTTATACTTTGTTTTTTGTTTTTTATTATCATTATTATTATTATTTCTTCCCGAGACCCATCTGCGGGGGGTTTCTGGGCACGAGTCATGGTTTACTCACGGCCGATGTGCTCACAGAGCAAGGACTAATTACTAAGGTATTAGTCACGGAAGTTCTGGACACATTGACAGTAATGTCGCCGTGCATTGTTTAATAGTCTCTTTACGGGCATTATTAACTTTAGTTGGCTTGCTGTGGAGACGTTGCCTACGCATACATCACTAATGTCCCTGCGTCTAAGTAATTAGCCGAAAACCAGGCGGTGGGTTTGAAAATGACGACGAGAAAGTGCAGCAAAGATTGAACTACGTTCCTCGTTTATCTTAATTTATTTTTCGCTTTCCCTCTAATGGAATACAAGATTCAGCCAGATCTCTCCAACGATTGCTAAGATGCTCTTGTTCGAGCAAGAAAACAATGGAATTAATGAGCCGGGTTCGAAATTCCGTCGAAGCTCTTAATGTTCCCTCCTCACTATTTGCCTCCTAAAAGGTATGAATCCATCTCTCTTCTTCCTCAGTTATTATGGGTAAATTAATTCGAATATAAGTGGGCAACCAGTTTAGGAGAAAGACAACTAAGGAAAGGGATCGATCTTGAGGTCCTTGGTGCCAATGATGTTCTTTTGACGAATCTTTCAACAAACCTGATGCCAAACAACTTATGCTCCACTTTCCTTTTGGACTAAATCAGCAGGGCCAAGAGGGGGGTCAATTTGGAATCCAAGGATCCCAATCCGCTTCGCCCAGACTTGTGCCCTGAAAAGATCACTTCAACATTGTTCCACAGTTCATTGAAACAAAGGATGCTTTGTTTTTCTCTGTATTCACTAAATTTAGTATGTTTACAAGGTGAATTTATCCAGGGGAAATGATATCGGGAAGATTGTCTCATGCTAATCTTCAGACTGGTACCTACCTACCTAGAAAGTATAATAATATTCGAAATCAAAGGTTTACTCTGACATTTACTGCATTCACTTTCGTATGGCAGGTTGCCAAGCGGGATAGAGGCTTGGAATATTGTCCAGCGCCAATCTTCTAAGTAAGATAAAGCCTCTTTGCCTTGGAATGAAACATTGGAAATCCTGGTTATTATCTGGTATTTGCTAAGCTTAATTTAGTTTGTCGTGTAGCCAAACGGGTTAAATGCATTTCTCCAAGGTAGGAAGGTCTCTCTACATTGAAAATGAGCATTCGAAATCTTTTTACCTTTAGCATGACCTACCTATTTATTATTCATTGCTTGACATAGTACGACACAAGACTACAAGAATGTACCAACCAATGTGGATAGATTTAACTACAGTAGTAATGATATAAGACTTGCTAATTATTACTCTATGCCAGTGATTTTGAAATTCTGAAAACTCAATTACCCCTTCTGTAACGGAAACATTCGGGCGGGCCTCAATTTCAAGCAATTAATTCTCAGACCGTACTTAATCTAATATAATACCACGAAACTTTTGAATTTGAAAAATTCATATTTATTTCAAATGGATTACAGTCTGGTGTATGATATAAGTCCGCGTACAATACTTACGATTTTGATAGCAGTGCAAAGAATATTTTTTCAGCCACAAGCTTCAATGTCAGGTTCAGCATTATCTGACCCGTTTCGAAAACATTACTCAACTGAGATGCTTCTAAATACAAGGTATAGCTAAAGGTATGCACTATCTAGTAAGGATAAGATTAGTGACAGATAGTGAGACGATGTTTCCAACCATTGATGCTAGGTGAGACTCGAACCACCTACAGGTTCACAACTCGGGTCGGGGATCCCCATCCTCTTTGCATAATTTCAGGGCTTCAAAGTTGAATTGAGACCACGAATTGGTAGGTTCAAAACGATGGAATCTCGATCTTCCTACACACTACGATTCCCGGATGCAGCTCTCGGGTAAGACAATCTTGTATGGGGAGATGATACTCGAAAATATGATGAAAAGAGAGCATTACCAAAGTAAGAACCACTATCTAAACACTAAGCTTAGCTTAGTTTTACACAAGGCAACGTTAACCAAAATAATAGTGATGCGCAAGAGCAGCCGGCTATCCATGGCTCTACGAAAAAGCCACCTGATACTAAGCTTAGATTGGTAGAATCCAAAGCCAAAAGCCATTCTATAAGTTTCAAACTCAGTAGATTAGTAACAGTCTGTAGAATTGACTTGCCAATAATTGCTGCAAGGGACAGGACTTCAGGATAGGACAGCATTGAGGACTGATATCTCTGCACGCGTAATCGTCTGCAACACAAGCTAGCTAATCAGTGCTACATGTCAAGACTCCCAAATAGATCATCACATGAATTGGAAAAGGCGTTACTTGAGACTTGAAAAAAATTACTCAAATTTGTTACCTTAATTCTTCTTAGTTTGTCCCTCAGGTATTTTTTTAGATATATACTTTTAATGTTACTTAGAGATAAACTAATGAATTCACGGGTCATGAATTAGACATTATTTTTAAAGCTGGACTACAAAATCCCTTTTTTTTCTGAGTGAGATGTGAATTACATACGATGGATGTCCCGAAGGGCCGGTTAGTGAATGAAAATAACAATATTTGCATGTGTAAAGCAAAGAAATAATGAGTTAATTAAATAAATACTATCTGAATTACCACAAATAGAAAAAAAGAAAAGAGCAAATTTTGAACCTTCGTTATTGTCAATCGGCGTAAACCAAGCAGCCTGGATCGGGCTAGTCTGTATGTGCTCGTTGGTAGTCTCTCATAAGTAATAAGAGCAAATCAAGAAATCAACTTATCAAATGTAGCGAGTGAAAAATATCCATTGAGCGAGGAATCTAAAAAAAAATAAATGATGTATGTATATATTGAGATCTGTTGTCAGACACTTTGGTTATAATAGAAAATGAAATTAGTTCAACTGATGTCGAAAAGCATTAATGTATCGAACGTCATCTCTTTTGCAAGTTGGCTTTTGCATATATCAAAATTCTTTAGAAAATAATCTGCTATGGCGATATGCAGGATCAACCTCGAATTGCAATAAACTATTAAGCAATATATATATATATATATATATATATATATATATATATATATATATATATATATATATATATATATATATAAGAGCGAGAGAGAGAGATAGATAGATAAACTAGAGAGCTTTAAAGTTTCAAACACTGAATACATGTTTGTGTCACTTCAGTCACTTATTTCCCAACACTTGATAATGTAATTTATGTGTATGTGTGTGTGTGTGTGTGTGTGTGTGTGTGTGTGTGTGTGTGTGTGTGTGTGTGTGTGTGTGAGTTGTATGTGTACCACTTAATTCGTATTTCTCCTTCGTATATGTATCCAAGTCTCTCTGTCTCTGTCTCTGTCTGTCTGTCTGTCTGTCTGTCTCTCTCTCTCTCTCTCTCTTTATACACGTGTCTGTTTATATGTCAGAAGATAGGCAGTTTATGTCCAGCCGAATGTGATAATCATCAAGACATTTTAGAAGGAACTATATTTTGTTCGACACTGGCGTTATCCAATAGCGAATCGAACAGCCCCAAATGAATTAAGAAATGAGCAGCGTGAGGGACTCGAGCCTGCATCCACGTAGCCCTGCTTTTATCAACTGAGCTAACGATGCTGTTAAGTTCATGAATTCGAGAAAGCACAAATTACTCAACTCCCCACTCTGCGATCGTGGACATAAAGTTTCATATATTTGTATGTATCTGTGTTCCTTGTGTTGAAAGTGTGTACATCAGAAGTTGGACGTTTTTATGTCCGATAGAATGTGGTAACAGCGTGTGTCTGTCCGAGAGTGTGTACGCTTTTCAATGTTTTTAGATTTGGGGTTTGTTTTGTTTGGGCTTTGTGCAACGCCGGTCAGTCCTGCTATTCTATGTAATACAGTACATGTATACACTTTTAAGTCAAGAGCTACACATCATAGAGAAAAAGCAAAGCCATATCCCAAAATAATAGGTCTCAATTTTCAGCCCACATTCTACAAACGATATCTATGCTGTGTTCGCGCACACATGAAAAAAATCTAAGTTTATTTCTCAAGAAGTCTGTAAAATCATTAACTCAAAGGGGAGCCTATCACGAGTACTTCATTTTGTTTTTTTGCTGTTTTTTTTTATGCAGCACTTATGGGCAAGATGAAAGATTTTAGCAACACTGATAAATTCCAGCCAGGTTGAGCTTAATCAATATATACAAGCCTACCAAAAAGGCACACACATATTCACACACATTCACATACTTACATACATGTCAACACACAAATATACATCGATTCTATGGTCAAACCTTTGCATTTCGGGCGCTTAGTAATGCTGAACGAGATGGCTATATTAGCAATTTTTTCTTGTCAGATTATTCCTTATATATCATTATTATTAATAGTATTTTGCTAAATCTAATCTGGCAAAAGATTTTCGGTGGTGAGATGAATCAAGCTCACTGACAATTGTAGGTCTAGCTGGTTGGCCATCACACACAGGCTGCTGTATTCCGTATGATATATATGAGTTATTTCCATTCATTTTTTTCTACTTTTCTTTGATTGCAATTCCAACAAATTAAAAGAGGAAATTGGAATATTTTTGTAGGAAAAAAAAAAAGATTTGTTCCGTAGATGTAGATGTGTCCTACAAGGTGATACCTTTCGATGCTGAACCGGCAGAGACCAACTTCTATCGCTGTAACAGCAGTGCTGAACAGGCGGTGCTAAACTCGGATTTCCCATTGCCTGTGACGGCTGGACTCAGAACTGTTGTTTATCAAAGAATAAGTGTGGAAAACAACATGGCGATGTTAATGAAGTGCAATAATCATTAGCCCAACTTAATGGATGTACATGCAGCCGAACATCGGAGCTCTATACGTGTTGTTCTCTCCTTCAACACAGAACTGGAAAAGGCTATTCATATTGAGTTAACAGTCGCGCTTTCAATAGCAAGCCAAGAGAAATAGGGGGTTCAGCAAATTCAAACTAATACTTTCGTATTTGAGACCCTCCATTGAGTCAAGGTAAGTTTTGCAATCCAGCACTTCTGGTTGTTGAAAGAGAATAAACCTGGAAAAAGCTCACTTTCAACTCAGTATAGACTTATTTGCATCAGTGAACAATGAAATAAGGAATGATACAGTTGAAATTCTCATGTAATGCCATGATTTGACAATTGATGGATTAACTTGCTTGATATGAACGTAGAGCTGATATTTTACAAAGCTATCTAACAGGTGAATGACACTGTGTCAATTTTTGATACAGGAGTGCAATTTCAGTGCTCGCCGTTGGCGGTATCTTCCGTAGATTCGCCCCTGAATCAGCTGCAACGACCCCTTCCAAACCAAATAGTCGGATCTAGTAGTTGTGAACAAAGAAAATAGATTCCTTGTCTTAATATTTTCTGATGATTTGTTTTGATCATTGAATTTTGATTAGTTAAAACACACAAGCCCGTGCAACAGACATGATGTGCATGGGGAAGCACAAGCTCTCAAAGATCAAAGTTTGACATTACAAAATACAACTGTGACCCGAAGAAGACCAGAGGATACAGTGGCCAAAACGTTGTGATTATTAGAAAAAAGTCCGAAGAAAAAGAAAGGAAGAAGGAAGTTTGATAAATATCAATAGAAAAGAGGATGGGCACAAAACAAAACGTAGAAGATTTTGCTCGACCTTACAGGACATTGCGCAGTAACTGAGATTACGGCTGCATCCATGATTATTGGCACGTTTAGAACTGTGCCAAAAAATAAGAGGTAATTCTGGGAGAATCAGTGATTATGATTGAGCCTTTCTGGACCGCAGCAGTAGTGGAGTCTGCAAAGATACTGAGAAAGGTGCTGGAGACTTGGGGGTACTTGCAGTCACTCAGTTTCGATCGGCAAACACCCAACGCTCAGTGCGAATATGCAAATACATGAAATGCGATTGATAAATAAATCCAACAGTCAGTAGATAATGATTAGTAAGCGAGTCTTACGACTGCTAGGTTTCGAATACTGATTTTCAAGGCAGGAACCCCCACCCCCCACTCTCAAATCGGATGTTCGGCATCGTATAATCTTTTCCCCTCGTCGATTTCTTCTCGTTTGGTTTTGTGCCGTACTGAACCAAGTTTTGTGAATCTCGATACGAGGCCAGTGTTTCCCATCACAGACACGTTGCCCAAGTTGACGCAGATCCTACTGGAGTGGAGTAAGCCCAGGTCAAAAAGGTAAAATACTCGCGTGCTTCCAGCAAACATGGCAGCTAACAAGAGGAACGATGGAAAACTGCATTGTGAAGATTGACAAAAATCAATAATTTCGGTGCGACTGTCCCCGTGTGACCTCTTACGCATGCGTAGGCTGGAGGTTTTGTTTGCTTATATCGATGCTTCTCAATCTTAAGTTTGTTTTTTGGGTTTTTTTTTTACAAAATTTCATTCACTCGTGACTAAATTTCCTCTTTTGTTTGTCGTTAATAATCATGTTCATCTTATCCTCCCTTGATTTTAAACATTATTTATTTCGTATCATGAAGAAAAAAAAAAATAAGAATCAACCAACTCATTTCTTATGGGTTTATTTTATCCGTTTTTTTTTTTACACTTCCCGAAAATATAGGAAGAAAACTAGGAGTGACAAAAACTAACGCGGACAAATTATTAGTTTCTGTTTTTTTCTAATTGCAAAAAAATTAACAAACAGAAGTCTGTGTACTTAGAATTAAACTTTCAGATAATGTGGTCTCTCATTTCATATGTTTACCACGAAAATCTTTTTTTAAGTATGGGGAAGTATAAATATCGTAGTGAATTAAGTCATTCACCCTTCATTCGCCCTTCGAATTTCCTTCGTCCCCAAAATAGTTCCATTTACTCTCGGAGGAATCTTTCGCTAGTTTAATAAGTATTGGTTAATATTAAAGTAACAAAGATATCACATGGATTTTAGTAAGCACCGGGCGTTTAAACATATTTGGTATGTGTACGTCGACAGGAATGGGGTTGTTAAGAGAGAAATGTTGCATTTTTCAAGACTGAATAAAATATAGTCAAGTGTGGCAAAAGTTAAATTTATTTGTCAAAGACATAAAAAAAATCATGTAACACAATTTTAGGAAGAATGGTTTTGATTAAGTTTTACCTTCATCTTAATTTCTAAAAGCTTTATTTTTATATCAGGACTTTGACTGTCATTCTACGGCAATGAGTGACCAGCGCGATCGGAAAAAGAATAAGCCTACGGTGAGAATCGAACTCATACCCTAGAGCTACAATAAGCCCAGTATATCTTCAACTATTCGGTCGTGGCACCAAGGGGCTCAATGCACCATTCAATGATAACAGCGAATTAAAGATAAACAATCTTATTAGCAACGACAAAAGTTTAGTTCGAAACTCTGACACCTTTTCCTTTTCTTTACAGTACACTGCAGTGGCTTCTCCTCATTGGGAAAGGCAGACGACTGAGGCCACACAGAAGATGCAACCATAGCAGTCACTGTGACGCTGTAACTGCGGTAAAAACAAAAAGAGAATCTTTCGCTTCGATCTTTTTTTTTTCCTTTCAACCTCTGCATCAGCAGCGACTGCTACTGTAACTACCATTTCTGTGACCGGTATGCCAACGTTACTTCAGCATTATTGGCATCCTCACCAATTACACTGTGCAACGCGATTTTTGTTCCTTGATAGTGACTGTTATTCTCCGATTGCTTTTGTGTAAAAGACATAAATACAAAATTATATATATATATATATATATATATATATATATATATATATATATATATATATATATAGATAGATAGATATATAGATATATTTCAAAATTTGCTTCTGTGGTCAGAAGAGTTATATCGATATGTACTTATATTTTACTTCATGCGGTTAGAAATGTGTAAATTTGCCCGTTGTCCAATTGGAAATAATTAGATTTTTAAACTCTCACTGTCCTGATAAGCAAAGTTTGAACGGAATAATTGATACGTCCTCATACTTTTTAGACATAATCAATGAGAAAATAACATTTAATACTTACAAACTAAAAGAAATAAAGAAAAAAAGTTTCACATTGTCAATTCTTTAAATGGAAAGAGAAAGAATGAGACCGTTGCAGGGCCTCAGTTTTTTTTCGGGTTGGTTAAAAGAAGCAAGGCAAAATCTAACCAATCAGACGACGCTGATGCATGGTGTTAATCACGTGATAAGTCACTAATAACTTATAGCTAATACATGCAATTTTGTTTCTGAAAGGGTTTATATAACGATTTTTTAAGTTAAAATCCAAGAGATTGGCTTTTTTTTAATATTACAAATAAAAATTGCCAAATCATACTGTTTCCTCTCGTAGCTTTGCGGGTGAGAATAGTTCACTACTGGGTGTTTGGAGATCACTGCTCATCTTTAGTTCCCACCAGAGTATCCTGGAACAAAGGGAGTTCTTCCCGACCGGAACCATTGGGAGAGGCATATTCATGCTTTTTCTCAAGGGCATTAGAATAGAGTAGATATGAGGCAGCTCTAAAGGAACTTTCAAATCATCATCATCATCATCATCATCATCATCATCATCATCAGTCTTTTAGCATCCGTCGTTGGACATAGACCTTCCCCGGGATTTGCCACACTTCCCTATCATGGGCGTCACGGAGCCAGTACTTCCTGAACTTGTCTAGCTCGTCTCTCCATCTAACATTTTGCCGGCCTCGGTTGCGCATGTGGTCTCCGGGGATCCATAATGATAATAAAAACTTCAAAATTCATGTATAGTTTATAACAATTAGTTTTAAAATTTTAAAAACGTAATATGAATAAAACAGGGTTAAACTACGCCATCTTCATGATCGTCATCGACCTTTCAAAGTCCATCGTTGGTCATAGACCTTCTTTTATATTCGCCAGACTCTTCAATCGTGGGCATAGCTGAGCCAATACTCCCTGAACTCGTCTGAATCGTCTCGCTACCTTATATTTTTGTCAGCAACAATTTCACATATGTCGGGAATTGTGATGTCGTGTGGTTGTCATAAATTCGGCGGTTCAGCTCCATAGGTGACAATCAGGATGACACAGGGTGGTAACTGATGTTTATAAAACACCGAGTACGGAGAATTTCATCAGAATACAATTAATGTACACTCATGGAATAGAGTAATTCCCATAGTTCTTAACCTGCGGGCCACGTGCCCACCTACTATTGCATGATGTTAGTAGAATTCGCAGTAGGTGAACAACTATTTTTTCATTGGTTATAAACCCCTCTATTTAAAACAAACGGGATTTTATTGTTCTTTTTGCTGAGGTTGATCTGCATTCAATCCATTAAACATTTATTTCCCCCGAAAACCGTTTTGAAGAGAAATTTTTTCAAGTTTTTAGTGAAAATGTTGAATGTTCTGAAATGCTGCTCATCTCATTGAAACGCACCTTCATAATAAAGGGGAGAATAGATCGTGTAAGCCGTACTCTTGTATGAATGGTGGGAAGTGAGTGTCTGTTTTGACATTATAGTTATGTTGTAGATAGAACTGAAACCAAAAACCTTGAAAATCAACTTTTTTTAGAACTGACTAATTTCCTGAGGAAACAAAAGTCACAAATATTGAAAACACGAATGAATTACTTTCAAATTTTGTTCTCCTATTCTTAAGACGCAGGTACCGTCTTGAACAATAGTATCGTTGATTGTGAAATTAAATTGGGGCAATGTAGATGAATTCTAACAATCAAGGGCTCCTGCATCCTTGAGGAACATCACACAATTTGACACAGCATTGGGTTGGACACAGCAAACTCATTAAGATCTTTTATAATACATGTTTTATGAAAGATCCTAATGAGCAACCAGTACTCAATGAAAATGGATGAGTACACAAAGGATTTTTAGTTCCGCAGATAGCTTATGGAGTTTTTATTGAAAAATATTAATTCTCTGTGTCAAATTCAAAAGCATGCGCGCAGTCTTGTCACAGGAAAAAATTGCACAACATAAAATATTTGCGCCCACTGACGACAAAAATCAGAGGGAAAAGGTCCTCGTCTTTTCTTTCTTGTTACCGTAGGAAAACGAAGTCAAATCCGACCTCTGATTTGGCCTAGCGTTCGACAAAACTACTTAGGAACACGACTTATGAGACTAACCATCGGTTTTCAAGTCAGGCACCGTCTATTGACCAACTATCGGTTTTCAATAAAGGAGGTGCGTTAGGGTTTCAGGAGGGTAATTGGTGCCACAGTTTGGCCGATTCAATCTGTTTGAATACTGATCTATTGGCTTGACTGGTATACTTAAGCTAATTTTGAAGGTAATTGTTTGAGTAAACCGATTTCCACAGTGGGCTACACTACCAGATTCTTTCAGGAAAGAAAAAATCGATTTGCAATACTAACCAGTAATACATTACTACTCTCCGACGGTAGCCCTTTCGTAGATATACTGATGCTTTTTTTTCCTTCTGAAGCTTTCCAACGTCCATAATTTTGGAATACACAGGCTTAGAAAAGATAAGGTCGAATCTTTTTCTCTCACCGACTAGGAACCCAATTTGTGGTGTTTGTTTGATATCAAATTTTAAAAGCAGTTTGGTTTAATAGAGTCAAAACATTTCAACCTTTCTCCCAAATAGTCACTCTTGTGTAGTTTCTAGCCTGGTTCCGGTTCATTAAAGATTTTTTGTTTGTTTTTTTTTTCTAGAGTGAGAAAAGAATGCAACTTCCGTACTCCGAAATTATGAATGCTAGCTTTTGGTGAGGAATAAGGAGAAAGAAAAAAAACAGCTATAGATCTCGAGATGAAATCACTTGGAATCTTGTTTGTTTGCCTCTTTGTTGCTTTAACTCTGGCACAATTTCTGGTGTTGACTTTGTTTTCCAACCGTAACAGCAATAACAACAAGAAGTGTGGGGTGTAATCGATGTGTAAAACCTAGATTACCCTATCATGATTTGAAATCACAGCCAACTGAGTGTCCTACTGACTGAGTCTAAGATAATGATAAAAATTTATCATACAGGCACACACGGGTCTATTTTATTCTTATAAATAAATTTTTACACATCATACATATGTTTACAACTTTTTATTCATAATATATACAATACAAAAGATACAGAAATTATCTTCAGTCGGAATAGAAGTTAGAGTGAACTTTGACCCTGAACATCTAATATTATTTTGTTAAAGCTATTTTTCAATAAAATTCTGCCGTCGGTACATTTTTTTTCGACATACAATAGTGGGTTTATAACAACTCTACACCAATGTAAAAAAAAAAAAGAAGCTGTAAGAGTCAATATTTCTTTAAAATATATTCTGAAATTTTAGTCTGGATCTCAATAATTTCATAGAAGCCAGTCATTTTGCTATTGGCACGGTTGTGAAGTTTGGGAGTTGAAGGGTTCTGCCCCTTGAATGAAAGAATCATTTATTACCTTCTGGTGGCTGAAACTGATCGAGTAGAGGGAAAAGTCATAATTTTAAATGACGATTTTAAAAGCCGGTAAGGAGACCCCGATCCAACTTGTAATATTGGCATGAGATACTCTTCCCAGTGCCACTGCTACCAATTTGATTTTGTATCGTACTAGGGTAACATAAAGATCATCACCAATATAGTTCCCTATCAAAGATTAGTACCACCTGCTATAACCAAGTGAGGATCAGTATCACCAAGTGTGACCAAGTTTAGATATGCACCACAAATGTAGGAATTGAAGGCAAGGATGAGAAAAAAATGGTTTACAAGAATCTATTAAAATTTATTCATTTTTTTCAAACTTCATAAAGCCGGTGCTATTTCAAACACGTGGTTTGCACGGGTCTGCACGGGGTCCCTTTTGAATGTTCTAATAGCCAAACCAAACCAAGTCAAGATCAGCGCTGCTCGACCGAACCAAATAAAGATCAGGGCGATCGTGAGAAAAAGTTTTGAAATTACCAACCAACAGAAGGCAAGCGAAGTGATTTTTTCATTGATCACTTTTTTTCCTAAATTTTACATATCAACACGGTATTCTGCCTAAAGACATTGGTCACGTGACGGTTTCTACTGAGTGACTAACCAGATCTGTCTTCTTTTTCCAATTTAAACTGTTTTGTTGTCAGTAACTCAAAATATGCCATGTTTTCTGGGCCCTTTGAATTGTTTTCTTGCCTGCATCTCAAAATATGCCATGTTTTCTGTACTCTTTGGCATTGAACTCTGGGGGATCTGCCCAAGATAGAAGGATGTGTTTGTGTTTCAAATTTCTCCAAGACATTCCTTCATTCACAATGCCATGACTCATTCAAAGTTTCCATTACAGCGTTGCAGCTACGAGCAAAGTATCACAAAACACCTTCTTTAGAGGTTATTTCGATTACCTTCATTGTTACAACTACTTTATTTAAACAAAGTCTTTAGAATTCTCAGGCTTCTTTGAACTTGGGCCTGTTTTGTGACTGATATATTTGTGTACCTCTTACAAGTGTCAGTTGTTTTTCGAGCCAAATAGGGAAAACAAACTCGGATTTTGAAAGCTTTTTTTGCCGAGGCAGACATTAAGTAGCTACTAAGAAATTTGGAGCTACACAGTAGTCTTGTCTTTATTCACCCCTACTTTCATGACTAATTCAATTCACCAAATACTAATTATTTTCTGGTTCAGAATATAAAAGCGAGCATGATAGAGGAGGAAGTGTAATACACTATAAATTGTGCAAAAAGGCTTTGGTTCGACTATGTAGTATGGGTAAATACGTGAGACCGTGTTAGTAAATGAAAAGTGTAAAATGATCAAGTAAATAAGATAAAAACCAACCAGCCCATCTCCCAAAAAACACTCGAGTTTTGGTTGTTGTAAACACTGAAAAGAAATTCTGGTCGATAGCAAATGTAATAAAAAGATAATGATGGCAATGCTTAATCGAAAAAATCCTAACGACTTGGGACGAATTTGCATTTGATAAAAATTTCAGACATGGTAATTATTTTCGTTCAAATATGCGACGCTGAAGCCTGAAGTTAATTTTTGCAAAATATCCTGGTATTATTTCAGTTTTGACACTGCATTCCCACCTGAAATAAACGAGAAAAAATCACATGAGTTATTTCAGGTATTTTTAAACATCGAAACATTTAGACAAACACATGAAAATGAATGACATATAATGATTTCTTATTGCTCATAATCAATAGAAACATAATACAATCCAATACAAATATTCCTAGATAGAGAGTGTTATTTTCTTATTAATGTACCTGCGCAGTCCAAAATGACGACATATATGAAACATACAGATATACACATTATATACTATAAACATGGATAATGGAGATCATATTTCAACAAGCTCGGAGAATAATGTTCTGTTGCCCAGGAATGGATTTTCTTTACTTTTTATAACTTCTTCTATTTTTTCTATCATTCTCTAAGTTCAAAAGTTTTTTAACGTCATTAAAACATCAATGAAATTCTATTTTCTACGTCAGTCACGCGAATTGTGTTATTTGTCTACGTCAGTTTTGTTCCCCAGCGTGCTAGTTATCGTATGCTTAGATAGCTTAGGCACAACTAATAGAGGAGACGGCTAACATCCCC
The DNA here is from genome assembly GCA_963457665.1 of Thysanoteuthis rhombus. Taxonomy (NCBI): domain Eukaryota; kingdom Metazoa; phylum Mollusca; class Cephalopoda; order Oegopsida; family Thysanoteuthidae; genus Thysanoteuthis; species Thysanoteuthis major. The sequence goes on from OY735204.1 coordinate 53,490,644, forward strand.
TTCAAACTTTGCTTCTGCGACCAAGACAGTGATAATTTAGAACCTATTCATCACCAGTTGGACAAAGGACAAATTTGCACATGAAGTGAGAAAAAGAATTACAAATGAATATCACCGTACTTGTCGCTAAAGCAAAGTTTGAAGGGAATATTAACTATTATGTATATATTTACACATGAGCAATTAGAATTTAACACTCTCTATTCAGGTACAAAAATCGTGTTGCAGGGTGTTATTACAAACTCAACCGAAACCTGTAACTTCAGAATTCACAAAGAAATCTAGCAATGAAAGTTATAAGGCTTACCGGTTATAATCGGTGGAAACATATGATTATTAACCCATTGACTGCAGCAGGGGTGGCTCAGTCGCCGGGTTCTAAACGCATTCTAACTTTGATTTTACAAAGTGATGCAAAAGGAGCTGAACAGTTTGTTTTGGCTGTGAGCAATGGACCCGTAAGTTCATCCTTTGTAGCCAAATTTATTTTTCCATTTTTAGATATTCTCTGAACATGATATATCTCTCTGAGTGCTTGGGCTCGTTAGTGGTACACTCAGTACTGCACTTACGAATGGCTTAGTGGGCTGTAGACCAGAGCCTCCCAATCTAGAGGAAGGGGGCTTGGCCTACTGCCCCCAAAATAAAATGTAAGATTTGTCATCAATTTTGTTTAATTCCGAACGATAAAAAAGCAGTGGTGTATTTCGAGATATAGGGCGTGTATCACGAGAAAAAAATATAGTTTTTTTTTTTATTACTAAAATGTAACAAACACAAAACGTCTTTCGAAAAAAATTGCGAATAGCAGTGAGCCATTTTCACAAAAGTCACTTGAAGGAGTGCATTCTCGTAAATAAATGATAAAAAATAGCACTAGTTGTATGAATTTTCTTAAAAAAGATTTATCAAATATTTCTGGTACCAATACTGACTTAGTCACAGTGATATAGTTTTCAGTAGCTGACTATAATATCTAGTAGTAGATATTTTATTGTATCTTATCCTGCTTATATGGCGTTTAACGCAGCTCTAAAGAATCGCACTCAGGTAAAGCTCCTATTTTGCACAAGATGCGTCCGATAGAATGGACTAATGGGAGCTTTGTCTAATTTGGGATCAGTTACAGGTGAAGCTTCCACTTTGTCCACTTTTACTTCGGAATACGATCACCCAAAGTTGTTGCAGACGGAGTAGGTGCTACTTCAACTCCTTCAGAGCAGTCTGTACGCTTGACGCATAGATAGATAGATAGATAGATAGATAGATAGATAGATAGATAGATAGATAGACGCACTTAAAAACTAAAGAAATCTACGCTGACAGCTTCGGTTGACGGGTTAATCTCCACTCTTACTTCTATCCCAAGTCAGATTGGTTACTGTGACTATGGTATTGTATGTATCAGTGCTTTCGAAACTGGGGTCATTTAGTAAGAGAACCACCTAGCGGTTGTGATCTCAAATCGTCTCTGATTGTCAATAATCAAATATTTACGCTTATCATTCCGAAAATAGTTTCATTTACTCGAAGCGTGCACACGAGCACATACACACACATTTATCTCCCTTCCCCCCTCTCTCTCTCTCTGTCGCCCTCACTCTTTCTCTTTGTCTCTCTCTTAATTTATCTGTCTCTGTTATCCCCCCCTCTCTCTCTCTCTCTAGTATATAAGATCACACATACATAAATTTATGTGCATGAGAATATACTCCTAAACACTCAAGCATACACACACTACAAGTAAATGTCTACGGAGTGAATTCTGGATAGATATTGCGATAGGTATTCGAAATCATCAATTACTATTTAAAAGGTGATAATTGATTTCACACGACAGAGGCTTGTCTTGTATTAGACACACACATACACACACACGTCTACATAAAACATTATTAAGTAACTTAGATAGATAGATGGATAGATAGATAGATAGAAGTAGCTGATAGAGAGATAAATAGATATACAGGAAGGAAGGAAGAAACAGATAGATAGATAGATAGATAGATAGACAGATAGATAGATAGATGTGAAGAGCCGAAATACCAGACGTAAGTGCTCGAGTTCGGGACGCAGAAAACATCAATGAACTTATAACGTTGGTCATTCTATAAAAAAAACGCCTCGTGACCAAGGAATAGAATACTTCTCTCGTTTATTTTTGGGCCATGATCACCAAGAACGTTCAATCTTTCAAAGGGCAAAAAGAACTTTTTTTTTCTCAACATGAGTCAGACAAAGTATTTCATTCTTCTAGCTCCATTGGTGTAACATACATAGCCAGCCAGCCAGCCAGCCTCACTTGAAAAACTGAAGAAACCTATTTTTAGTGATACTTTCTAATAGATGTGTATGAGCATGTATAAAAAGCGAGAGAAAAACAGGGAGAAACTGATAAATTCCACACTGAGATTTTTATGGATAAATATTGTAGACTAGAAGTTCCCGACGATTTCCGAAATACAGCGCCCGTGGTGTATAAGGATTATTTCACGGCACCCGTAAGTCAGGTTATACTGAACAATTTAATTTACGTTCATGTGGTTAAGTAAGTTGGATTAAAAGAAATGAATCAGGTAATTTAAATTCATAAAAAGTTTCATGGTTATTTTCCTCTCTTGATGATCATAATTACCAGTGGGATTGATGAGCTTGTTGTTCATTTAAACTGTTTTTCAAATCATGGAATCAAACTGGAGACAGGCATTCTCATTTTCTTTTCACACCGGAACAATAACCTAGCTTCTCGGAGATAAATCGTCGCAAATAGAATTAGCATTTGCTGAGCTTTACAACTCAGCAAAAGATATCTATTTTTCTTTTTTTAAATTTTTATTACTGATATCCAAAACTCCGTTTGATACCGGGAATTATTAAAATTTTCAAACGTGAGTCGCAGTGCACACTTCGGGAACCATTGTTGCAGACGTTATCTCATGAAGCGTTTCTCGAAGATTCTACCACACCAACTCATTGATTTTTTTTTATCTCACCGAAGCACTGCACGTCTCTCCTGTTTTTGACAAGTGTGATATCTTTGGACAGGAAACGATCAGCTTAATTTCAGTTCAGTTATTTCTTCAGTTGAGATTCAGAAAATCATCTAAAACTTTGAAGATTCTCTCTGGTTTTAAGGAGATACTTTGTAAATCACACTTTTAAAAGTGAGCCTCAGATACGTACAGCAAGAAGTCTTTCAACTTGAAAAAAGTTGAGTTGAGAGATATTCAATTGAATATGTTATCGTACAAAACCGGCTTCCCACATAGGTATGCGTATAGCATTATCATTTTCTTTCGGCACTTGTAAGTTTGATGTACATTCACACAAGAACATTGAGATTCTAATATTATTCGGATTTTTTTAGAAGCATCGACGATTACGAATGTTTTTTTTCTACTGATATTTCATTCTATTTCTTTTGCTTTTTGTTAAAACTTCCAGACTGTAGTTCTACAATCTTTAGTAAACATGAAAAAAATCTAGCAGGAAATCCACCTGTTCGGCACAGCTGCTTTATCGATTAAGCTCCGAAGCTCAATCAGTTACAGAAGTCCGAATATCATCTCACACTTATATGTCATTCTTTATTTCCCCCGAATGCCTGATACCATGCAGTCTTCGTTCATAAACACTAGTAGTAATAATAATTAGAAAAAAAGTCTGTACATAAAGCTGCTGGTCATTCGTACTTTTTTTGCAATGATGAAACAATTAATGAGCAGTTATGATAAAGAAATTAGATGAATCAAAATTTTCGTCAATTTTTTTTCTAGTGATTGGGAAGTAAAGAGATATTGATAAATGTGGCGCCGTGGCAAAAGGAACAGTCCAGAATGTTTGGGTTAGTGAATCCGACAAGTTAAAGTTAGGATAGAGAGAACTAGGGCATTTCTTAAACGCCAATTTTGACCTTTCGCTTTATCTCTCTATGTTATTTTTGTAAAATTATCAATGAAAATACCTAAAAAGCTATTCCAGTTTGTTCAAATACTTGTGAGTCGTACTGTCTAGGGGGTACTGCTCACAAGTATTTGAACAAAACTGTTTCTTTTATAGTCCAAGTTTGTAGGGACCAATAACAATTTAAAGCAAGGGGCTCCAAAATTGACTTAATCGTTTGGCAACTCTTCCAAAAGGCAATGTGAATTAACCTTTTCAATCTACTTGATTGATTTTGACAAAAATTTGAGAAAGATAGAAGGAATTTCTTCCTTCATTTAATTATTTAATCCTAACATTCCCAGATACGTAGAATTCAGAATTACAAGACATGTGCATGCCTTTTTATGTTGATTGCAGTAACATTTAACTCTTCGTATGTAATATTCCTATTTTTAACCATCAAATCAAGCATTCTTTATCCTACCTCGTGGTACTGGGTGGAATATTGGATAATCTATAACCACACTGAAGAGTTGTAATACAACGAAATAGCTGTCTGTGGCTGATACAATTAGTAATTATCATTATAATTAACGCTCCTTTTTTCAGGCTTGAGCACTGTTACGTAGGTCACTCGTCTATTACTGCTACAATGCAATACTCATCCAACTCCGGAATAGGGAATTTTGGTAGATGGCAAATTATGCGTAAGTAAACATATCGCTTAATTCGGTCCCATTGACCGTCCAGTTCTGCGTAGGGCAGGGATAAAATTCCGCCTCCAGGTCTGAGGCGAAGTTTTCGATCCTACTTCGTGGTACTGGAAGGAATGTTGGATAGTCTGTAGTCACACTGGATCGTTGTAATACAATAAAACAGTTGTCTGTGGATGACACAACTACTGATTATATGTACATATCTATGAGCCTTTTGTTATTTCATTCATACCTCTTCTCTGCTAAAACTAAGTGGCCTATCGACCTGATATTTTGCATGTAGACTGCCGAGAGGTCGACTTACAACATACGCTATTCAACTTTGACCTCAGCGGTCATTCAAATTCACCAGAGGTGATTTCTTGATAATTTCTTGCCAATTTTCAGAGCTGTGGTCAACATTTTGCACTGAGGATGCTAAAATGGGTATATCTTTTCACGAATAAGATTGCAATCTATATGACGCTGACTTCTGATATCATTCAAGGTCACAAGTTGTCATTTCTGGTCAATTTAAAACGATTTTCTAAATTTTGGGCCACAATTTAGCACCTATAAAACTGAAATTCGGCATAAAGGTACATTTTTTCATGGTAAAAGCCATGTGTGATGAGCAGCTGAGGTCATTTGAGGTCCTTTGAGGTCATTGGAGGTCACTTTTAGCCAATTTTCAAGGTTGTTGGACACATTTTTACCCCAAAGATGTTGAAATTTAGTATATGGGTACATCTGTTCACATTGAAGCGAAGTTGACCAATGAGGTCATTCAAGGTCACCAGAGATAATTTCTGGTCTTTTCAACTCAATTTTCTAAGTTAATGGCCATACTTTCGCACCTATATTACTGAAATTTGGCACAGGGGTAAATCTTGTCTTGGCGAAGGTCTTCGTAATATTGTCATTATTTGATGTCACCTGAAGCCATTTTTGGTCATTTCTACTCAATTTTCCAAATTGTTAGCCATAATTTCACACATATGAAACTAAAAGTTGGCATAGAGTTGGATCCTTTCATGACATAAGTATTTTAAAATATGATCTTGTTATTGGAGGTCAGCATATGTCGATTCTGTTCATTTCTAGTGGAGTTTCTGAATTGTGAGCCTCAATATTGCATCTAAGATATAGAAACTTTGCATCGGAGAACACCTTTACACGGCCAAAGTTATAGAAAATATGTAGTTGATGCTGGTGGTCAGTAAATGTCAACTGAGGTCAGTTCTGAAAATTGTTATCAGGCACAAGAAAAATCTCTCAGGATAACCTGTCTTTGCGTGACTTCTCTGTACTTTTCCCGTGGACCGCTCTATAATATTTGTTTTAAGGTTGGATCCCCTATCAATGTTTTCATACTGGCACCGAATAGAAGAAATACGAATGCGATGTATCAAGAAACCCTGTCAAACTAAGTGACACCATTTTTCCTTTTTTGCGAATAAGAATATTTCTCCTCTTACAGCTACTTTTTCATGTGTACGTAATGTAAATGATGTGTTTGCTTTTTTGGCTGTGTTGTGCCAGAAGAAATATATCAGAGAATTTATTTCTCCCGTTTGGCTATATTGTGAGATATCTTTCCCCCCCAACGCCAGGTATCCCTGCTAATGTATAAATATGTGTGTGTGTGTGTGTGTGTGTGTGTGTGTGTGTGTGTGTGTGTGTGTGTGTGTTGTCAAATAGAAAATTCATTACACAAACTTGTTTAAAATGTGTTTGTGTAGCGAATACTTTATTCAACCATATTTTAAGCTCAACTCTAACTTAGTTTAATGTTCAATGTTGAATTTATCGAAGACTTAATGAAGTAAATCAATCACATATTGGATATTGCATTATATTATATTATATTATATCCCATTTTTGTAATTTATATTCATATATATATATATAAGCGTTTGTATAAGTTTATGTGTATATGCAGGGGCTTCTGTCTTATGTATTTATTCAGTACATATGTATTGGTATAATAAATGCGTACATAAAACAAACGTAAGTATTCATTTGCATACATCTATCTGGATATTCAGCTTTACTTTCTCTGTAAATATATACATGTGTGTGTGTGTGTGTGTATGTGTGTAAATGAGTTGAAATTTTCACAATGGTTCATTAGATATTATAAATTTTAAAGTGAAACTGAATGAACAATCTGCAATGAACCATTGATAAAATCTTTGCTCATTTCATAAACACTCCGTCGATGTTATCAGGCTTTTTTTTTTAAATTAAGATCTATTTAATACATATACACATGCTTGATGTATATTTAGTATTTCTTTCTCACATATATATATATATATATATATATATATATATATATATATATATATATGTATATATATATATATATATATATGTATATGTATATGTATGTATATTTATGTATACATATATGTATATATATATATATATATATATGTATATATATATATATATATAAATATATATATATATATATATATATATATATATATATACATTCTGAAGCAGTTTCCATCAAATGTGCTGTTGCAACTTTAGCTGTGTCAAGGTATTCTTAAAACTGAATTTAAATAATTAGATTATTTTCTAATTGAAAACGTGTTTAGCACAGACGATTGAAAATGGGGGCGCTGTACTGAATGTATATTTTACATTGGTATTCCCCCTCTAAATCTACCTTCCTTTCTGTTTGTTGATATATACACACTCACAGTCATGTTAATTTCTGTCTCTCTTTCTCTGTCTCTCTCTTTCTTTCAATCTATCTATCTCCCTATACAGACATATGTGCATGTGTGTGTAGGTGTGTAGATATGAGTGTGCAAATGGGCTATGATTGTCTTCGGAGTATATTAAACTATGAGAAGGTGTACATCACGTGTAATAAATGTTATACAAGCGTGTATATACGTACTCTCACACACACATATATATTTATGAGTGTAAGTTTCTGTCAATAAAGTAATTATTCTATTCTTCGTATGAATGTATAATCAAACGAAAAAAACACTTCATTACTCCCAGATTGACGCTCATACATATTCATAACTGAAGTTATGCAACATTTACATAGACTGCATACTCATTTGTAAAACCTTATTTATATATATGAACATACACATATATATGTGTGTGTGTGTGTGTGTGTGTGTGTGTGTGTATGTGTGTGTATAAGGGAGCGTTTATTTTGTGCATATGTATATATATATATATATATATATATATATATATATATATGTGTATATATGTATGTATGTATGATAATTAATAATTGAGTCATTCACACACTGCTGTTTCGTTGTATTACAAACCGTCAGTGTGGCTACATGACTACCCATTATTCATCCAGTACCACGAGGTAGGATCGAAACCTGTGCTCCAGACACAGGCTGGTATTTTACCCCTTCCTTACGCAGAACTGGACGGTTAGTGCAGCTGAATTTAGGTGAAATGTTGACTTGCACACAAATCTCCATCCACCGGAGTGCTCTATTCCAGAGTTTGAAAAGCATTGAGAGTGAGAGAGAGGGTATATATGTATGTGTATGTGTATATGTATCTTCCTATCTATCTATTTCTCTCTCTCTCTCTCTCTCTCTCTCTCTCTCTCTCTCTCTATATATATATATATATATATATATATATATATATATATATATATGTCTGTGTGTGTGCGTGTGTGTGCGCGCGCACGTTTGGGGTGTGCATATATTTTTTGTACATATATATATATATATATATGTGTGTGTGTGTGTGTGTGTGTGTGTGAGTATATGCATATACATATATATATATATATATATATATATATATATATATATATATGCATGAATATATACACATACATGATGAGAATGCCATATCTATAAACGTAGATATGTTAATATCTTTCATAGTGTACAAGTACGATGGATTTCACCGATCATATGAATACAAACATGATCTCAACCACATACAAACACACATATATTGCTCAATCTACAATGCTTTAAGGTTGATTGATCATTGCAATCCATAGATTTTTACTAAGCACTTCAGTTTAGTGTAAAAATGAATAGTGAGGGGGAATCATTTTGATAAATGTCGATGAAATATATATACATAAAACGTATTACCATTTAAACATACATTCCCAGAAAGAATAGACAAACTCAGTCCATCTAATTTTTTTTTTAAGTTCGTGTACAAAGCTTTTATTGGATTCATCGAAGTTAAAGAAAGGAAAAAAAAACGTGGGTTGTTCGAAATCTTTCGACCATCATCTCTCATTATCAAGAAGATTGTGATAGTGGTATAAAAAGTGTAATCAGTACAACTTTCCATTGCAATATTATATTTTTATTTCAAGTGGTTTTCTTATTAACTAGCATAACCATTAATAAATCTATTTAACTGCTAACTGAAACTACTGCAACACGTATGTTACCTGTGTGCATGGACGCTACATGCACTTGAATACACCCATGCCAATGTCAAAAGAAATCCTTTTTTTATAATAGGTTGCTTTGCTTCAATCTGGATGGCTTCCTTTATTTGGAGTCTTTTCCTGGATTTGGTATTGTGTAAAATTCTTGAGTTGTCTGCAAGGAGCTGACGAATATTAACTGCGAGGCTATAATTCTCCGAAATATGCTGGTAGATGGCGCTCTGGTTGTTGAAGTGACATGTCAATCTGCAAGAGTATTAGTATATCTTATGTGAGAAACATTTGTTCTGTTGTTGGTGATGAATAAAATGAAATAGACTGAGTTCGTATGTTATTTCTAACACAATATATATATATATATATATATATATATATATATATATATATATATATATATATATATATATATATATATATATATATATATATATTGGGTTGGTATGATATCTGACAAACATATAGATTGAATGACCATGTGAAAATATTTTCCACGTTGTCTATTAATTAATAATAATTAATAATTGATGATAATTTAATCAACTTACTAGTATCGATTAATGACATTATCTAAATTTCGAATCCAAATGAAATGTTCTCTTCCAATTCGTATCATCACATGATAACATCATCCGGCTTGGAATGGGACGCCAACGTTTTCTAAAGATATCAGAAACCCGTAAAGACGAAACTAGACGATAACATAAGTTATTTAATAGAATAATTATTGGAAAAAAATTCCTCATTTTCATTCAATATCTGAATCTATTTATCTATCTATTATTATCATCATTTTTATTATTTTTCTTCTAGTGGTCCACTGAATCTTGACACAGCATGGAGTGAAAAACTTGCTCAATGACACTTTCAATGGAAGGACACCCTGCAGTCCACTATCTTGGCTATCAACTGCATAGTTCGATGACAAGGAAAATTCTGCTGTAAAGCAGAATAACCGCAACGGTCTGAGTACCAAAGGTATGAGTACCAAACGGATTTGGTCGGGGGAGCCTCCCATAGCCTTGGCCTAGACAAGGACAGTAGTTGGTATTGAGGCAGAGCGTATCCATATATTGGCGGGTCATAGCATCTCTGAAGCCTCTTACTGCTCCAAAATTGTAATCTATTGAAACTCATGGATGGGACTCCGACAGGCACTACCGCTTCGGGTCAGAGTGGACCAAGGAGAAATGGTGACTAAGGGGTGACTCCACACTCCCCTTAAACTTCAGAACTGCAGCCTTGCTACTCATCATAATGTCGTTTAACGTCCATCCTTGATCATAGACCTTCCCCAGGATTCACCACACCTCTCTATCATGGGCAACGAGGAGCCAATACTTGAATGCTGTTTAATATATATATATGTCATCCACAGACAGCTGTTTCGTTGTATTACAACTTTTCAGTGTGGCTATAGACTATCCATTATCCCATCCAGTACCATGAGGTAGGATGGAAACCTTCGCTTCCGACCCTGAGGCTGGAATCTTACCTCTGCCCTACGCAAAACTGAACAGTCAGTAAGGTTGAATTTAAGGAATATACTTATAATCTTTGAAACTTTGCACATTCGTACTGAAAAGGATTTTTTTCAGGAATTTCGTACACTTTACACAGTCCCAATTCATCTTTACATCTCACGATGTTATACGATGCAAGTTACACGGAGTGGGGAGAAATGGTGCAACCAGCAATTCAAGAAAGACGCAAGGAACTCCCCACCATCTTCAAGTTGAATACGGAAGGTTTGAATGTAGAAGAGGGAAACAAACTCAGCTTATTGAGGAAAGTAATGCTAGAAGTATTCTGTCGAGATGTAGAGAAACGGACAACCCAACTCAAGTTGATGAGTTTCGTTACGTTTGGGAGACTCGCGTTTAGGCTCCACGCCTATTCAGGTGCCAGTCGTTTCGGTGACAGAGAGCTTTGTGCTAAGAACATTCTGGTTTTAATACTGAAAAAAAAATATCAATGATAGAAATTATCGACCTAATATTTTTCTTGTTGACTGAGAAGAGGTCGAACTCTCACATATTCCCCAGCCAATCTTTGGTTCTAAGTATTGGAAAGAAATTATTCTTATAAAACTTTCTCTGCAATGATTCTTCCCAAGAATTGCGTAAATTTTTGTAATAGTAAAATTGATTTTTGTGCAAGTTCTGGCGTTTCTCGTTAAAGAAACAATAGTAAGTATTATATGTATATATATATATATATATATATATATATATATATATATATATATATATATATATATATATATATATATATATATTATGTCATTCACAGGCAGCTGTTTCGTCGTATTACAACTCTTCAGAGTGGCTATTGTCTTTCCATTATCCCATCCAGTTCCAGGATTAGAAACCTTCGCTTCAGCCTCGGAGGCCGATATCCTACCTCTGAGCTACGGAACCGGACGATCCAAATTAGCGATATATTTATTTAAAGCTGAATTTACGGGATATATTATTTATGCATAAATTCCCCATCCACCAGAGTGCTCTATTCCTGTGGAACAGCATTAGGAAGGAAACCCACTTGCATACACACTAAGCTGCTGTCATTATGAAATCTACCATCTCCCCCATCCTTTTTTCTCAGCAGGCAAGTTTAATCTAGTTAAAAAAAACACAAGGAACTAGTGTAAACTACAAAAGGTGGAATTTCGAAGTGAACCAAAAATTGATTCTTCCCATGTGAGTATTTTTTGTTTTTACAAAGACATTTTGATCAAATAAATATCTAAAAACGAAAAAAATGGTCAAACATCAAAAACAATTCAGTAACATATGGGCCAGTATTGACACTTTTATTGAGTCACAGCTTTTCAGCCGGAGATTTTGATAGAACCAAAAATTCAAAATAATTATAAAGATGAAGATATCGTTCCATTAGTTATAAGACGAAATAATTTATTGTTTTCAAATATTACTTTAGCTTGATATTTTCCCAAGATATTGTTTTGCATGCTTCAAGGACTGAAGCTGGATGTAAATCAATGCTTAATATAGTCCAAGGCTTTGAAAAAACAACTATTTTCTAACATCAAAAACTCGAAAATAATATGTAATCTCGAAATTTTGCTGTTACATTGGGATTGTAGCTGTTATGCACTAGATTGGACAAAAATACTTACTTGAAAAAAAAATTGATCAAAGACTTTTACCACAGAAACAGTATTTGAAAATTTTACAACTATTCGAACGGAACACGTCTTACGTAGGTCTTCACTTTCACACATGTTTCAATACGATTTCAAAAATATAGTACGTCTTTTCGTTTTGCACAGTGTATGCAGACAAAAATATCTGATTCTAAACACTGGGAACAAATAATTTCTCTGTCAGGTTCTTATCTAATCATTCTTCACGCGAATGGGACAAAGATTTATAACCACAAAATCATTACTCATACAAGTTCTACGGCTTCTTTTGTCGCATCTACCTTTTTCATCAAACGTATTTGGAGGCTCCATCCACTTACATGCAAAACACAATTATACATTTCTGTTTTCAAGCTTAGTTTTATGATTAATACGGATTATTTGTTTTGTTTTTTTTTTTCGTTATACATTTTTGCCTATCCTACGTCAGAACGATTCCACGATTCTTACCAGGGCAGGGGGGGTCCTAATGTAGGCATTATTTTCTAAAGATAAATATGTAAGGAAAAAATGACAAATCATTTTGCTATTGATTTTTTGGTGCTTTATAACCGTAATACCTTATTTACTGACGGATTTTGACAGTTTGGGGAAAAATTAATTGCTCAACCTTTAAGAGAGAGTGGGGGGCTCAAAACTCCCTTCACAAATATGGCAGTAAAATATCCGCCCGTCTTATGGAAGAATGCAGTTTTGTAAATTTTCCTTTTTTGTAGCAATCAAGCAGTTTGTTAACAGGATCATTTTTCAAGAGGTAACTACGGTTTTATGGATAGAAAATAAAAATATTTACTCACATCAATATTTCTTTTTCTATTTCGATGTACAGAATATTTGATTTATTCCAATCTTAAACCAAATTTTCCCAGGCAACGCTGAGTATCGCTGTGAGTACAACAATAAAATAGGAATCATTCAGAGAGCAAATATCACTGCAAACGCAATTTTCCTGGAGGGGCAATTGTGCATGAATCCGCCCCGAAATTCAATCAGCTCTTCCTTGGGTTTTTTTTCCATCCTTCCACTTTTAGAAATATCATATGGATCGGCATGAGATTTTGGCGATATTATAGGGTTTGGATATATAACTTTGGCGTAGCGAGGTGATAGTGCATGAATCTGACCCAAAATTCAATCACTTCTTTCCACACCTCCGAGGAATTTTATTGAAAACTTTTAGAGGTATCGTGTGGACAATCATGGGTCAATATATAAATTTACAAAGAAAAAACCGGGAAAATATCTCTCGAAAAACAAAGTATCCTCTATTTACCCACTTTGCCCAACCTTCCACAAACTTTCATCGGAAATCATTGGAAGCTTTTGGAGATATCGTGTGGTCCGTCAGACGGAAAAAACGGACAGACAATTGGGGTGGGAGAAGACAGAAAGACACGACCAAATACGAATACTTCTCCAACTTAGTTGCCATAATACAAAGACAGCTCAACCAATGAGATCGTCCAATTCGATTGCAAACAAGTGAACAAATAAACAGAATAATTTGTATACAAACTTTATAAATGATTAGTAACAAATAGAAAGTCATTGAAACAAACACATTCAGAACTCGCTCTCATAGTAAATAATTGAACAACTGCGGCGTCGAAATTTGAAGTCACGGAAAAAAAATCCATCGAAAAATATATATGGCCAGAATGAATTCTATTTACGACATCACTGGCGTTTACCACTGAAAATATCTAAAATATAGAGAAGAAATAAATCCGTTAAAATTAAGCTAAAAAAAGTTAAAAAAAAAAAAAAAAAGTACTTTTAGAAGGCGTCAAGTAGATTACTGTTGACAATTGTAGGCTGAACTGTGGACAAAATGGTATGACCAGGAGCAATGGAACACACAAACACACAGTTATAGACCAGGATGTAAAACTTTGCCATCTCTTATGGCTACAGTTGTTCAAAATATTATAACTATAATATACCAGTCTAAAATGATACAGATACATATGTATGAATCGGCAATTAAGAATTTGAAACTATCTTATAAGATAATGTATTTTTAATAATACCAGTATCCTAATTTCAAGTATTTTTCTTTCAAGTCTCAACTCATCACAAGCTGTTTGAATGTGTGATCAGACATGACGTCTATGGAGTTTCTATGACGTCATTTTGATGTCATTATACGAAGGTAGATCAACCAATGAGATCACCCCATTCGATCGCAAACAATAATTTATACATAAGCTCAATGTATGGCAAGATTAACATAGCAAGAATTATTTATTCATATGATAATAATAATAATAATAATAATAATAATAATAATAATAATAATAATAATAATAATAATAATAATAATAATGATAATAATAATAATACTGAAACACTAATTGTTAACAGTGACCTGAGAGAGGAAGGGAAATGAAAGAGGAAACGTAAACCACAGCACTGGCATGATAGGCGAAAGAGAGGACAGATGTTGGCTGAAGACCTGAGGAGACTTATTGTCTCTCAGCCTTCAGCAATGACCACTTGGCAACCGGTGTGAAACTGTAAACTGCAGAATTACTGTGGCCTATGAGAGCTAGGAGAGAAGGGCTAGAGACTTGAGGAGACTTGCTGTCACTCGAACTCCAGCGGTAACCACCAGGCATTGATGAGAGAGTACTAATAATAATAAATATTGAGACCTAACAGCATTACTGGGGACTGCACGAATACTGAGGAGAAAGCAAGAAATATGAGATCGACAACTCCTAGATGTTAGCAATGGCCAGACAGGGAGAAGGGGAGACGGGAGGGGAAAATGGTGGAGGGGATACAAACCACAGCACTACTTTATAGGTAGTACGGGTCATAATGGGCGCACTAGGAACTATCCCCAAAATGCTGAGGGTGAGAATGGAGGAGATCGGGATTAGGGGAAGGATTGAGACCGTACAGACCACAGCACTACTGGGCACTGCACGGATACTGAGGAAGGTGCTAGAGATATAAGTACTGCAACGAATTGTAGCTCTGTCATGATATGCGAAAGAGAGAGGAGACGTTAGCTGAAGACCTGAGGAGACATTGTCTCAGCCTCCAGCGATAACCACTGGGCAACCGGTGTGAAACTGTAAATCGCAGAATTACTGCGACCTATGAGTACTAGGAGAGGAGGGCTGGAGACTTGAGGAGACTTGCTGTCACTCAAACTCCAGCGGTTACCACCAGGCAACTGGTGTGAGATTCCAAATAATAATCGACAGAACACAGACAAACAGCAAATGCCGCATGTGCGGTGAAAGAGATGAGACAGTAAACCACATAACTAGTGAATGCAGCCAACTCGCCCAGAAGGAGTATAAGCATAGACACGATAGAGTAGCAACGATGATACACTGGGAACTAAGTAAACAAATGGGATTCAACCATGGGGAAAAGTGGTACCAGCACAAGCCAGAGGCAGTTTTGGAGAATGACAACCACAAACTACTGTGGGACTTTGACATCCAAACTGACCACCTCATCCAGGCAAGAAGGCCAGACTTAGTAATAGTAGACAAAAAAGGAAGGCCTTCCTAATAGTAGACGTTGCTGTACCTGCAGACCATAGAGTAAAAAAGAAGGAGGGTGAAAAAAGGGAAAAATACCAGGACCTAGCAAGGGAGTTAAAGAAAATGTGGAACATGAAAACCAGGGTAGTACCGGTCATAATGGGAGCACTAGGAACTGTCCCCAAAACGCTGAGGGTGAGACTGGAGGAGATCGGGATTAGGAGGAGGATAGAGACCGTACAGACCACAGCACTGCTGGGAACTGCACGGATACTGAGGAAGGTGCTAGAGATATAAGGACTGCAACGAATCGTAGCTCTGTCATGATATGCAAAAGAGAGAGGAGACGTTAGCTGAAGACCTGAGGAGACTTATTGTCACTCAGCCTTCAGCGATAACCACTGGGCAACCGGTGTTAAACTGTAAATCGTAGAATTACTGCGACCTATGAGTACTAGGAGAGGAGGGCTGGAGACTTGAGGAGACTTGCTGTCACTCAAACTCCAGCGGTTACCACCAGGCAACTGGTGTGAGATTAATAATGATAATAATAATAATAATAATAATAATAATAATAATAATCGTATGATAGTTATTGTATTATGGTGATCTTAATAAACTAGTTCCAATAAAGATGACCATCAGAAAATTACGTAATTTCATGAATGGTTCCGAAAAATGTTTATATGATTATTAGTGTCAGCTATGGTAGAAATAGCAGGGTAGATTGGGCTCTCTAGACACACCAAGGCAACCAGTCTAGGAAAAGGACATTTGTGGTAGCAAACCAGGGGATAGGCTCCCCTAAGGGTGGCTGGTAGCCGCTCCACTTCCACTTAGATTGCACCTGCGACACCGAGAGAAAGATTCTTTCGACTGGGTATCCCAGGATATCCATACACTTTGCCCGGGCCTGTGCACTTGAGAAGTCATTTCAGCGTCATTCCATCGTCTATCGAGATAGAAGCAGGGAGCTCCTTATTTCTATCCCGACTCATGAGGTCTGTGTGCATGAATGTGTTTCAAGAGAACGTGTGTATGTGTGTATGTGAGTATATTTTAATGTGTGTGCATGTGTGTGCTTGAGTACGTGTGGTTGTGTGTGTTTGCGTATATCTGTATGTTTCTTAGTGTATGTGTGTGTGTGTATGTATGATGTGACGAGTGCAGGCCTGTACCGAAGAGACTAATTTCCCTTCTGACAGACTTGTGCGTACAATAACCAAGTCAGAAAACACGCAACAGACTCAGTCAAATGCCTTCAATACGGAGGAAATTCAACGATATTGATTTTAATGTGACGAAGAGCGATACTGTACTGAACAACAGGAGTTCTTTGGTTAAAAGAAGTGTTTAAATGAAATTCCAAGGAAACCACTACGTACAAAATACTACCAGCCTCACAACTACTACTACTACTACTCCTATTACAATTTGATAATAATAATAATAATAATAATAATAATAATAATAATAATAATAATAATAATAATAATGTGCTTGATACCTCAGGGGAATGGGTTTGCTATCAAGCGTAACAATGACTTGTAACATCTAAAGCGTGGAATAATAATAAAAATAACATTAATAATAATAATGATAATAATAATAATAATAATGTTTAGTTATCTTTTGATATGCTGAGGGAAGTAACTGACGTAGCAAAATAGAATTCCATTCATGTTTATTGACGTGTTGAATGTAAAGAATATTAAAAAAAAAAGAAGATAGAAAGCAATGAAAACATAAACAAAGAAATTTAGAGATTGTTCCTGGTCAACAGCAAGCTATTCTCCACGCTCTTTGCAATGAAAACTTTTATAATCCACGTCTAAAAGATGCAATCTGTGCATCCATACATTTCATACATACCCAGCGTACATGAAATACACAAAATAGCTCTTACCTCCCCTGCACACATTATCAAATAATGCTTGTTTATGTCAAAGTTTGTACTACATCCAGTAATGATCATTTTATGTATATATATATAGAAGTATGTGTGGGAAAGTGTTGTATTGTTTGTACATATATTTGCCAAGCCCTCCCCCTTTTTCTCGCTCTCTAAAGCTAGTGCGGGCATAACTTACAAGATTACCGAGCGCATGTCCCTGGTTGAGACCCGACAGGTGACTTACATAAACTCTTACATGAACTGAAAGCCAACATCAGAATAATAATAATAATAATAATAATAATAATGATAATAATAATAATAATAATAATAATAATAATAATAATAATAATAATGATAATAATAATGATAATAATAATAATAATTACTCTGGGACTGTGACATCCGAACCGACCACCTCATCCAGGCAAGAAGACCGGATTCGGTAATCGTAGATAAAAAAGTGAGAGACCAACCAAATAATAGACGTAGCTGTGCCTGCAGACCATAGAGTGAAAAGAAAGGAGAGAGAAAAACAGGAAAGATACCAAGATCTAGCAAGAGAACTGAAGAAGATATGACATGAAAGTCAGAGTTGTGCCAGTCACAGTAGGAGCACTGGGAACTGTCCCAAAGACGCTGAGGGCGAGACTGGAGTAGCTCAGGATAAAAGAAAAGATTGAGACTGTACAGACCACAGCACTGCTAGGAACTGCACGGATACCGAGAAAAGTGCTAGAAATATAAGGACTGCAACACTAATTGTTAACAGTGACCTAACCGAAGAAGGAAAATGAAAGGGAAAATGTGAACCACGGCACTGGCATGATAGGCGAAGGAGAGAAGAGATCGTTGCTGAAGACCCGAGGAGACTTATTGTCACTCAGCTTTCAGCAATGACCACTGGGAAACCGGTGTGAAACTGTAAACTACTGTATTACTGTGGCTTATGAGAACTAGAGAAGGGCTGGAGACGAGGAGACTTGCTGTCACTCAATCTCCAGCGGTAACCACCATGCAACTGGTGTGAGATTGCATAATAATAATAATAATAATAATAATAATAATAATAATAATAATAATACCTGTCCGTCCAAAATAAGTGCAGACTAGAGACATTACTTAGGAACAGCCGCAGTTCATTGAAGTTTATGCTAAGTAGCAGGTTTTGAATGAACTGAGCAAAAGCGTGAAACTGCAAAAGAGATTAATTCAAATTACTATATTACTTTATCACCATCACCGAAAGAAAAAATTACCGCTAGAAGGCAAAACTAATGTCATTATTAATAGAAAAAGACAATCAGGCTGTAGTGATCGATGTCATAGGTCCAAAATGGTATTGAAATGAAGTGGAAAGTAAGATAGACCTTGCCAGCCAGCGGAAGAAGTTTAGGAACACGAAGTCGGTGGTGGTAGCGGAGCCCTGGAAACGATCCCTAAGAATTTGGAGGAGATGGGAATCCAAGGGAGACAGCATTACTAAAGTCAGCTAGAATACGAAAGAAAATCCTGGAGTCGTGAGGACACTTGCTGTCACTTGATATTCAGCAACGGCCACCAGCCACAGCTGGTAAGAAAAAAAATCTAACATTTGATGGAGATTTTCCCAAACATTCTGTCACGGAGTTTTTCCCTGAAAACTTAGATCACCCTTCCTCCCTGAAGATCTCCTAAAGAAATGATTATAAACTTTTGGAATTTCACTCTTCAGTGGTTTCCAACGTGGACGCTAGCACACCGTGGGGGGGCATTGGTTTGTTTCAAGGGGGCGTTGGGATGACCAAGGACTCTGAAGGGGCATTAGAGCTTCTAGAGGAGATCTAATAAATATCTATGATTCTGATTTAAAAATGGTTATTGTTCAGCAGTATCTGCTTACAAACGAGAGGGAATTCGCATTAGGCAGTTATCAAATGCTTCTTTTGCCATCCATTTCTTCTGGACAGATGAGTGATTAGCAAGTGGCAAACTATTACGCTTAATACCTCGTAGTGTTACAGCTATTCAGTGGTAAATGATGAAAGGAAATAATCATTTAAAAAGTATCTCCTTAACTTAAGGAATACTCTACGCAGTAGCAGATCTACTATCAAACTAATGAAACCTGAGATTCAAAATTCATTGTATTGATTTTAAGTATTTACCTTCATGAAGCCCAGCAAAATACTTATTTGCTATCCCATATTAGCATGCATGTA
The DNA here is from genome assembly GCA_963457665.1 of Thysanoteuthis rhombus. Classification (NCBI taxonomy): domain Eukaryota; kingdom Metazoa; phylum Mollusca; class Cephalopoda; order Oegopsida; family Thysanoteuthidae; genus Thysanoteuthis; species Thysanoteuthis major. The sequence goes on from OY735204.1 coordinate 53,510,417, forward strand.
TTTTAAGAATTACGAGACAGAAAAATAGATCTAAACCAAATCTTAATTGATACTTTTTCAAAATATTAAAAAAAGTTACCTTTATGACTACAATTTGTCCAATTCCGAGCTATATCGATGTGAAACCTCGATAATGGTAATGATCGAATGTTTTACGACTGTAGGCTACATGTAATCGCGAATCGCCGCCCGGAGGCGAATATCTATAGTGATGATAATAATAATAATAATAATAATAATAATAATAATAATAATAATAATGTGATAAGAGAACTGAAAAAGATGTGGAACATGAAAGCCAGGATAGTGCCAATCATAGTTGGCACACTAGGAACTGTCCCAAAGACACTGAGGGCAAGACTGGACGAGATCGGGATAAAAGGAAGGATTGAGAATGTACAGACCACAGCACTACAAGGAACCGCACGGATACCGACGAAAGTGCTAGAAATATAAGTACTGCAACACTAAATGTTAGCAGTTGCCCAACAGAGGAAGGAAAATGAAAGCAGAAATGTGAACCACAGCACTGGCATGATAGGCGAGAAGAGATGTTGGCTGAAGACCTGAGGAGACTTATTGTCACTCAGTCTTCAGCGATGACCACTGGGCAACCGGTGTGAAACTGTAAATCGCAGTATTACTGTGGCCTATGAGAACTAGGAGAGACGGGCTGGAGACTTGAGGAGACTTGCTGTCACTCAAACACCAGCGGTTACCACCAGGCAACTGGTGTGAGATTGCAAAATAATAATAACAATAATAGTTGAGATCTTGGTGTCTGTCAGAATGTGAGGTTTTGGTTTGGGTTATCCTGGTGATTACCAGAGTGCTTCGTTCCTTTCCTTTGGGGCTGGTGAGCTTCTCAAATCAATTGTAAGTCAAATGTGACCTACATACCCTGTAAAAGGCTTTTGGGTTCGATGCACATACTGAGAAAAGCACTATTCGTCTAAGATATTTGTTGAGACTTGACAGTGGTATCTGAAACAGTGCAAAAGCAAGATCAAGACAAGAAGGAAGTAATAAAACCTGGGTCGAAAAAACGAGAAGAGGAGGTCGATAGCCCAACAGAAGAAGAAGAAGCTCTGGAACAAGTCGTAAAAGAATTAATGCAAAAATTGTGAAAAAGGAGAAGATTGAACTAAACGTGTTATTTGCCTTTTACAGCATACTGAAACTAACAACACAACGGAGCTCATCAACCTCACAGACATTGATGCAAAAATGGTAACAGAAATATTTACGACACAAAAAGAAACCCTAACCAATAGAAACAAAAAAATAACTGCTGAGGAAATGAGATCAGAAAAACAAATCTCCCATCGACAGAGACGAAGCATTACAGCAAAATACATCGCACATGAATAGACCACGAGCCAGACTATGGGGCACATACAAGATAAGACGAAAGGGAGATAACAATGTCAGTGGAAGAAATAGACGAGAGAAGAAAGACTAAAGAGATATAGACAAAGGTTTGCCCAATACGCATAGAATGGCACTTCCAAAAACAACGAAAGAACATTTTCCCAAGACTTTAATGAAGAAAAAAGACAGAACATAAAAACCAGACGCCTCAGACACAAAGAACACCTGGAAAGACATATAGGGGTGTCAAAAGAGACACAACGAGTTACCACAATGGTAACATGATATAAAAACAGAACCCCTAGACATACAGGAGGGTGAAAAAATAGAATTGAATACAGTTACATTAAAAGTCATTATGAAATGCACTAATGTCAATACAGATTTTTATAAAATTACCACGAAGTCCATTATGAAAATGCACAAAATGAATTATGTTGGGGTGGATGAATATCCTTCTGCTACTATTACTGCGAATGATGTTTTTCTGCAATCATTTTTTTTTTCTTTGTCCTTACTACTACTCACTCGCTTTTTTGTCTTTTTATTGTCTGTTGCATTGCATCAAGTGGTTTCCATAATGTCTTCACTACAAGCTTACACATGTTTTTCCAATCCAGTTTTGCCCATTAGGACAATATTCTATGCCGATGAATCCTCTTGTCCCTTTTATCTCATTCGATCTATCTGCGTCACCTCTGGGTTGTAGGGCCCTGTGCACCGTCATAAGCTTCTTAGTTCGCCTTTCAACTGATTGGATTTTATTCTTTGACGGTCCAAGGGATGGTCTTGTGTCAAGTTCTACTATATAAGTAAGTTTTTAATATTTTCTCATATCATCTCTCTGTTGAAATTACACCCATGCCATTCTTTCCTTTTTTCAACTCCCCCTTTTGAAACCAGAAAAAGACCAGACTCGGTTCAAAATATGTACAATTTTGGGCAGCATTTGGCAGCATCTACCAAAATTTGTTTCTGTGTTCAAACATTGATGAAATTAAAGGAAAAATGTTTTTGGTTGACTTTTCAAGTTAATCTTCATCAAAACATCTGGAACAAAAAAATGATCATTAACACAAAAATATAGGGAAAAATAACACCCAAAATGCAATCCGACTTATTGGTAAAGGTTCTCTCTCCCACTCGATATATATATATATGTATATATATATATATATATATATATGTGTGTGTGTGTGTGTGTGTGGTTGCGTGCGTGCGTGCGTGTGTGCGTGTGTGCGTGTGTATGATTGTATGCATACATAGCTATAAACATCGTTCAATCTGCTTTCTTTTTATCAATCTCTTTTCATTTCTTTCTTGTTTTCAATTTGCATACATAGACAATTGATTCTTTTTAAAGGAATAATATCATTTAGTGTGGCTTTTTTTTCTTTCTTACTTTTATTATCCCTCTCTTATTGAGTCTGCAGCTTTCTTCATTTTCTTACGAACGTAGTCTATCTCTCTTTAACCATCTTTTTCTCTGAGTCTTTTAGTTCCGTACAAACACCATTAACCAATTCAAATCTAGTCTTAATATAAACATTTCCCCATTCTTGGAACTGTCAACTTACGTTGCAGTTAAAAATGTCATTTCTCCTCACTTCCGTGGTCATTATGGCTAACGTGTTGTCACGGACGACGGCCAACGTCACATGCTGTAAGAACCTGGCGGTCTTCTCCTGGGCTTTGCCAATAACGCGATTTTTTCTGTTCCAAGTTCCATTGTCATCGCTGTATTCTTTAACTTTTTTGAACAAAACTCCGAATCCTTCCTCGTTCTTTGCAAATATTTCTATGTCATCCATGCTGATTGGTGGCTGATGTGTTTCTTTGTCACAAGAGAATCGGTATCATTCGTCGTCTTCCAATGATCTGTTTAGTGGTGTCATTGTTAGTACAAATAGCAGTGGGGACAGAGAGTCTCCCTAAAAAAAAAAACCTTTTTTTTATACTCACCCCTGCTAAGCTTTCTCCTAGCGCTATTGAGTCTACTTCCCAGTGTTCTATGAATTTGACTATGACCCCCATCACCGATTTTCTCATCTTGAGTATCCTTAGGCATTCAAGTACCCAGCTATTTGGGACCATGTCGCGTACATTTCAGTAATCAATACAACGCATCATAACGTCTTTTTCTTCTCTCTCTTATTTATTTTAGGTTTATCTGGTCAATGCAAAGCCTTTGGTTCATTTTTGAGATCCTCTCTGCTTCTCTGGTTATAGTTCTCTTCTTCCCATCGATATATGAATGAGCGCGCATCATAAGTACCCAACACGCCAATTTTGGCGAAAAGGCTCTTTCAATTCTTCCCCCTATCATTTGAGATCAAAATCGAGTCAGTTATCACTCTAGAAATAGGTTTTATAGTCAAATGCCCCGTATTACGAGACATCTTGATAAGTTAGCGAGAGACTGAGAGCAATGCAATTCTCTCGCAGGAGGCGTCTCGGCCAATCAGCCTATGATAAATGCCCTAAGTGCTATTTTTAAAAAGTTGAGAGAATCACGATCAAAATTTGGTGAACTTTTTGTTATATTTAGAACTACAATGCTCAGTCTTTTTTTTTTTTTTTTTTTCATTTTGGACCTTGAACAATTTGCTCTATGGTTTTGATGAATATGACATTTAATCTTGAATATGTACAATTTTACACGGAATAAAGTGAGATTTTCCAGTTTTTTCTACCAACAGAAATCAAGAGCTCAAATTCTTTTTATTATCCCTGCTACGAGTGATCTAAGAGTATGTTATTCATATAAAAACCAGAAGCTTGGTATCATAGCTTCAGAACATGACTAAAATTAATATTTCAACCGTAATGATAGCGACAATATCGCCAATGGAAATCATAATTTTCACCTGCGTTTCAACCAGGAACAAAAACTGTGATTATGTTCAAATAATCTTATATATTCACGATTTATTGTAACGTGCATCTGAATCATAAGGCCAAGAATTTATGCTTCAAACTAAAATTTGAAAAACTGTGCACTGTAGCAGTAATAATTTAGAAAAATATCTCGAGCAAAATCTCGTCAAACTTCAAACGCCATCTTCCCAACATAAAATGGCTCTTTGGGAACTTATCAAACGCACACACCTATTTATATCTTGTCTCCTATTTGCCCAGTCCAAATCTTCGATATTAGTGGCAGGCACTTGATTGGTCTATAGTTGCTTGACTGATTCCTTTTTCAATATCCTTTTGGATACGGGTTTTACCTCTGTTCATCCAATTCTGGGACCTCAATTTTATCAAAGTAACTTTATTGTTATTATCATTATTATTTTCATTATCATTATCATTATTATTATTATCTTTATTATTATTATTATTATTAGTAGTAGTAGTAGTAGTAGTAGTAGTAGTAGTAGTATGTTTATTCACTTCAATGCCATTTTCAACGTAATTTATTCTGTGTATTGTCATTGTAGGCGTTGTGGTAATTTCTTAAAAATTCGTATTGACATTAATGTATTTAATTTCCTAATAACTATATTATGCTTTATTATCGCCTTCATTGACATCCTTTTCAATATCATAAATAACAATGATATCTGTTACTATAGAGTTTATTTCTAGAAATCATTTCAATTACTGCATAATTATAATTTGTTATTATCAAATAAGTATATTTACTTTGATGGAAGGATAGAAATGATACAAATAACTATAGTGAACTATGTGAATAATTTTGTGTGTGTGCATACAGGCGTGTGTAAGTACGTATTTCTTATATGCATTTATGCAATGGAGTAGTTAACATACACACACACACACACACACACACACATATATATATATATATATATATATATATATATATATATATATATATATATCATGTTTATAGGTTTAAATTTATTATATTTAATTAAAATTTATGATATTTATTCATCACTTACATAGGTTGATACATGTTGTTTAATTATCTATAATAACTCAAGTATTATGGTCTATGTAAGGTATACAATTACATATAATATATAGGTTTGTAAGTTATCTAATTGTACATAATAAATCATATATGTTGATTTATATGTTATTTGATTATATTTAATAAATCATATATGTAGGTAAATATGTTGTTTGATTAAATATAATATCTTACATATGTATATATATATATATATATATATATGTTTATATACGTTATTTAGTTAGAAGTAATATCTCATGTATATAGGTTTATATATGTTATTTTATTATATGTATTATCGTAAAACCTGGCGGTTAGTCGGAAATTTCAGTTAGTTTCTGCAAGAGGTGTAAATGGGGATTCACCAGGATTTCAACTGGTTATACATTGAAGCAAGCTTTATTTAGAAATCTTCAGCATCATGACTTCTAAGATCACATTCACAAACGATTTCAAGGACCCTCTTCCTTTCAATAAGCTTGATTTTTTACTTGATTTTTCATTTTGAATGTGGAAATCTTTTTTTTTGTAAATGTAGATTCCTGGTTATTAATTCTTTAAAAAAATCAATTTGTACATGAATTGAATATGTAATTTTTTTTTTTAATGTTAATATGAAAATTCTCTTCATCCCTGAAACTTATACCTAGCTTCTATGAATTTATACATACAAATATATAGATTGTTTTTTTAGTTAAGAAAATTATAATGTTCGGTATACACTTAGGATTATTGATTTTACGCTTTTAAAGGTTGGTTGAAAATTACAACTTTAAATTGAGTAACAAACATGCTTTTTTTGTAACAAAAACACTCCCTATTCATCCCGTTATATCATAATTAGAATGTGATACTTTTATATACGTACCAACTATCGGAGGACAGAGAAAGTATTAAAATACTTTGTCATTCTAATAATTAACGATGTATAGACTGATAAAGCAAAAACTGATATTAAGTGCGGAAAATGCCATGATAGTCACAGTAGTATTGTAGTGCCGACTGGATTTGGACCCGCTGTACTTGGGAAATGGTTTAAAGTTTTCATATAGAAACCTCACTCAGATTAAGTCATTGTTAGCGCTAGGAAACCAGATTTATCCAGTAGTAGAGGGAAAAAATAATGTTTAGTCACCAAATTTTTATAACTTTTATCTATTTTATTTATAAGTCTGGTAAAAGAAGGATCATCTCTTGCCAGGAATTGAAAGGAGAATAACTTTTATTATATGACCGTTATGTGTATAAATTTCACTTTGTAGCAATGTTTTACAATACTGGAAATGAATTTATGTTGCATCAAAAATGGGGAAGAAATTGATTGTCAGTGGTCAGGAGTTATGGCCAGCTTTCTCGTGGAAATATGGCTATTGTGTGTATTATGCCTATAAGAATTGAAATATCCAGACAGCAACATTATTAAAATCAGGAAGAATATTAAGGAGAGAATTGCTGGAGTTGGTAAGGGACTTTCAGTCTCTTGATTTCCACTGTAAGACACGGATACAACTACACATTCTTTCTTTCTCTCTCTCTCTCTCTCTCTCTCTCTCTCTCTCTCTCTCAATATATATATATAAATATATATATATATATATATATATACATATATATACGCTCATATACACGGGTACATCTATATACATACATATATAAACACACGCACATATATATGCAGATGCACACATATATACAGATACACACACGAATATATATATATATATATATATATATATATATGTACATGTATATGTATATATGTATATATATATATATACATGTAAATGTATGTATATATATGTATATGTATATATATATATACATATATTTATACATATATAGAAAGAGAGAGACACACATACATGTATAAACAGACACACATACGCACACACTCACGCATACATATATATATATATACATATATAGAAAGAGAGAGACACACACACATGTATAAACAGATA
>OY735204.1:53525176-53532676 GCA_963457665.1 Thysanoteuthis rhombus
AGACTTAAAGAACATGTTGACTGATCAAATAAGCTTAAAGATGAACAGAACATAGAAAAAAGTAGTATATATATATATATATATATATATATATATATATATATATATATATATATATATATATATAGTAGATTGTGGATTTGCCACACAAACTAACTCATGTTTCTGCCCTCTTCGGACCTCATCGGGCGGATACGCCTGATGAAGCCCGAAGAGGGCAGAAACATGAGCTAGTTTGTGTAGCGAATCCACAATCTACTATTTATTTCCAGCTCTACTCTAAAACAACTCAAATCAAGTGGCTTTATATTATTGATATTATCATTATTGATATATATTGTATTATTATCATTATTTATATTATTGATATATCATTATATTATGTTATACTGCTAGCCTGATCTGTACCACACATACTCTGTGTGTGTATGTATATATATATATATATATACATATATATATATATATATATATATATATATATGTGTGTGTGTGTGTGTGTGTGTGTGTGTATATATTCCAGTGTCTGTGTCTGTGTGAATTTCAGCAAATCAATCAGTTTGCTAGTCAATTCACCCAGGCTACCCGAATTACATCGAATTTTTCACTTATCTCTTGGAAATCCCAACACCTTGAAATGAAGAATCTCATTTTTTTTCCTTTCTTCGAGTGAACCATCATGTCGAACTTTTCGGTTGCAGAAACGGGAACAACATAAAAAGCAAAGAAGATCTAAACAATAATTGAATGAATTGTCTACAATCTTGAAAAGTCTAATCGTTCTCTAGATTTTGTTGTTTTCTTCCTAAATAGTGGATAGTAACTGAAAATAGCACTAGGACACCGTTAGTAAATAGTTATATGAACTATAAACAATCAAGTTGCATTACACTAAAGCAAATTATTTCACAGATGTAATTCAACTCAACTTGCATCTTGATAATTAGTTTTAATTCCAAAGTTTTTTGTCTGTCCTTCTAGGGCTGAGATGGGTTTGGTTATCGTGCGCTCAATTTTGCGTAAAGTGGTCTTACGTGGAAACGTCGACGTTTTAATGACGATACTGAGTAGGCGTGCACGGAGAAGTCGGAGAACCTATATATATATATATATATATATATATATATATATATATATATATATATATATATATATATATATATATACAATGTGTATGTGTGAGTGTCTGTGTATGCATGCATGAGTGTGTGTATGCATTTGTGTGTGGGCATTTTTATTCAAATAGTATTCAATCGAAATGAGTCTCTCGTATGGGAGAAAGTTGGGTAGATATAGATATATAGTGTGTGCAAAGAGTCTCATTTTCTACCAATTTCTTTCTTCTTTGAAGTACACATTTTGCACCTCAAACTTAAAACAAACATCTGCATATACATGTACATATACATGTATACGTAGTGAGTAACTCTATGTATTTGTGCATAATATAGTTATAATTATTCTGTTTATGAAAAGTTTTTTATCAAATCTACCAGAGAACTGACTGTCCACTAATATCGATCTATCCATCTACCAAACTCTGTGTGTGTATGTGTGTGTGTATGTGTGCGTGTGCGATTGCCAGACGAACACTCCAGAAGAAAATTCCTGAGAATTGCATTCATAATTATTCATTTTTAAAATAAACAATATAACGTACATACAATTTGTAAAGCTGATGTTTTGATCTTAGTTCACATGTAAATTTATTTTATATTCTTCAATAAGTGAATAATATGCAAAAATACATTGCATTATACCAATTATCAAGGGGCCTATATTATATCATATTATATCATCATATAACATTATGTCATTATATTATATTATATTATATTTTCTCAACATTACTGTGTTTACGTGTAGAGTCAATGACATCCACGCAACCATGGGTTTTAATTATATTAGAAACTGGTAAAAAACCGGTTGGCTACTTATGAATTTATCACGCGTGAAGGCCTTACCAATGGAGCTAGATGGCTGAAGGTTTAAACACATATTCCTTGAGACAGGTTGGAAAACGTTTTACCCTCACCCATCCAATTTTTCGAAGGGGAGGGCTCAATTTACAATGTAAGTTTATGCTAAATTGGTCCTTTAGTATTTACCCAGTAGCATTCACTCCTGTTTTTTGAAAAAAATCGAAAATTTCCATCCGACGGGAGCACAAGAAAAGTATCTCATTCATTGATCATCTTCTTGTTTTTCCTGTTTATTTAATTGATCACCCCAATATAGCAAACACGTGGTGGTTTCTTGTAAGCGATTAACCAGACCTGTTTAATTACTGATTCGATGAGGACTAAGGTGATATATTCGTTTGTGATTATGATTTATCACATCAATTCAGACATGAAATATTGTTTATTCTCATCGGATGTATAGTCCGTGATCTACACTGTTCGAATAGTTATCTACTTCTAAATGTCCACACGTTATTCATCCGACGGACAATTAAGTGATCGCGTGTGATAAGTGCCTAATGATCCATTTACAAGATGTTGAGGAAATCGGAATCAAAGTTTGACGATGTTTCGCTCGAGATTTTCATTATTTTCAAAACTGCGATACTCGTTTTTCGTTTATTTTGTAGCGTGAACACCCTGTGTTATGATTGTGATGGATATTAAGGTTAATGAAACTTGAATACTTACGAAGTTACAGTGCATCAAGTGACATTTTTCGTCCTTCTTCCTACAAAAAAGTTCCCGTGTTTTACTCAATTACTCTATGAGTAATTTAAGAACATTTTTTTCTGTATATCAAAATCGAAAGGTAAGTATCAAAGCTTCAAAACAAAACTAAAATAAGCTGTAAATATAACGAAAATATCGTAGGTGAAACTTGGTCAAACAAAAATGACACTCGATTTTCCCCCAGAGTTTCAACAAAAAGAAAATCAGTTATTATGTCCAAATATCATGACCTATTCTTACGAAATTCTGTGTAATATTATTTAGAAACATGGTGCAAAGTAATCAAGCTCCAACATAAAATTAGAATAAAAACTGTGCATTGTTGCTCTGAAATTAAAAGAAAACAACATAAGCGAAAGTTCATCAAAACTTTGAATCCAATTCTTTCAACTTTTTGAAAAATGGGTACTTATCATGCACACCATTCCATAATAATAATAATAATAATAATATTAATAATAATAATGATGATGATGACATTAATGATGATGATGATGATTATATTAATGATGATGATGATGATGTTCTCATTTTAGTTTTTAAATCAAGAATGGTTTTGCCCTATAATGGATAGAATGTGTGTCAGGGGGGCAAATTTAGTAGGTTGGATAGTTGTGCAGTTACTCAGTGAGTCTCTATATTTATATCAAAAGACACGTTTGTAAACCAAAATAATAACTTTACAAAGATGCTGAAGAGAATAAGATCACTATTATTTAGATGTTCAAACCCATAACATTCAAATAGCGACGTATATACATGTATGGATTTGACTTTATGTTGATAGATATATAGATTCCACAGGTATGTTTAAAATTCATATATTTCACTTTCTTTTCCTCTTATAAATATATATATATATATATATATATATATATATATATATATATATATATATGTGTGTGTATATATATATATATATATATATATATATATATATATATATATATATATATATATATATATATATATATATATATATATATATATATATATATATATATATATATATAGCCATAATATCTATTTCTGCGTAAACATTAAAAAAAAACACTTGGAAATTACATAAATTACATCAACCGATGTTTGGAAATAGTTGACTAGATTGACATAATTTTCTTGTATAGTTAGTGTTTAAAACTGTTAAGCATGCTACATATATATATATGTATATATATATATATATACATATATATATATATATATATATATATATACACATATATATATATATATATATATATATATATATATATATATATATATATATATATATATATATATATATATATATATATATATATATATATATATATATATATACATATTCCAGTCAACTATTTTCCAACATTGGTTTATGTAATCTATGTAATTTCTAAGTGATTTTTTATGTTTACGCAGAATTAGATATTATGGCACTGTGTGTGAATTTCTTAGTTGGGATCACCATTTGTTTACCACGTAACCGTTTCGGGATTTAAAAATAAAACTGTTGTTTTAACACGTCTCCCCAACAGTGTTGATCAAGCACCGCTTTTCCTTATGAAATGATTGTGATAGATATTTTTTTTTAATTATTTATTAGGGGTGCACCATGACATAAGTGGTATGATATTTTATGTAGAATATCATCACACTGTATTGCGTATGAATGTTACTTTATAGTACGCATTTAATTCTTTGAAATTTAACGTTCTGCCAAAATAATAATTTTTCAGTCTCATTTTTTTTCTCTTCGAAGGTCAATACAACACGGAATCAGTTGATTATTTCTATTAATTGTTGTATGCACCTGTTCATCTTAAATTCAGAAAATTGACAAAAACATCAAATATTGAATCGCAGTACGTCTATAGAAATCCTGAGTGACTTTGTTGAGGGATTATCTTATTAACTAAGGTGTTGTGCAAACAAAAAGATTTCTTGGAACACAGGTCTATCTATTTTGGGGGGCTGAGTGGCTGCAAGCACCCCGATCATCGGAAAAGTTTTTAAATTTTAACTATTTCAGAGATGTTTTGAGGTCAAGAGGATGAGTATTCAGACATTCTTGCTATTTTTTTCTTATCGGTGATTTGTTCAAGGAAAGAGATTCTAGGAGTACTGAGATAGGCAAGGAATATCGATCCCCCTCCAACAAAAAAAGTAAGGGAACGCAGTTTCCACGTGATACTACAACAGTACGCCATATAATTCAACTTCCAAATACCCCAAGTCTTTTTACTACCCACATTTCCTTGGAAGTGAGAATAAGCTTTGTTGCAAAAAATCAATTTGTTGGTTAATTTCACTAAATATTCACTACTATCGATAAATATATCATATCATTTAATTTTAGTCACAATAGAGAAAAAGAAGGAGCGAAAAAAAGGGAGATTCTTGTTCTTTTTTTCTCTCTGTCCATCTGATTATCACTATGTTTTTGGCCTGGACATTTTCTAAGCGGTTTCAACAAAATGTTTTCTTAGATTTATTTGAGTGGCCATATTTTAAGATTATATATATATATATATATATATATATATATATATATATATATATATATATATATATATATATGTGTGTGTGTGTGTGTGTGTGTGTGTGTGTGTGTGTGTGTGTGTGTGTATTTATATATATATATATGTGTGTGCGTGTGTGTGTGTCTATTTATATATATATATATATATATATATATATGTGTGTGTGTGTGTGTGTGTGTGTGTGTGTATGTATATTAAGATCCGCCTTTTGATTATTACTGGTTTAAAGATTAAGTCAAATTTAATAAAAGTATTTGGAATTTCGAACATTTGTTTGTGCTTTATGCAAATGAACGCTAACATGTTTAACTACACACACACGAATTTATAGACACCCAGAAAGATAGATCCGATGTGCAATGGTTAACAAGATTGTCTCTTTTATTAATAAGCTTGTAAAGTGAATGCAATCCTCACTGAATGACACTCTCTTGTTGCCTGGTGCCAGACAAATTTAAGCTCAGGAAATAATTATGTATATATGTATATCTGTCTCGTGACCATACCTGCCATAGCACCATGAGAAGCGAGTTCCTTTCGCAATTAAGTGGTTTGTCCGATCCTAATTGGGTACTCCACTAATTACTCCTTGTACCTGACTAACCTTGTAAATAACCCTCTCTGTAAATATATATATCTATATCTCTTGCACGCATATGTGCACGTAGTTCTAATCACATAGATGTATGCATAAAGTATACACACACACACATACACACACATATATATATATACATATATATATATATATATATATATATATATATATATATATATATATATATTTTTATTCATAACTATTAAAGGCATAGCTAATGCATTACAGAAAGCAGTAGTTGTAGGCTTAAGAAAACCACTTAATAGTTGATAATATTTTTGATATAGAGAAGCTATGGATGCGCGTTACCCCGACTAGTCTTATAAAGCTGGTGGCAAATTCTAAGCTACTTTTGATATTAGGAGTGTGACTGCACCAATATGGTAGGCCTCCGTCGAAATGCGAGATATAAGATTAGCTTTTTTTTTTGAGAAATAAAAAACAAATTTATATATATATATATATATATATATATATATATATATATATATATATATATATATGTGTGTGTGTGTGTGTGTACATATATATATATATATATATGTTGTGCTTGCTAGGTGGATTAAATAAGTGCGCACTTCTGACTGCGACCAGTGGCAGATGTTCGAGCCTGCATCAATTAAACTGAATAAATATATGGAATAAATAGAATGGTGTGTGCTTATTTTAAAGACATCACTCGGAATATTCGGACGTCATGATCTTTCTACGCCAATCTTCCCTGCAAATGGCTACACTAAGTTAAGGCTAGTAAATATTCATTTCCATCTGTATATAGCTAGAGGATACGCTGTCTCATCTTATGAAAATAATCGGAAAGAAAGTGTTCAAGTCAGTGGTTCCTCATCCTTTCGTGGAGATTTAAGAATATGGCTGGTGCCCTTTAATCATAAGGCTAAAAAAATAGATTTTAACGTTTCAAAATTGCGTTTTTTTTTTCAAAGTGTATATAACGAAATGTTGAAATTCATCAGATGTCAAAGTCAAAAGTCTATATTAAGATATTACTTATGAAACCGTTTAATGCACTGGTCACTGTTGCTTTTCCTGACTGATATGAGCCAAAAGGATATGCGTCAGGTACAAAACGAAAAATAGTTCGTTTGTCACCTTTTCACCGTACCCTCTTCAAATAGTCTTGCGAGACATGCACCCCATTCAGAGAACCACTGCCTCGACTGAACATAGAACCCATGATTAAGAAATAAAACACTATGATCGATTATATTACGTAAAAACAAGATGAACAATATAAAGAAACAATTACGTATTCCACCCTGGGGAAGGTTAAAAAATATTCCGGAAATAGTCACACTTCTCTTGACGGTCTGAAGTTTTTAATATAAGATATCCATCAGTAATGCCCTCTTTTCGAATATTTATCAAATTTCGTTCAGTCCAGCCAAATGGGAGATATTTTTAATTGGTTGAGGAAGATGCATTATGTTAGTTACCTGGACTCGAATACTGATCTCTGGCATCAGTGAGAATTACGTCGTTAGATCAATTTTTGTCATCGGGACTAAGTAATGCATTTTCTAGTGAAGGATATCTGTTAAACCTCTTACTTTTCAAAAAATTAAGTCAAGAGTAATTTACATCTAATAGATAATTGGGAAGGGCAAATAATTGCCGCATTCCTGCACTTCCAAAGCAAGCAGGCTGGGTTTTTTTCTGTTTGTAT
>OY735204.1:53540176-53575176 GCA_963457665.1 Thysanoteuthis rhombus
ACAGAACATTTACAATGCTTCTTTGGAATTGAGAAAAAGAGACTATTTACAATGATTTAATAAGCCACAAAGCTAAAACTCAGATAAAATAAATGAAAATCAATCTTTTTTTTTTAAAGGCAAAGAGGAATCAAATGTAGAATCCAACCCCCAAAATTGATTCAAAGTCAGAAGTGCATAATTTCAGATTACACCGTAAACAAAAATAAATTTGATTTAATCAAAACAAGGATGAAATGCAATACTATTTCTAATTAGCTGAGTCTGACTTCTACATTTGTTCCTTGTTCTGATTAAATTAAATCAAATTTTGATTGTGGTGTAACCTGAAAATTTACCCTCTTGACTTGAATCATTTCGGTAGTCCGGATCCTATATTTAATCTACAAAGAGAAGGCAATAATGATGTTTGAGATTTGGACACATACACAGATACACCTCAACTTGGAACGCCATCACACATCAACGTTGTTTACAACATCTGCAAAATGACAACAAATAAACAGCCACCCTGACAACGATGGATCATTTCACCGCTTAAACAAGGTGGATTTTGCAAGTACGTGAATGCACTGACCTCTGAGTATACAAAGCACTAACGCATATCTTTTCTTTCTTTTTTTTTTTAAAGGAAGAAAAAAAAAAGAAGACAAATGCCCGGTTAAAATACGGCCGTTCCTCAGGCTCGAACGCTAGCCAGCCATTTTTACTGACAAATATGGTTAATGGGAACAGCAGTTGTAGCAGTCGTAAAGGGCTGCGCGTCTTTTCACCAGAATTGTTCGGCTTTGCGTCTCTCCCCCTTCTTTCTCCCCCCTCTCTTTCTCTCTTTATTTCGTACACGCACACACACGCACACACACAGTCACACTTGCTCACTCCTTCTTACCTTTTGCAGACAGTTGCCCCTCCCTATGTCCCTCTGTCTCGCTGGTGCACATATTTACACGTCCAGGTCGCTTTTCTTTCGTCTATATACAGCAATACCTTGAATAATGCGGTTTTTCTTGGTGCAGATTTTGATGTAGTGCGGTTAAGGTATCCCTCTACAAATTAACGTAACCAAGTATAAACTGAGAACAAAAGAAAGACATTGAATCATAATATAACTTTGAACAGTGCGGTTTTGAACGGCACAGCACATTTTGGAACGATTAAGGAGCACTAACCAAACCATACCTGTATCACCCTCCCTCCCCATTCCTCTTTCTCTTTCTCTCACACTCTCTCTCCATCAATCTATCTATCTATCTATCTACTTATCTGTCTTTATTTTCATTCTTCCTGCTACCGTAGTGCTTCGTTAGTTATGCCGAAGATAGTCGTGTCGTAACAGCTGGCTAAAAAAGTTTTTTTTTCATACTTAACGATATCGTTTTATGGTACTCAGTAGAACAATGGTTCTTGAACTTTCTTTACTCCATGCCCCCACACGACAGCTCAAAAAATTGATGTTCCCGTTACAGCAAAATAAAACATATAACCAACTTACTTACTTATTTATCAAGTAGCAAATTATTTGTTAAAAAATGCTTATGTATGAACTTGAAGACACTTATTACGTTTTTTGTAATTTCTTCAGTGTAACAACGCAATAACCCAACACTTTGATACCTTACAAAGTTAACAAGTTAAGCATTAAGAATTATGGAATCTATAGTAAAATTAGTAATTGATAGTATTGTTTTCTGGGGAATAGATAATATTATATAATTAGGAACCAATCAATTGGGGCATAACACGACTCATTTTTGAGCCACAGAACGTTTTCGCTATTCACGCACGAATTCCAAATTACGTTCTCGCTGGGCGTACTCTACACGTTCAAAATCACTGCAGTATAGGGATTTAGTAAAATCAACCGAGTCTGGCACATGGCAAAACTTGTAGAGCACCCAATTACGATTAAACTCAACGACAGTTTGTCTGTCCAATGATCTCAACAGCGGTGTCTTATGGATGGTTCGGGTATACGAATGAGAGTAAAGGACCATTGTTTCTTTTTTAAGGTTTTGGGACTCACGCATGGACAATAGATAGGAATTTACGAAGATCAAGCCAGGCACAGGGCAAAAGTAGTGAAGCACCCACGATACGCGCCACTCTCTATGGGGAGACTGGTTGATCTAGGTGAAAAAAAGTCTCGGATGTATTTGATTATGCATGAGATCATTTTTTTCAGAGAAGGGATCATCTGAATTTTAGATTATTTTCGATGAGGAAGTCCATTGTTTTAATTGCTTGGTAGGAGATATTTTTTTAGCAAAGGTGTTACCTCTAACTAGAAGAGTTCATTGCTACGGACAGAGGAACAGAAAAATAACACAGCTCATTACATAAGTAGATGTTATTTTTTTTTTCTTTGAAATATACAATGTATAAAATAAATATCCAATTTTCTTATAATATATATATATATATATATATATATATATATATATATATATATATATATATATATATATATATATATATATATATATATATATATATATATATATATATATATATATATAAGTGTGCATGTGTTTGTGTCAATAATCCTATTTTAAAAGCAACGACACCCATTAGATGAAAATTGCTTTTACAATTAGGTTGGTGGTACATTTCCTCTTTCGTCATGAAAAAGCTTAATTAACTAGCCGATGATAAGCATAACTTTATATATATATATATATATATATATATATATATATATATATATATATATATATATATATCAAGCACTCTTACGTAGGTCACCCATCTGCAAGAAACAATTATGTAACGCTCTTTTAAGTCTTGAATTGAACATTCTGGTAGATGATGGATTATGCGTAAAAAATGTATCGCTTGATTCGGGCCTTATGTTTGTCCTGTTTTGCATAGAGCAGAGGTAAAAAATACCGGAATTCAAGTCTGGAGCAAAGGTTTCAATCCTACCGTAGCGGCACTGGAATGGGTACTGTGTCTTTAGCCACACTGCTAATATGATAGAACAGTTGTTTGTGGATGACGATAATATATATCTCTTCATATATAGGAGAGCCTCAAACGATATTTCCGCCAGATCCATTATTCCATCCTCCAATACATTTTTTTTTGTCTTTCTGAACAGAGAACTGCTCTCTGCTCTTCTTGCAGTCTACCAGGGATATTTCCCGGAAAAGAGTTCTGTTGGTAGTAGAACAAAAGAAAGGTCTGGTTAGAATAGAATAGAAACTGCCACCAGAAAAAACGTCTTCTGGCACTGTGTCGCGTTGGGAGGGATCAATGAAAGAATAGAAAAAATGGTGATCAATGAATAAATTATTTTTTCTCGACTTTTTGCTTGGCAATGTTCACTAAAAAGTCTGAAAAGAAAATGCTGCCTGACCAATCCAACATTAACGTACATTGTAAATATGACCCCGCTCCCTATAAGAAGAGCATATTTTCTTAATATAATAATGAATGTTTAATGAAATGTTCAATTTTTCAGTCCTCTAGTCCAAGTGACGAGGCTGATGACTCATGGATAGATAGAGAGATAACCAGGTAGAACCAATGGAAAATTGAAGAAACCTTTTTTTTTTCACTAGGTTGACAGTCGAAGGTTTCTGATATCATCTGGTGAATACTGCGAATGAGAAAAACAAATCATGTCGTAACAAGTTTTGATTGGTTTCCGGAGAAACATAAATTTTAGTGTTAACAAATTTGGGATGCTTTATCATTGATTGTTGCCTACATTTCGACTAAGTAGGGACAGTTCTTGTTCGAATCAATCATCACCTTTCCCGGAGGGAGCTCTTTCAAACTTTATTACATACTCAGCGTTACGTTCTCCGGATGAAGATCAATCTTTAATACGGTGTGTGGTGGTTTATTTGGCATACCCTATGATCTCTTGAGTACCAAGGTCTAAACAACTTTGGAAACTGTTCATTATGGAATGTCCAGCACCAAACTTTGCAAACTACTTTTGAAACATTCGATCATTGGCAGTAAATTCTAAATAACTATCACAATTCTCCTTATGCATTTTAGTCGCACTTTAATTTTCTTAAAATAAAAAAAAGCATAACAAACTTTAAAATCTAAAAGGTAAACAAAACAGAATCAATTTCTCCATACAATCTTATTCCGAAATAAATTCTATTCCTTCATCAGTACTTCCTGTAATAAAACAAGTTGACATGAGCTGTGAAAGTGAATTTGTCATCAATTTTTGCTTACGCAAATCTTATTCGTGCCGTCATGACGTCACTGGCTTTTGATGAGGTAATTGTCTTTGTTGTGACAATCGGAAATAAAGTCCAAGTTCAATTGTAGGAGTTGTGAAGGTTTGATAATATAACAAAAATATTACTTATTTTATTAAGTTGACATTAAGGAGTAACAGCACGCTAAATTTGACAATTTTTTTCCAACTATTTGCTGATGTGACAGCACTCATATCACGATCTAAAGCGATCAATCTTAATAAAATTAGTTGAAGCCAAACGCTCCTGATGCCATCTAGCTAAAAATTGAACGAACATTCGAATAGGCCATTATTTAGGACACCCTATGTATTTGATCGCTTGATTACTAATTTTAATCACGTTTCCATTGCATAAATGCATCAATTTTTGTGCGAAACAAACAAAAATTATCTATTGTGCAATAATTCTAGAACATTTTATCCTCGTGGTTTCCAATAACGTTGTGTATTTATTTCTTCCTTCCTTGTTGCTCACAGCCAGGCCCATCAGAGGGAAAAGAATCACATTTGGCTCACTTTATTGAGCATAGTGTAGACATCAATGTCCTCCGAGGAGGTTCAACGCTATCCCTATTGGGGGACTTTCGCGTGATCCCGGGCTACTCAATGGTATACGCCATTGGTATACTAAAATAGTCACCCATATAAGTACTGACTAGGCTAAACGTTGCTTGATTTCGGTCATCATACGAGAATCGATTTCGAACATTTCCACTCAGTGTATTAAAACACACTACAATCAAATCTGAAATCAAATTCACTCTCTTTCCAGTCAATTCAAATTCCACATTGCGACTCGCTTTTATCAATATGATCACCTGTCTTTCTCTTGTCAAAAGTCCAAATAAGAGACAGTAATTTGTTTTCCTCCGTAATAATAACAAGAATAAGAATAAGAATACCAAACCTTCCCTGATTTGGGGGAGAAAGCTCTTCACTGTTTGTCTATACTGTCAAACGACGTATAGAATTAATATTTCCCTACCGTGATTTGAAATCATGACAAAGTGATCGGTAAGGTACCCTCTAACCGACTGAGCCAAACTGACAGGTTTTGCATGTCTATGAAAATGTTTGTTGTAGTCTTTTTTTTAATTATATATTTGATACAAAGGAGACAGTGATAATTTTCAGTTGAAGTAGAAGTTGAGGTGGAGTTCCACTCAACAGCAGTCATGTTTGTACTATCTATGATCTTTCTGTCAAAATGAAAAGCCTGTACTTGAGATTTAATCAGAGTTTTGACCGACTTGATGGCTGTTAAGGCTCCTCGACTGTCTGATCTGAGTTCTCCAGACCTTGAATCGAATGGGGACTTTGAAGTTCTTTTATACCGGCAACTTTCAAACGTTGTCTGCTGAATTTATTGACATACTTTGAGTGTACCCCATGAAAAAAAATCAGCGATATATATTGACGCATGTACACACACGCACACACTCTCACACACATACTTATATATATATATATATATATATATATATATATATATATATATATATATATATACATTTATATATATATATATATATATATATATATATAGTCTACCTCCAAACTTTAAATATGTGTCTTCTATATAACCAAAAATTTATGTCATTTCGTTCAATTATTTCCCAATATCTTTTCATGTAATATATGCATTTTTTTAAGTAGGTTTCATGTTTATACACAGAATTAAATATTATGATGCTGCATGTGAAGTCTTTTTGTACATATATATATATATATATATATATATATATATATATATATATATATATATATATATATATATATATATATATATATATGGTTGTGTGTAGTTGTATGGTTGTGTGTGTGTGTGTATTTGTGCGTGTTTGTATGTGTGTTGGGGGCGAGATGTTGGTATAATCTTCCCCCCGTTATGCAATGGGTAAAAACATATCTACTCCGGAAATGTTTACGTCTAATGAATTTCATCTGAGGTCATATTAAAAGCAACTAAACTGAAATGGAAGAGTTCACATGTTTCAAATGGTGGATAGGAGATATTTGTATTAGCAAAGTTATTTACTTCAAGAGGAAGAGCCCATTGCTACAAACAGAGGAATACAATCATTCTGCTCATCATATAGATATAAGTTCTCATCGTTTTTCTTTTTTTTTTTTTGTTTCTTGTTGTTTTTTTTTTTACAGGACTCTAAGCCTCTTCTTCCTTGGTTTCTCTCCTTTCTACTTTAACAAGGGTCAACCAACTTTTTTGGAAGCTGGCCAAATTAGAAACGTTCTTATGTCTTGCAGGCCAAAGCAGATGAAACATGGAACAGTGAATACACAGCAGATTTTCTTGATTACTTAAAAAGATTTTTCATTATAGGAGTATATACGAACATGAACTTCCACGAACTATTAATCAAAGTGAAATATAGTCAAACTCTGGTATAAATATTGTGTATACCAGTAGGAAAACGGGAATGTGCAAAGTTGAACCGTTTTATCAATAAAATGCTTGTCTGGGTCCACTGCAAAAAAGAGATTTCTGCTTCATGTTTCGATGCAAAGTATCATTGTTCAGTAAGCAAATATAGATAAGGGAGACCAGAATTTATGTATACAATGTCGGCTGGCTGGCTGGAGAAGCGACCGCAAGCCGTAATTTGCCAAACCTTGCTCTAGGTATGTGAGTAAAAAATTGACACAAAAATGGTCAAACTGGACATTTAATAGAGCAACCAAATTTTACCATTAAAGTTGTGGCTATATCTGAGCAATTACCAGGAAAAGATATCTCCATTTTCTCCTTGGGGAACTTACTTTTTCAGGGGGTGGGTAAATTTAGGGTCCAATTTCGTCCTTTTCAATGAATTGAATATAGATTTGGCGAGACTGGTGATTATCTACCAACCAAAAAATATTGTTAATTTTGCTCTTTTCAAGCTAAATCTAGTGCGTTTGTTGTTTTTGAAACGTGAAAATTCAACATTTGGGGCTATTTTCAGCCAATATTTTAGTGCAATTTTCCAGCATTTTCTTATTTATTTCGTTGCCATATCAGGCAAATCTAATCATTTTAAACAATCAAAATGGCCATGAAATGGCTGCTACTAACGCTTTTATCGAGCTTGATTTAGCGTGAAAAAATTTACTGAAACCAAAATTTTGCGTGAACAATTGAAACCCAAAATTTCCAGCTTTATTTTTTTATTTTCTCGTTTCCACGATTGCTGTTTTTTTTTCATAGTGATGACTCAGAAAAAAACATAAACAGGGCAGTGTGATGTTCTGTTGATTTTTTTTAAAGAAAAACCAATTTGATATTTTTTCAACTGACTGAAAATCAAGTCTTTGTTTTTGTACATACCTAAGTTTGGAATTTATTTTTTCTTCAAGTATGATATTATAATCAACGATTGTCGTCTTGTGATTGCAAAACATTCTGCCCCTGGTTTATCGTGGGTGATAGAATAAAAAATGCCAACATTGTCGGAAGCAACCATAGTTAATCTGTTGTCGACTGTTATTCGTCTTTACAAACGAAAAATATTGATATGCGCGTTTCAGAAGAATTTCCACGATCATTTTAATTTGAATTTTTGTCATCGGCAACCCCGTCGAAGCGTATTCTTTAGTGCCTACTGATCCAGTATGCAACGCACCAAGAATTCGATTTCTCACGTCCAATCATTCTCTTTTAAGATTAGCGATGTCAAACAGGTTGTTGAATTTGTGTAGGCCTTCAGCTTCATGCTTATCAGAAACCGCCGTCCAAAAAAGTCAGAAGATATTAGTCACGTGATGGGTTCCCTTGAATGACTAACCAGACCTGTTTACCTTGACGATTACATAGGAAACTCGTCTTGTTGATGCAATTCATCTTCTTATATCGCAAATGTTGCACTATGATAGTTCTACTAGGGCTCAAAATCAATACCTTCCCGGGGACGGTTGAAAATATGTTTGGGACGAAAAATGATCTTCTTGGGGACGCTTCTGGGACGAAAGTAATCTTGTAGACGTCCATTCGACAAACTACAAATTACGAACATTTTTAAGGTACAACTGTAGTATCCATGCCTTGAAAATGTCGGCAGTATTTAAATGATTTTTCAATAACACTTTACATTGAAAATATCAGAAAACATTATGTTGCTCTCTATTTTCTAGTTTATACTTGAGTCAGACAGGCCTATCTACAGCAGGGTTCAATCCTACCTCAATTCAGACTGAAGATGATTTCCCACAATTTTTGTATTGTATGTATAATTGAAAAAAATGACATAAATTTTCGTAGATACGTGATACTCATCAGTTTGGCTCAGTCGGTAAGAGAGCTGATAAACTATCACTTGATCGGGGTTTCAAATCACGACAAGAAAATGTCAAATTTCATGTATCAGTTAGGTTTAACGTTCTCTGTATTGTTATCAAGGCAGAAAAAACAAAGACAACTGCAGACACCCGAGTTGGACTTGATTTACGCAGCTACTCTATGATTACTCTTAAATAGTTATCTCATTTGACAAATGTTAGTGACAAAAAATACAGCCAATCGCGTGACATATCATATATTATATAAGTAGCTTGCTTAGCGATAGTAAGTACCTGATTATAACTTTCTTTTGCAAAAGGTTTGTCTACAACTAACTCTTAGCTTTTTATTTTTGCGATTAAAACCAAAATTAAAACCTCAGTGAAGATATGTAAATTACAGCGATACATTCTTGATTTTTTTGTAAAAATGTTTGTGATCATTCTTTTTTTTTTCTTTCTCTCTCATACCATAGTTCAGTCTCCGATGCATTTCTTTCTCTCCTCCTCTCTCTCCCTTTCTTTCTTTCTTTCTTTCTTTCTTTCTTTCTTTCTTTCTTTCTCAGGCCGCAGTTCAGTCTCCGGTGCTTCTTCTTTCTTTTTTTCGCATCAGCTTCCCATTGGAACCTGCAGCTTTGCATTTTATGAACACCTGTGTTCCACCTTGCATGAGATCCATTTTCTTTATCAACAAATACCTTTGAATAGGAAATATTAAAAACGTCTTGACGTAATATTTGATATAGAAGAGAGGTAGCAACTAACACGTGGCAATTTCTGTTTATCAGTAACAAATATAACACTGTGCAACTTTTTAAAAAAACCTTCTTTCGTTCCTGGGTTATGAGTGTTTTTTTTTCTAATCGCTTGTGTAAAAAGTATAGAAAATGCCAACTATTCCCTTCAAACTTGGCTTTTGTGACTAAGACTGTGACATTTTGAAATATCCTTACTTCCATTTAAACAGCAGGCAAATTAACATTTTTTAAAAGAAAAACAATTGCATATGAATATCATCGTCCAGGTAAGGAGACAAGGTTCCTTGGGGAATGATAGCCATTTTCTATACTTTTTACATAAAAGCAATTAGAATATAATACTCATTATCAAAAAAATTCATTCATACTCATGCACGTAAACTCACAAATACACATGCACGTACACATATATGCATCAACATATTTGATAATAAGCGTCTGTCTATATCGCTTTATATGTATGTTTGTGTGTTTTGCGTATGTGTGATCATGTGTGTGTTGGCGTGTATAAACGAGTCACAGTACTTTCAAGCAAAGTCAACCAATGTGTGTGACATAAAGTACAACTACGTATTTTAATACGGGGATGTAGACCATAGCAAGTGGGTAATAATCTGCATACATGTTAGTTTTCATTTTGGTAAAAGGGCTAAGGCAACGATTTTCATACATATATATATATATATATATATGTGTGTGTGTGTGTGTGTGTGCTTGTGTGATAAATTGTGTATACATATATATGATAAACTTAGCTAATATGTGAGATAAATTCAGATTTTGCAGTGTTTTCCTAAAATGTAGACTAATATATACACATTTTTTCACATGTTTTAACGTTTCTACTCACGAAGAGGATGGGCTTCAGTAAGTTGAATTACAGTGCGCATGCGTGAAGCATATTATATACATTGACTAATTGGTCAGCATAAACAACCCCTAGGAGCTTTAATCCACACTTACCTTCAGTTCACTCTTATGCATCGCCTGAAGTAGACGTATTATTTTTCTGACGTTTCATAAAAAAATTGGTCTGTTTAAAAAGCAAGCAATGCATCTGCCTAATATTTTTTTGGTGAAATTAGGCAAATAGACTACGAGTCATTTTTTGTGTGTTTTTTGTGTGTGTTAACAGAATTTTTGGAGAAAAATTCATGTCACACACATGTGTGCTCAATTGGCACGAGAGATTTCACGGAGATCGAGTGGATGCCGAAGATTATAAACGTTGCGGACGCCCAAGCACGTCAACAAAGATGTCTTTATCGATGGAGACCATTTCTGCAATAATTTCGATGCTAAGACATTGATTATTTCGTACAATTTTCTTTCTTTTTTTTTTTTTTTTTGTTTTGTCAGCTTTAACATTATCACCAGTATCTTGCATGCGTGGTTATCCACAGCGTCCATCATCTTCGGTATCCTCACGACCCTCACAAAATATCCTCTGCCAATCAAACAAGCGGGCACGTGACATGCAGTCTTCCACCCCCCCATCCCATACACTCACCCAGGGGCAGCTAGTTTCACAAGCGTTTGGAGCTATGCTTCCAAGAACACATCTACGCCGCGAAGGACATGTGTCGGAGATTGATGACTATCGGCCACCATAAACTCCTCTGTTCAGTTAACTGGCACTGGTCGTTGGAACGGATGGGTGCCGAAGAAGGAATACAAAGACTCTTTGAAAAGGAATCCCATCCCTTGTGGGAACGACACCCGCCAATGGACAACAGGGACTGTCCACGGGGGGTACAGGGTGACATCGGTTCTTGCAGATCAACATCTTTTCTGGAACAAACTGTTGGGCTAGAGCCGAAGAGAAGCAGCGTCATAAAACCAAAGCTTCTTCCGGACGCCAGACCACCTGAAGCCACTGTTGAGAAAAATAGCCTATCTTGCGTTGAGCACACTTGTTATCTGTGGATCGGCGGATCCATAGTAGACATTTTTCACCTGCCTAAATCTTTGTTCGCAAAGCAAAATCACGATGATGATGATGATGATAATAATTGACTGTTTCCTATGATGGAAATTAATATAAGGCTTTGTTTCAAATATATTGATGTGGTGTAAAATCGCCATTTTTTTATGGACGGCTTAAATTATTTTTTTCACAAATTTTAAAACAGTTTTTGCGCATTAATTCCATAATCAACTCATATAACAATAACCCTAAACCGAACACGGACCATAAACCCAACTTCCGTCACTTTCACTAAAACTAACCCTGAAAACCAACCCACAACACAACTATCATTTATATATGTTGTAGTTAAATTTAAAGAAATACGGTTTTAAACAAGCAGAGTTTTTTTGCTTTAATTTGTTCGGCAATTGACTTATATCCTTTGTACTACTTGAATACATTGAAATGTGGGTGTTCTAATGTTCAAAATATAGTTTTAAATGGTTATATATCAAGTATACATATTGGCCTGGTTTTTGCTGCTTGAATATTTAATTGCTCTTTTCGGCTTCTGTTGCCAGTTCAGGTTAACGGTTTAGGTATAAAGGTTTACCCGCAAATACTCAGTCCTTCAGGTGTCTGCGTCAGGATTCCAGTCGGGCTAGTGACGAGAGGCTTTTCACCATATCAACGAGGGACATTAGTACTATGTAGAGACACGCATTTTCAGCCAGAATTCGAACTCAGTTCGCTGATTTTTTTTTCATTATGTTGGTAATTGGTGCAGCACTTTCCTCCTTTCAATACATTGTGTCTTCCTAACACGCGTGGCCTTGTCACAGACTTTGAGACCATTATCAAATAAGACTTATGAATTGTTTATAAGCTTAGACCGTCCTACAATCCGATCAAACTATCGCCGATTGAACCGAATGTTGGGATCTGGTTTGTTTTCTCGAAGTGCCGCTGATTTGGATTTTTAATCGCAGATTGAGATATCTAATATCCATGTTTCTACGACTCGACCCTTAATCACAGCAGAAAAGTGTGGCATTACATGACCATGCTATGCAAATGAAAATAGATTTTTCGAAAAGTTAGATATGATTTAATCGAAATTTTATTCTGCTTATTTCAAACAAAGATAACAAACCAATTTTTTTTTTTGACAGATTGTGGTTAAGAAAGTCGAATATTCAAAACTGAGTAGAAAAAAAAAACTTTTTTGTGAGTATTTTGGTTCTTTCAAATACCTTATTTTCTGCCAGCCATATTTTTACATATCATCTCCGAGGATCTGCGTTATCAGTCGTTTCCTGCAGAACATATATACTAGCAAAGAATCCCGGTCTTGCCCGGGGAAAGATAACTACACATATGAAAAAAAAAGGGGGCAAATATTTTAACCATTGACGAAATCGACTACGGATGCACTAAAGAGTAAAAACAAAGTGACTCAATTGAAACGGCATGAGTGACTATTTGTATTAGATAACGGTTGTGAATAGTAAAGTCCCGACCACCAACTCACTCGATGTTAAAATTGGCAGACAATATTTTACGCCGTTTTTAACATCAAGTGACTGAGTGAGTGGAAAATTCATGAAAGAAACACTACCCGGGGTAATTGAATAGGTTTCACCCTTTTGTGCACCCTTCATTGGTTTCGACAGGGGTTAAAATTTTTGCATTCAAAAAGGAAAGAATTGCCCGATATTTCTCTTTACAAATAAGGAAAACCCGGAGGGAACAATTAGAAGTAACAGAAAACTTCGAAAGTGTACTTCCGTATGACGGACACTTTAGTATTATAGTCACAATGTAAATACAACGCTGCCCTGAAGGCTTAAAAACACTTTTTTCTTAGAACTGACAAATCTCCAGAAAAAAATGAAGGTGTTATGGACAATAATTTTCCGTTTAAGGTATTTTGCAACATTTTCACCAATTTTAAACCATTGAAAATTTTTCTGCTTTAGAAACTGATTTTTGAAGAAAAAATTTTTCTTAAAAGACAAATAATATTGGTGGGGAGGGGGACAGGAAGAAAGAGTTTTTTTAAAAACTCTTTTAAGAAAACTCTATATAATTAAATGAATAAATTAGAATTAAACAAATCTGTTATTTATTTTTCTGAAAAGGACGCTGAAAATGAGAGCTGAGTTACACTTATTTTTTATAGGTCTTGTAAACTTTTCATCTGTAGATCTTGGCCAGGTAGATTCCATTACTGATATTTATCCATTAAAGAAGAAAAGGAAACCCGTCCTCCTTTTAGTTTCAAAGATAGAAAAAAAAATCATATTTGACTTTGAAATTTTATCAAATTAAAACTACGTATATATTTATTTTCAAGACAATAATTAAATACGTAGTTTTACAAAAAAAATATATATATTCTTGGATTAAATTTGATAAATATATCTATATAACTAATAATTCATTTGCGTCTTATACCGTTGAAAGAATCGCCAGTAGTTTAAATTGCTGTGGGGTATCTTCAACGGGAAATGGTGAACTGTAACATTAAAATTACAATGTGTAATTATTTGAAAGACCTGCATAAATAGCCATATTTAGGCATAACTATCATTTCTTTGTTTTGACGGTGAGTATACTTTTCTCGGTATCGTAGGAATGAAGATAGAGAGTGCCTTGAAAGAAAACCATCTTTCAATTTCACCACATTCGTATAAATGCTTGCTTAGCTCTATCGGTAGCGCACGCGATTGCAGCAGGTTGTACGCTCCTCACCAAGTCATGTAGTAATTTGATCACGTCAAGATTACAGACAGCCAAATTTACATATATATATATATATATATATATATATTAGAAAGTTTTACAGCTTTAAACACTAAATACATCAAAAAAGTTTTTGTGCCACTTATTTCCCAATATCTGCTAATGTAATTTATGTAATTTTCTTCAGTATTTTTTTCATGTTTTACACAGACTTTGATATAAATGTACTACGTGTATTTTTTTCTTGATGAGATCATCAGTTGTTTACCAAGAAGCCGAGATTCAAAGTTACATCAACTTGGCTTCCCAGCAGTGCTGATCAAACACCAACCCCTTTTAGCTACATTTCTTAACATATGGTTTACGTCATACATGTAGTATGCATATATACATAGGTATATTAGTAAGTACGGAGCCTAATGATGAAAAGTGTTTATTTTACACCATATATATTAATTCTTAAACATAATCTCTCCTTTCAATTCATTCAATCAACGACATAGATTGAATATTATACAGCGAAAATTTCAGATCAAATTTCAATTAATAACTGTGTTGGGGTTTGTGTTTATTGATTCGCCATCTTTCACATATAGTGTACCCCAAAAATTTAGAATCATGTTAAAAAGGTTGAATAAATTCGCTATCATCAAGGATGATCCATTACTGTTTTAGATTTTGGGAGTTGACCATTTAAAGAGCGCTGTTCAATAATAAAACGTTCATCAGAGTTCATGAGTTGAACAGTTTTAACTGAATTTTAATCATTGAAAATTTGCAATACAACTACACTTTAAACTCGAAGACAATTGATGTGATACAGAGTTGTAAACATCGATTTATTGCCTACAGTTGTTGAAAATGATATGTAGTCCATGCTGTGAAGGAAGGAGACCAAACGGGGTGGAATTTTTCAACTTCAGAATCAGGGTCTATCACAACGAGTAAATAATTGCTAAACAAATAAATCGAAGTCAGAAAGTTGTGAAAAATTATTTATCGATATTTATGGAAACAATGCTAGAGATGGTAAACTCGTAAACATGTCCGATCGTGATGAGGAGTATTCATAAGAGCACTGTAGTAATACCCCAATCAGTCGACGGCTCGTCAGGGATTCAAGTTCACAAAGAGACCATCAGACGAACAATTAAGAAATTACGATTCGGGCAGAGAAAAAGATTACCTCAGAGATTAATCCGCAAACAACGCAGATTAGACTTTGCAAGTCTTCATCAGACGCAAGATGAGGAATGGCGGAGGGCTTACTCTTCCGATGAAAAGAAGTTCAACCTGGATTGTCCAGATAGTCCCTAGTATTAGTGTCACGACTCATGATTACCACAGGGAACCTTTTCAAAGCGTGCTTGTGGTGGGCTCATGATTTGGTCTGCTGTAGGGAAAATGGCACTCCAGTTTCTAAACAGGCATCTAAACGCTGCAGGATAATTGGGTCTGCTAACTAAGGCACATTTAGTAGCTGAAGGTGCTTAGCGGCCCACAGTCCATGTTTAAGTGTGATAATGCTTCTATTCATGCAGCAAAAGACACCCAACGATTTCTCCACGGGCAATGTATGAAGATTCTGGTCTTGCTGACCAACAGCCATAAACAGAATATCATTGAAAATGTATAGGGCTGGTTGGTAGGGTTGGGTTTCGAAAGTGAAAGGTAATCAGATGCGGTGCAGGAATTCAAAACTGCCATCTTGGCAGCTCTGAATAGGGTTTGGTTCAAAGCATGTCAAATAAGAATCTCCACGTAATTAACAATACTGATGGCTCAACAAAGTACAAACAATACTACTTTTCTACGGTAAGAATCGATAGACTTTCAAATGAAACAATGAAATCAGCCATTAATTCAAAGTTTTGTAGAACTTATTATTTAACCAATTGATATTCAGAATAAA
Source organism: Thysanoteuthis rhombus (assembly GCA_963457665.1). Taxonomy (NCBI): domain Eukaryota; kingdom Metazoa; phylum Mollusca; class Cephalopoda; order Oegopsida; family Thysanoteuthidae; genus Thysanoteuthis; species Thysanoteuthis major. Next base: position 53,555,998 of record OY735204.1, read on the forward strand.
CTATTTATTTGATTTTGACCCTTATCTAAACAATTTTGTAAAGGTAATTATGTGTATAACTTAGGATAAAGCCTAATACAGTTATTATTTATTAATTGGCATTAATACTGATTTAAACAAAAAAAAGATGACTGATTATAAAATCGACGCTAATTTCTGAATAACTCCAAAACGTGCCTTGAAAATGCATATATCTCCAACATTAGCAAAAAGAAACACAAAACCACAACAGACAAACAGAAAGAAGGACACAAGCCAAAACTCTACGTAATAGAAACCAGATAATTTTAAATATTCAGGAGAGAAGTGAATAAAACGGCTAAAACGTGATAGCATCACGCAGTCCATATAACAACATTGTTGACTGCAGAAAACATAACCAGGAAAAATATATAAAAAGTTTATAATATAGCCAATTTCCCAAATTGTCACATTAATAAATCACACACGCTTACATACAAATATATAGCCTATGACAAGATTGACAATGAGTTCAGCAATTTTTTAGTGTTACTTCTGCTTGGTCAATGGGATTATGGGAGTTTATGTCTGAGTTAATTCTTATTTAAACAAATTTAGTTTGCTGTAACAAGTAATGGTAAGAGAAATTCAGTTTTTATCAATTCTATATGAAGTGATTTCACTGTTATTATTTCATTGCGAACTATATTCCACGTTATTGTATGTTATCACGAGTAATAATAGCCTATAAGTTATAAGTTGATAGTTTGATTTTTTTGATGACGCATGTTAATCATTATCATTTTATCACTTACTTCACCATTATTAACATCGCTTTTTGTTATCAAATTTGAATTAATATACTTTATGCCTGCAAGAGCAAACAGCACGAAATGGGAAAATAAAGAAATAGCTTCTTCAGTGACTTGTACTTGGGTTCTTACACCTCGTGCCTATTTTATATAGTAAATACTAAAATTCTTAGCTGAACAAGGTGCTTTAGACACATTCAGTATATTAGTCACGAAAAGGAATTACAATCTCTATTTTTCGCACAAACACGTGAATAAGTTTTTTTTACTGCCTCTTTCCCATAGCAGTTACTATATATATATATATATATATATATATATATATATATATATATATATATATATATATATATATATTATTATTATTATTATTATTATTATTATTGTTATTATTATTATTATTAACTATCGTGAATCAGAGACGATTATTTTCTTTTGACCAACGAGCAGACCGAAATGGATTCATATTTTCTAAAGCAGGCACCTGAGGGTAAAAGTTGATCCTTGATTTATTAAGACGTCTAGTTATTGGTCCTTAGTACATAAATGATGATAAATTTCTTTGGATTCAAGAAATTGGTCGACGTATTTTGACCGTCAATCCTGAGTGCAGTTTTTGATCAATCGGACGGTTTGACCAGCCATCTCATCGTTCATCATTTGTCATACTCAGAGATAACCAGCTGAAGACCCTCCCTACGATCGGAATTTCCAACCGTACAGGGCCTAAATGGAGCCTTTGGTCCTATTGAGAGACAAAATTTGTTTTCTCGATTTCAACCTGATTCTATAACACTGGCTGCAATGCACCATTTTATCTACTTAGAAGTCGTATACTCATGAGTGGAATCAAACTTTTTGTATTATTGATTTGGATGGACACATACAAATCAATTCATTATCATCGGTCATGGGATCCATGAGGTACTACACAGAGTATGCATAACAAAGTATGTAATTTCTGATCAGCTATACGTGGTTCCAGTTGGGTAGCTTGACTTTGATTTCGAGGCATATGACGTGACTTCTGTTGATGATGATTATCATCATCAGTGATATGCTGTTATGGAAGTGCAACCTTAGCTTCCTTGCATGACTCCTGATAGCGATGTTCGCCAATCTTAAGATGAACATTTTCTTGTTTTCTTTACTTATTTTGTTATTGTTGTTGATGATGATTATGCAGATTAGGGGTGTGCTGTTCTGGAGTTTCAGTTTGAGTTCCCATTTTGGGGGGTGGGGGGTGCATACGACTGCGCATGCTTCTATTCTTCTTGCAACACAGCTTCATGCAGAATGCTCTTTTGACGACGACGATACCACCGCCGTGGGTAAGCAGGATCAAGACTTACTCACCGTGGCACGATTGAATTAAAACGGTATAAATAAAATGTAATAATTCAGTTTTAGTCAGATACTAATAAAGCTATTCTTCAAAGCAATAGAAAAATTTGAAAGTTTATACAGCCCCAGTCAAATAATGGACCAAAAAAAGAAGAAAATGAAAGTACAAAGTATTGCTTGGACCGCACTCTTTCGATAGAAGAAAGTTGGAAATTTTTCTGAGTAAAATGCTAATGTTTTCTTTTTTTTTTTAAAGTGATGAGCTGGATTATTTCAAAATAACCACTGTTGTATTAAAGTCCTCAAGTTGAAAGTAAGACGGAAATAATATATTTTGCAGTGAATGGGACAAAAGCGTCAGAATGCCGATAGCGTAAATTGAACTGGAACTGCAAATAAACTTTAATTTTAAGTGCGATAGAAGATCTTTTCTTTACTTAATGATGAATATGAAAGAAGAGATTGCAATCATTATTTCGAAACAATGCTTTGCAAAATGGGTTATGTTCGGGGAGCATTGTTATGAAATGATATTTGCATATATAAGACCTGCTTTGGATAGAACTTTATTTTTTATCAATTTATTTTGTAACACATTTTTCGGCTGAGAAATTATGGCAAATTTTAATAGATTTATTGTTGTCTCTCCGAATGAAAGTGTCTCACATTTGTAATTGTGAATGGAAAAAAAAAAATAACCCCTTATTTGCAGAGCGTTTTTCAAGTTTGAATTCTCTCCCTTTTACTTACTTATAAACCATTTATCCGTCGCTATTCTATTTAAAAATCATTAGAGACACAATAAGGTCACATCCATGTCAGTTCAGATGGTCACAAATCGACTATGAAGGCCTCGAAAAAACATTTATGATAAAACAGGTGGCAAGGGACATGCAAGAAGTGGAAAACTCAACGTTGATTCGATAACCATTTATGTTCTGCTGAAAGGGGATGGATCTCATTTGCAATTAGCCATCTTAGTATACATAGATAGAATTCAAATTCACCGAGGAGGTGGCCCATAATTTTGGTGTTGCTTGTAGTAGAAGCATTCGATGAAAAGTTGGAAAATTGATGCTTTGAAGGATCTGTCCATGGCTATAAAAAAAAAAGCGCACGAAAAAGAACTACTGATGTATTTGTTAAACCCATGTCAACAGTAACACTCTGCCATCTAAACTTCTAGAAGCATATTTCTCAAATGTTGTGTCCGTATAATAGATTGAAGCATAGTATTCCGTTTAGTAATACTCCATACTCTCAGAATACACAGTGTCCGCGTGTACTCAAAACCAGGATCCATGTATGAATACAAACATCTGCATATAAATATCTACCGATGTATCTCTCTATTTCTCTCTCTCTCTCTCTCTCTCTCTCTCTCTCTCTCTCTCTCTCTATATATATATATATATATATATATATATATATATATATATATTTAAGTGGATCATTATCTGGAATTTCAACGGAATAATATACCTCAACAAAATTAGCATTACGGTAATTTCACGTGCCGCTGTATCCGTTTACAAAATCGTCCATTTGCTAAAATGGAAAAATTGCCATGAATTATATATTTATATGTAGATATTTGCTGTTCTTGTCAATATATACATACATACATATACATATATATATATATATATATATATATATATATATATGTATATATATATATATATATATATATATATATATATATATATATATATGTGTGTATATATATATATGTATATATACATATATATATATATATATATATATATATATATATATATATTTAGAGAGTGAGAGAGATGGATGTTTGTTTATAAGTATATATGTATATGTACTCAGACACATCTTAGTATGAATGCATATATCTACGTAACAATATATATATATATATATATATATATATATATATATATATATATATATATATATATATATATATATATGTATGTATATATATATATATCCAACTGCATGTCTACATGTGTACGTGTGTGTAGGTTAAATGTTAATCTATGAAGATGGCATCATGAATGCAAGCATATAACTTGGACAAAATTGCTAACCTATAGAATACACACGTTTTCATGTTTCCTGGGGGGAAATTTGTAATAATGATTGTATGTACAATTCTTAGATTTTCCATGAAATAATCTCATAGAAACCATGTAAATATGGCGTGGAATACATATATATATATACATATATATATATATATATATATATATATATATATATATATATATATATGTGTGTGTGTGTGTGTGTGTGTGGGTGTGTGCGTGCGCACATACATGTATGTGTGTTAGTGTATGTATGCTGGGGTATGTTTGAGTGTCTATGTGTGTGTGTGTGTGAAAACACCCTTAGTAAGGGAAATTATCATCCATCAAGGCAATTTTTGTACATGCATCCTAATCCATAGATTCCGGTAAAATTATGTATATTGCAGAATAGAAAAGGGAATGCTTTCATCGACCTTACCTGTGTGTTCACATTTACCGATAAAACATATATTCAAAACATGTATATAAATTCCAATACTCTCATGTAATGTACACACACACATATACTAAGAGGAATGTTTTTGCTTGCCAGTTTAGCTTTTGCTCTCTCCCTCTATCTACCTGACTCACTCTTCATCACTCTCCCCTTTCCTTTCTTTCCGTTGCTCTCACCTCCCACTGTTGTATATATATATATATATATATATATATATATATATATATATATATATATATATATATATATATATATATATTAAAACGATATATAGACAATAAGAGAACCCAAAAATTGGCTAAATAACTATTTACTCACAGACGTTCCGTCCAAATGACCATTCATCTTTAGTGTGATCAAAACAACAACAAAAAAATGAACACGAGTACAGCTCCGGGTAGCCGAATTATATTCATTGTATCTAGGTGTGGAGGTATCGTTTATTAAGTCGTTAGTAGATAACCCCGTCAAAATACGGGATGAGGATGTTTGCACATCTGCCATCAGCTATGTTGAATTGTGTGTATGTGAGGGTTTAGAGTGCGTTCCTGCCTCCCTCGAGGGGAATCTGTGTCCTAAGAATGAGGATGCATATAATTCTCGCATGTATGTGAGTCTATTTTGTGTTAGCGGGAGCTGGGTGTGTCATATATATATATATATATATATATATATATATATATATATATATATATATATATATATATATATATATATTGATGAAATTCCTGAGAAAAGAAACTTCTTTCCTCAGACTTGAAAATGTAAATAGCACACAACTTTCTTTGTATCGCTGCAAGCTTCTCTGAAAAGGTGGATGACACCTGTCGAAATGCATCGAAACATGCCCACATGATAATAGTAATGTTCGATATGATTGATTGATGAATATATATACATATATATATATTCATATATATGTAAACAATATGTATGAGTGTTTGTGTGTGTTTGCGCACTTGAGATTTTTTTCTTCAACTGTAACTTTCATCAACATTCTCTCTGATCACCTCACATCCACAAAGGTAGACACGATTATATATATATATATATATATACATATATATATATATATATGTGTGTGTGTGTGTGTGTGTGCGTGTGTGTGTATGTGTGTGTGACGCACCGACCTCCCTCTAAATATAAGTATGAATATAAATGTGTGTGTAGGTACTTATCTAAGACACAATGCCACGATAGTGAGAGCTAAGAGTCAGTTCATTTTTCTGAACATTGAATTAAAGTGCTGTTTTGGCCGATTCATTCTACGGTCTCCATCAGGTGTACTATCCAAATGCAATGGTGGTAAACAGAATTTTTCTCTTTTTTTGTTTGTTTGCTTGTTTGTTTGTTACCCACTGTTACATCCAGATTATGTACTTACGGGAAGAAAAGACCTAAAAATGAAACAACGCCATTGGAACAACATGAACACTTAAGAAGGATTCAATGAAAAAAAAAAGGATTTTCCTGAGAAATAGCCTTCATAATGAATTTTCTAATTTTTATCAACCCTCTCACGTCTAATTCCCTTGCAAAAGCACAATCATTCAATCTCTTTTGGAAGGAGACAACTCTGATACAACACGTTTCCACAAAATTTAGTATTTCTTTCTTTGGAATAAATGATTTTCAAAAAAAAATTGTCGTGCAATGCCACCTCTCCAGTGGAGAGCAAGGAGATTTATTTTAAAATGGCCGCCTCACAGTAGCAGTCCCATGTTCATTTTTGTGCGTTGCTCAATCATCGACGTTTCCGTAGCCTGCGTAGTGAAGGCAACGTCCCTGAAAGACCCACTCTGTTACATCGGATGCAATGGGTTTTTCTTTTCCAAATTTGCGATGTTTGCTTCAGTAATCGTAGACTATATCGACCTAGAGTGCTGTGAAATAAAATTTGCCAAAATGCAATATTACGATGGAGTTAATCTCGTAATAAAAACTGATGCAGAGGGTATCGATCTAGAATGGTGTTGTAAGAGGCAACAATAATAAGATTGGGTAGATGTAGTAATAAACAGTAACGTCTGTTCTGGTCAGACACCTGATAGAAACTGTCACGTTACCAACATATTTTAGCAGCGTGTTGTGTGGGTGTGATCAATCAAAAAATTGATTTTACCTCCCTCAACTTTTTGGGGGTCATTAATGAGAATTTTGAAAAAGTGTGAACACAACTGGGAAAAAACTGTTGGAGCAATTTAGAATCGACTTAAATAGTAAATCAAACCTGCATTGAATACCTATCTTAGGTAAAATTTTGAATACAAAACAAAAAAAAGTTTTTTTTTTCTCGACATAAGTAGTGAATAGTCAAAGTCCCTGCTCTGTATGCCTGTTGGTGCGATCCATTCGCGTGACGAACAGATGGATAGATAGATAGATAAATAGAATCACTTAGAAACTAAAGAAACCTATATTAACTGATTTGGTATAAGGTGGTAGTTTTCATTGTCAATAACTTAAACAGTGATATCTGCTGATTTCCTATTTGCGTACGGAGGTCGAATTCATTTTTCATCAGAAATTTTTGTTACTGGAAACCTAAAATTTTGAGGGATAATGATTTACAATCAATCATTTTAAAATTATGCACTGGATTTTGAACTCATATTTGATTCTTTTTTTTTTCTTTTTTTCATAAAATAATTTCACAACAAAATATCAGGAAAATTCTTTCACAAACTCCCGTATAATCCTTTTACTTTCTAAAGCAACTGATGGAGAGTATTATGATCCCGTACTTTATATCCAGACTTGCAAACACAATTTTCATTACCATGTCCAACTTGATCATGGAAGTCTGCCATTATGATATCATAGGATTGTTATCATACGGCATCAGCAATGTTTTCAACTCTCAGGACCAAACGATTAGAAGCAATATTTCTGTTTGCTCGAAAATTTATGGCAAGTACTATATATATATATATATATATATATATATATATATATATATATATATATATATATATATATGTGTGTGTGGGGGGGGGGGAACAGTAGGAATTAAGGTAGACTCAGGAGTAAGAGTGAATTGAGACTTTGTCTATAAAACAGTTAATCCATAAATGAATTGATTGGTATACTATAATGTTTCGTGAGGTATTCACATCTTCAGTAGCGTGTGGTGTGTGTGTGTGTGTGTGTGTGTGTGTGTGTGTGTGTGTGTGTGTGTGTGTGTGTGTCTGTGGTACCTTTCAGTGGTTACAAGGTTTCCCTGGAAAATAAATTTAATATCAGATGCTTTGAAAGCAGAAATTGGAATCAAATCCTTTAAGGCCACCCTAGGACTTTGTTCTGTCTGAGTATATATATATATATATATATATATATATATATATATATATATATATATATATATATATATATATATATATGAGTATGTGTGTGTGTGAGACAGAGAGAGAGAGATGTATAAATATCATATGTGTGTTTGTGTATGTATCTATGAGTGTGTATGTGTGTATAATGATAGTAGATGAATAAGTAGGTAGCCTGACCCTTTGTTATTATCTGAAGTTTTCACTGTTCAAGTTTGATTCATACGATTACAATGAAAAGGTGTTACGTAGTGTTTCTTTGGACCAACATGAAAAACATACTTTGTTGAAAAAAAAATTCCTAACCTAAATTTATTACTTTGTCTCGAAGTAAATTACTGATTAAATATGATGATATTACTTTGAGATAAACTTATAAATTTAGGAGTAATTTCTCATAGTTTCATCACGTAACACTTTCTTCAGTGTAATATTCTCAAAGGAAGTAAGTCCACTGGCAAGGAAGGAGATAGTATCGAAAAGGAAATATTTGTTATGTAAAATAATTGCTTTCTTATCATTAGGCTACAGACTTGTTCATACGTACAAACAAGCGTTGTTTTCGAGTAACTCGAACTGACTCTAACATTGATAAGCCTTTATAAATGTTCTTTCGAGCAATTGAATTTAAACTCATAGATCCAGGTTCGTTCCCCGAATACTTCTGCAATACTCTATACCAGCGGTTCTTAAACTATATTAACCCTCGAGTTTATATTACAATTTTCTTTTATATTGACTCTATCACTGTTTTCCATCATCTTCATCTCTCTCCGTTGTCAAGAATTTTACACATAATTAATCTTATATCCTGAGGTTTATCCTAAAAAAGCTATATGGCAGCTAAATTGTGAACTATACAGTATCTTTGAACTTAGGGAATTGTAAATAGAAAAAAAACCCATTGAATTTCCAGTTCCAATGCCATTAAAAAACAATTAGAGCTACCTAATCATTTGAATGGTTACGCCCCTTTTAAAGCATGGAGGTGTATAATTATTACGTCATTCGTCTCTCGTGTTTCATTCACCTTTCAGGACAGATTACATCTGGTCCTTTCAGTCTGCCTGTTTACAGAAAACGATATCTTTATCTACTTGTTTATTCATATACACGCCAGGTTATAGCTGAGGATTTGGAAAACCAGAGGAATTAGTTCCTTGGTGCCCCCCTCGCCTCGAATATTCAATTCAGAGGTTGCCAATCTGGGATCTGCGAATACCTGAAACTGGACACTGGGGTACCGTTGGCAGACTTCTCAGAGGTCTGTGGCCCATGGGCTTGTTGTGCAGACTGATCTTTAAAAAGACTTGATGAAAAGAAGATCATTTTCAATAAAAACACAACCAATCATTTATTTGGTAAAAATGTATTGTTAGATATGCCATTGTTTTTTTTTTTTACAAATAGATCCAAATTATCATATGATGCCAGTGGAAATATAGAAGGTGAACTACTATTCATCAAGTTTTTCACGGGCCCCCTTCTACCGAGGGCCTCGGAGGCGGTGCTATATCGCCCCGTCTCGACCTCGAGCTACACAGATGTAAAACTGTTGATTTAGGTAAATACAACCATTTTTATATCGAAGAAGAAATATCGAAATTCCGAAAAATTACCTGTGCTATTAAACACGGCAGTTACCTGTTTCTTTCGACAACTCTCGACGAACCAAGTTGATTGTTTGACCATTCCGACGCAGAGGAGTCTTCTAGAATTCTATGCCCGTGTGTGGGGTCTGCTAACTCTCACGCTACTCCAGCGAGGACAAGTCTGGTGACATTCTAGTAAACAAGCGTTGAAAAATAAGATGCTCGAACACACTCACACGCACACACACACACGCATTCACACACACACACTCACATATATATATATAATAATTGAATGAATATATATGAATACATATATATATAATAACTAAATATATGTATATATATGTGTATATATGTGTGTTTGTATGTGTGTGTATATGTGTGTAAATTCACGGGTATATTTGATTTTCTATCACATTGCTTTAAACTGCGGGAGGGAAATATTTCAATAACAATTTTTTTACTTTTGAGTAGGAGTGAAGGGAGTGTTGTGGACAGAAAAACAAACAGAAAAAATCACACAAACACCCCCAACCCCCCCATATATATATATATATATATATATATATATATATATATATATATATATATATATATATATATGTATATATATATATATATTTATATATATATATATTCATATATACATATATATATAAACACACACACACATATGTATATATAGACACACACACACACACACACAAATATATATATATATATATATATATATATATATATATATATATATATACATATATATATATATATATATATATATATATATATATATATATATATATATATATATATATATGTATATATATTGGTGGCTGTTATTTATTCGGGGATGGGGAAGTTCTCATTTGTGCTACTATTTACCTCCGTCTTAATATTTTTGTTGCCTTTTATTGCAACTTTTTCTCAGACCAGATAAAACTTTTTGAAACTAATAAAAGCATTTAGATGGTGAAAAATAGCAACTGGAAACGAAAATAAAAAAATAGTAATAATCACTAGCGAGTAGTTTTATAATTTTTTTGGTTTTAGATGATTAAGTGTTTATTTTCGCTATTTTTCTACAGCACACTTTTCGACAATAAAAAAAAACGTATTGCAATAATCAAATATCATTTTTGAAAGTATAATTTCGGGTATAACTGCAAGAAAGTAGCATGAAAAAAGCTTTTGCGTACTCACTGAGGATTTCTGAGCAGATTAATACCCGGTTTGCGTTTTGGACTGAAATAAAATTGATTCAACGATGATTAGAAAATGAAGTCGAGTCTTAGAATTCAAAGGATTTACTGGTACGAATGGAATTTGGAAATGGTAAAATCTTTTTTTATCAAAAGGTGTATGGTAAGAGATGTACAGAATAGGTTTGAGCGTCCTAATGAGTTTGGTGGTGGTCAGCAAAAAATATTTGCGTTACCTTACTGCTCTTAATCCCTACAAATGGCATATATATATATATATATATATATATATATATATATATATATATATATATATATATATATATATATATATATATATATACATATATATATATATATATATATACATATATATATACATATATATATACATATATATATATATATATATATATATATATATATATATATATATATATATATATATATATATAATGTATCATCCACAGACAGCTGTTCGTATTACAACTCTTCATCGTGGCTATAGTCCAGTACCACGAGGTAAGATTGGAATCATAATTTCAGATCCAGAGGCTGGTATCCTCCCTCTGTGCCATGGGACTGGACAGTCAGTAAGGTTGAATTTAAGAGATATATTCATTAACACAGAGATTCACCAGAGTGCTCCATTCCATGTTGGAAGAGCATTGATGTTCATAAATATAAATGTTACGTATATATCTATACACGTGGATATTTTAAAATCTTGTTTGATAAATGTTCAATTATCTTTCATCAATTCCTGCCAATTGAATATTATTTCACCTTCTATTGGAACCGTAGGTAGTCTTGGATTGCTAAAAAATTTTAAAAGTTAATATCGATCAATGGATCTCAAACTTTTCATTACCAAGGACTCCTTTCATTCAAATTAATTTTCCCGCGGATTCTATGCTTCTGTAAAGTTGGCCTACTCAACGAACTCATGGTCTTGCAATAACACCCGTGTGGAGGCCCTGGGGTCAACTGTCCCCAGGTTAGGAACGGGTGATTTTAAACGTCGGTTTAATAAGAAAAAGGAACTCTTCCCTCAGAAAACTGTATTTGTGGCTCATTTGTTCAAAGTGTGAGTCACTGACTCAGTCATATCAGAACTTGAACCTGGGATTATTTTTTCGAAAACCTTTCGAACAAAGTAAAAATCATCCACCACTAAGGTCCCAAGTGAAGATCAGAACCATTCAATATAACCAACCAAAGTTCAGTATCACCCAACAATATATAGTTGAGTCCGGCACTATAAGAATTTATTTTGTACAATATCTATATATATATATATATATATATATATATATATATATATATATATATATATATATGTGTGTGTGTGTGTGTGCGTGTGCGTGTGTGTGTGTGTGTGTGTGTGTGTGTGCGTGTGTGTGTGAATCATGGGCCGTGTGCCACAGTAGATAAGTGGCCTGCAAGGGCATGTGCAGAATTGTGAAAATGTGATACCCGTGCATACCTGTTCAAACTGTTTCTTCACAATGCATTGAAAAACATAGACAATTAAGAGAGCAAAGAACTTATTTCAGGAAGAAAGGGAAAATTAGTGATGGAGTCGAAGCATGAACAAAACTAGAGGGTATTAAATTCAGAGTTACTCAAACTTATATGAACGTTTGTTTAAAACGAATAGGGTTTTATTCAAAATATTATCATATTTGTCATTATCAACCCTTTCAGATCCTCTGCTGGACTAAGTCCTTTCCCTTGATGCTAACCATGACTATAATATTTCACCAGCATTTTTTCAGTCTCATCTCTTCCTCCAACTGATTTTCCCCTACGGGAAGCAATCAACCAACGTATTGCACTATCCGTTATCTACCCTCGCATAATGGCGTAAAGCAAAAGAGTGATCACCGTTAATTTATTATAGAAAAGGTTCTGAGCGTTCACAGAAACAAAATGATAACAATCTCTGTCTGCGATAATCACGCTAAGCTCTCTCAGTCTTTTCTGATACTTTAGGATACATCACGTCAACAGATTCCACGAATACATCTTGATAAAGCACAGATGATTGCAGACACATTTTAAGGCAAAATAGCGTCAAGGAGACCTCTATACAGAGGACGGTAACTGTATTCAAGGTCTTTTTTTTATCTATCTCTGCGAGTTGGGATGAACATTTTCAACAAATTCATTCCCTTTCTCAGTAGATGTCTCAACCAGATGCACCATGCTTATTTTGGAAAAAAAATTGAGAATTTTTTTTACATTGATCAAATATTATGCTATTTTCAACATTTTACAAGGAATTTTCCTTGTTTGCTTGTTTTGGGGTTCATGCCTGTTAAGGTGAGAAAGAAATGAAAATCAGTGTTTCTCTGAATTTTTGAGATGAGATATTATAATTATTTCTATTATTATTCGGACCATTTTCATCTTGGTTGTTTTTCATACAACGTTTCGGCAGTAGTATTGAACCTAAAACCATTAGATTACTTGCAGTAATTCTGTCTGATGGTTCTGGGTTCTATCCTAGTGAAAGACAATAATGATTCGAAAATACTACTACTGCTAAGGGGGGAGTGCGGTTTATATACCCCCGTCGGTAAAATAAAGGGTTCGGTTCGTTACTTCCCCCACACCTACCAGATGATACCTGATGAAAGCCGTAGAGTACAATGGCTGAAACATTGTATGAAAAACAACCGAGATGAAGATAGTCCGAATAATAATAGAAATAAATAATAAATGCAAATCAGTTAAAAACCATGATTTCCAACTTTGTGATTTTGTACTGAGTCAATATTTTTCCTTTGGTATTACTTAGATTTTTTGAAACCTTTTGGAGAGAATGGTACTTAGAGATCTAAATAAAAGTCCTTAGCTTTTATTGCCAATAAATTTCAAAACATTATCACCGTAAGTTTTGCTTGCACAACTAGAGATATTTGCTTTTTCGAGATTCGCACTATGATATTCCGCCCAATTCATTATACAGCCTCCTCCAGATGTATAATTCATAAGGAAAGAAAGAGGCCTTTTTTGTAACAAAACAACAAACTTCATCATTATTTTCCGACTAGTATTCTCTTTCATCTCAATAAGTAGTTGTTTTTTATTTATCGCAACTTAGTCTAATTAAACAGCACCAATCGGATACAAAGCATAAACACTTGGTGAGACTCAAACTCTCATCCATTTTGTCTCAGGGAGAATGGGTTATACGTACGAGCTGTTTTTGCTGGCTGAGCTACGAGAACACCACCGTTAGCAGTAGATTAAATCTAACATCTAAACCTACTCTTCATTCTTCCCGATCTTTTTTCGGCGAGACAAGATACATTACGTTATCAAAATTACATCAACGTATATAAGAGAGAAAAAAAAACTAGATTGCCTTGTTTACTAAACAAGTATTGATTACCTACATGTATGTTGCCAGGAATTACTTTCATCTTTTCTCTTTCGAAATGCCTAATGGACAAGGTAGCCGTACGCATTTACCGTAATTATACGAACGCGTATTTACTCTAAGTATACACTGATGCCTTTACGCTAATTATAACATTGATAATATAAAATTAAAAAAAGAAAAACAGCAGGAGCTGCTAAAATAACAACCAAGTAATTTTATTACGCTATAAATGCGGTAACTCAATAATAATTACTAAATAATTACTTCTACTGCCACTACTGCAGCTGAAACACAACAGCTATAAACACTGAACTGCAATTTACACACACACACACACACACATACAAACACACACACACACAGAGTATATGTGAGATATGGCCATATCGCGTCGGATACATTGGTTCCCACTCGATCTCCAAAGTTAAGCAACACTGTGTCTTAGCAGTACTTTTGATGGGTGACAGACTGAGAACTCTAGGTAGCGTAAGCAGTTGAGAATCATGTCGGGAGCGTCCCATGGCAATCCTGCTGATCTTCCTAAACAGGAGACTGATCGCTACACTACACTCAATAACGCAAGCCCAAGGCCTTCCCCTGACCATCTGACCAGCCTAACTTTGAGCGACGAGATAAGAATGAATGATTTTGTAAGAGAGAGAAAGAGAGAAAGGGGAAAGGACTGAGGTACACTTGCAGCTCTCACAGTCAGCTACTAATTTGCCCATATACAGGATTATCAGATTTTGGCAGAAAGGGAGATAATCACTGCTTTATCTCAGATTCTCACCCAACAAAGGCAGTGGAATAGCATCAAAATCGGGAATTGTGCAAGTGAGGGTATTGAACCACTCAAGACGCACATTGTTTGAATAAATTGTTAGCTAGCTGATTTGTTAGATCATTGACACGTGTAATGAGTTTGAACCTGACCAATGCTTTATTACTGTGGCCTTTGCTACAACAAGTTAAGCTTTTTATCTGGACATATCCTTCTAACGTCTGTCACGTGCGTGAACGCACATGCGCAGAGTATGTCTCCATTATAATGCAGATACATGAAGAATCATCATTATGACTTTCAAAGTTGAATCTCATTGCAATGAGGAATAGAGAAAGGAAAATGACTCTGCCTTACAATTCTATCTTTGTCTCATAACGAACAATCAAAGCAGCTTATATTGAAATTATTGACATATCAAATCTAGTAGTTCTGGGAGAATTTGGCGAAACATCAAATCTCACGAGCACTTAGAAAAACTGATTTTCTGTTATTACATTATGGTTTATATATACATATATATATGTATATATATATATATATATATATATATATATATATATATATATATATATATATATATATGGGACGACGAATCAAACCAAAAATCGCCCTAGGTTAGCAAGATTTCGAATAAACAAGCTCAACCTTCACGAACAAGATACTATTAGCTTTAAAAAGAAGAGTCTATAACCAATGCGTCCTCTTAATAACCACTTACAGGGCTGAATTTTTGCTCAAACCATACGTCTGCATGAATGAATGTATGTCGCTTTCGCTGTATCTAATGTATAACCATTCTAACCCATATTTCTTTTTGTTATTTCTGAATTATTTGCTTACAATCATATGTTATATAATTCATATTTATAATCATTATTTATTATAATGTTCACGTCCAAGACCATGTGACAGCCAGTCTCCCCAAATCTTGGCAATCATTTTGAGTATTTTGCCAATCCTAGTACTGCGCCCCCCCCCCTCTGTACAGCCTCAATCCACCCTCAAGCCTCCAATTTCCCCATACTCACCTCTAATCTTTGGCGGGGGGGGGCTCCAATTGCACGAGCAAAACCATCAAGATCCATAATGTCTTCTGATCTTCAGCAAGGTTGTGGTATACTTCTGTTTTTAAAAGTATATCTTATTTTCACGTTGCCATGTCTTAATACGAATGTAAGTTTGATGTTGCAAACTTTCTTCTACTTATGATGATGATGACACTTTAAGAACTCTTTTAGTCGGAATCATTTTTAACATCATTCTACTTATTATCATCATCGGCAGCAGCTGCTTTTTTGTCCGATTTTGGACATTGGCCTTCCAAAAGATTTGCCAGTACTCTCGATCCACAGTGTCATAGTACTAATACCCTCTGAACTCGTTTATATCTTCACACCATCTTATTTTTTGTCGGCCATAATTTCGCATATGATCTCCATGGGATTCATGTCGTTGGTCATGATTACCAGTGGTTGTCAGATAATCATACAATATAACCTAACCACTGCCACTAGATATTTCTAACGGTTTGTATTGCACCCAGATTACAACGTTGCGATTCACACGGAATAACTTCATTCCTTCAAAATGAAGAATGCCTCATTTTGATAATTTCGTCTGTAAAAAAAAACATACCTAAACGCAGAGAACTATTAGTTCAAAAACTGATTTAGTAGTTATTGAATATTAGTAGTCTATGTTTCACCACTTATTGGCCCGTCTGCATGTATAAAAAAAAACTCAACGACAGTTCTAGCTAATGGGACTCCGGAACATGATTTCAGCATTAGACTTCTATAATTCTGTCACACACCAAATAATAGCGTAAGGTTATCTTTATGTGACCTCTAACTAACTAAAATGGTGCAGTGTAGCCAGGGGTATTTAGATAATCTAAACCTTAGGAAAAACGACATTATTGATCTTTTATTAGGGCCAAAGTCTGCATTTAGGCCTTTCGCGGATCTAGTTGAAAATTCCGCTCGTAGGTTGGGTTTCCAGCTAGTTGTAATTGTTCGTCGCAAAATTTCAAGATATTTCCAGCTTAAATGTTTCCGTATTAGAATACCAAAATATTTTGTCGCAGTCTCGAGGCTTGCAAACAGTTTATATGCTGACGAACACACAGACAAAATGATCCAATTCTGCTATATTCGTCAAATAGATTGAGGCAAAATGTTTTTTGTATTAACCACTCCCCTCTCTCTCTCTCTCTCTCTCTCTCTCTCTCTCTCTCTCTCTCTCTCTCTCTCTCTTCCAGTATATGTGTGATCAGTCAATCTACCTATCTGATTCTTTTCGGAGCTATCTATTCCTCTCTCTCTCTATATATATATATACATATATATATTTATATATAAAGAGAGAGATGTATAGATGTATAGATGGATAGATAGAAAGAGAAAGGGAGGGAGAAAAAAAGAAAGAAAAGAAGAGTTGGAGAGAGATTTACAGTTTTGTTGCAACTGGTCTGTTTCACGACACTATAATCAACGGATATCTGGGTTTTTTTCTGTCTTCATTTTGCCTTCAAATACAACTGGAATGTTATTTTTATGGGATATTTTTCTTTTCAGGGTTGTTGTCCATTGCTCTTTCCCCTCTGTGTGTACATGCACGAACGCACGCACGTGTGTGTGTGTGTTTGTGTGTGTGTATGCATGTGTGTGTGTGTGCGTGCGCTTGTGGAGGTCACTAATGGACCTCTTTTCAGGTTCTTGTTTAATTGGTCTGTGTGCACGCTGCCTATGATTAGAATTTATGTTGAGTGTGACGCGTGATTGAAGTCTAGAGTATTAATCTGTTATCCTAGTATGAGGGTAGGGATTTTATGAATTGGGTTTGATTTCATCGATGTTTTATGAGTAAGTTTTTTTCAAAAAGAGTAAGTTTAAGATAATTCAAGTGGTAGAAACATGTACAGGAACTTATTAAGAAGAAATATAAGTTTATTTGTACTAAGGAATATTTACCATAAGAGAATATACGAGTGTTTTTTATGGAACATAGCAGGTTGGAATGATTTATTTGTATGTGTTAGGGTGGTTCATACGTAAGTTAGTGGTGGACAGGAATTTGTGTATACAATGATATGAATAGAATTTAGTATTACAGATAACATATTGAGTTTTCATATATATTTTGGTAGTGTTATGTTGCGTTCGTATCTTACGTTGAATGATTGTTTGTGCTGGTAATTCCTTCGTTTAAATGTTCCTTTTATTGTTCCTACGTATGTTCTTTTTCCGTACTTCCTTAAATTCCGGTCGTGGTTTGGTATACAATACTGGATTGGAGGCAACTTCCTTTTAATCGGCATGTGGATTTTTGCCTGCAGTTACATGTGGTGGCTGTTGGTCTTCATTTGTTTTTTTAGCTATGTTTTCTCTTGATTTATGATATATTCTGTAGGCAACAATGACTAACAAGATATATATATATATATATATATATATATATATATATATATATATATATATATATATATATGTGTGTGTGTGTGTGTGTGCGTGTGTGTGTGTGTATATTTATATATATGTGTGTGTTTGTGTAAGTATTTATATCTACCTATTTCTCGGTTCACCGACGTATATTATACTGTAAATATATATAGGTATATATATATATGTGTGTGTGGGAGAGAGTGTGTGTATGTGTGTCTGTTCGTTTGTGTGTGTGAGTGTGTGCACGCGTGTGTATGTTTTTTTATTCATTTCTGACTCAGAGAATGTATTTATCAATTAGTGTGTCTGTTCATATCCTTGTACTTAGCTGGCTTAGTAGCGAGCTATATTGACATATTCATCTATGTGTGTATATATATATATATATATGTGTGTGTGTGTGTGTGTGTATGTGTGCGTGTATGTGTACAAAGATTGATAGAGAGATAAATAAATAGAGCTAGAATAGCTGTTTGTAAAAAAAGACGTAACTCTCATAAGCCACCCCTCTCTTCCCGTCCTGTTTCCCGGTAGATAGATGTAGATGGATATGAAATGTGCAATAACATCCATCTACAACTGCATTTGCATCAATCTCCACGCCTAATGACATAAATCAATGTTACCTTTTCAATTTTATTCAGGAGGTGTTATATATCTCCCCCATTATCTCTTGCTCTCTCTACATCGATATATTTATAAATATATATATATATATATATATATATGTATGTATATGTGTGTGTGTGTGTGTACGTGTGCGTGTGTTTGTACGTTTATAACTTCTTATAGCAGTTTCTAAAATTCTAGAACTTTACTGTAACCTTT
>OY735204.1:53580176-53620176 GCA_963457665.1 Thysanoteuthis rhombus
CTAAAGTGTGAACATAACGGAATGCAAGCAATGTATGTAAATTTGGATAATAAAATCGAATGGAATGTTCGTCGATAAATTGTTCGACAAACAGCATTCATTTTCGTTCCATATCGTACGTATGCCATTTATGATGAGTATTTAATCAGGATATTTAAGGATAGCACGAGCTCCACTTGGATTTATTGATTTTACCCAGGAAATTGTTTGGTTGGTTCTAAGAATGGTCAATCAAGGCGGCAAAATTAGTAAGATTTTTGGACGGTTTTATAAGGCCACAACTAAACATTCTGACTCCTTCAGGACTCATCAGCTGGACCACAATGAGACAACAACGAAAAAAATATCCGGGATGCGTATATACTTATATGGTTAATAATCTTATCATATGAGTTTCTCACTACGACAGCCCATATTGTTTCGACGCGATATATATATATATATATATATATATGAGTGACATTTTTAGTCTTGGCTTCAAGTTCTGTGCAGAAACACATTAGGAGAAGCCTGAAAGACTGTTGTGCTTAACTTATTTATAGCTTGTCTGTCTTGAGAACTAGCGTTCTAAATATATCTGTTGTCTGGTCTCGAAACCTAAAACGATATCACGGGAGTGAATATTTTGGGAAAAATGGCCACCGTCCTTGTGAGTGGTGGTTTTCACCGGAGATCAAGTGTCAGCAAGTCTCCTCAATACTCTCTTCAGTATTCTAGCCGATTTCAGTTGTGCTTATCTATGGGTAGTCGCATATTTTTCCTCGGGTTCCCAATCCTTCCAGCTTCGTCGTCAGATTCTCTTTGGACTGCCCCCAGGGCGCTGACCATGATTGGCTCTACTATCACCTCTATATTCCAAATCTTTTCAAGCTCACTGGCTAGGTCCGGGAACTTATCAAGCTTATGACTTCCGGCGTCAACCCGTGACTGGCCGGAACAGAGACATGCACCGTACGGCCCGCTATTTCCTTTTTCTCAACTACCACCAGATCTGGTCTTGTATTAGATGATCTGTTTCAATCCCAAAGTTTCCATTATCTGAGACAGATTTAAGTCCCTATGGTTTCTACGGTCAAAATCCAGTCGCTTTCACTGTTTCCAATCGATCATCATTCCCCCATCGAGTTATATCTGTCCTTATGCTCCTGGGTCTGTTATGCTGCACTTGCTTGCATGTTTCAATTCATATTTGCAGTTTTCTTGTATCTAGCCTATTTCAACCATTATGTCATTGGTTATCATCTTATCATTTGTATTTGTAGTAGTAGTAGTAGTAGTAGTAGTAGTAGTAGTTCTTGCGTTTTCTGAGTTGGCTTTCTCAAGAGATTAAGTGCAAGCAAGTCACTTTAATGCTCCTAGTACCTCAGTATTTATTATTGATATTCGCAATCTCACACCAGTTGCCTGGTGGTTACCGCCGGAGTTTGAGTGACAGCAAGCCTCCTCAAGTCTCCAGCCCTTCTCACCTAGTTCTCATAGGCCACAGTAATACTGCAGTTTACAATTTCATACCGGTTGCCCTGCGATCATTGCTGAAGGCTGAGTGACAATAGGTCTCCTCAGGTCTTCAGGCAACATCTCTTCTCTCCTTCGCCTATCAGACCAGTGCTGTGGTTCACGTTTCCGCTTTCATATCCTTTCCTCTGTCAGGCCCCTGCTAACAATTAGTGTTGCAGTCTTTATATTTCTAGCACTTTCCTCAGATTCCGTGTAGTTCCTAGCAGTGCTGTGGTATGTACAGTCTCAATCCTTCCCTTTATCCCGATCTCCTCCAGTCTCACCCTCAGTGTCTTTGGGACAGTTCCCAGGGCGCCTACTATGGCTGGCACTTCCCTGACTTTTATGTTCTACATTTTCTTCAGTTTTCTCTCTAGATCATCATCATCATCATCATCATCATCATCATCATTATTATTATTATTATTATTATTATTATTATTATTATTACATGTATCTTCCAAGTTCGGAGTGTTTTATCTATCTATTCGTGTTTCTCCGTCGGCCTGTTCACTCGTTTACACAACGTCCCAGAAATGTGTCAATGTACTGATTGAATACTGGAAGAACTGATTCAATTCGGGGAACGGATCCCAGAATTTTTCCTCACTCGCATCGTTGCTATATGGTGACAACACACAATATCTCTAAAAGTTGTCAATTTTTTTTTTATTATAGTGGGTTTACGGGGATGGATCCAGAAAACAAAACTACCCTCTGCATCGCTACTATATGTACGTACCCTACAATATCTCCAAAAGTTCTTAAAATGAATTACAATTAAATTTTGTTGAGGGGTGGCAATGGTCCACAGAGGAACTGGTTATTTTTTGGATTGATCCATGAATTTGGGGGGATCGAGAGAGTTTTTCATGCTTTGATGTATTCACCCATATCTGTCCATGCAATATCTTCAAAAGTTCTCAACGAATACCAACGATATTTTGTCAAAAGGCAGGTCAGTGAAGAATTGACTGAAATTCGAGACGTATCCATATTTTTTTTTACATTAAATTCCCTGCATCGAATCTATTTGTGAACTTAATTTCATTCAGTTTTCAGTGACAACGGCGCTGGTAAACATATGCGCTCTCTGAGTGCTTTCAAGACAATAGTTGTTCTTACTATCTATGAGTTAATAAAATACTTAAACGAAAAATTTGAAAAACATCAACAACTAGTTAACTAACTATATATATATATATGTTGGACGATATATGAAAATTGCTATTTTTTCTATTTCTCTTTCAATTTCACGAGATTGGAAATTTACATGACTATATATATATATATATATATATATATATATATATATATATATATAGATGGATAGATAGACAGATAGATAAACTGATAGATTCATGTATGTGTGTGTGTGTGTGTGTGTATGTGTGTGTGTGTGTGGATATGATTATATGAAAGAATGTGCAAACGCGTTGCAGCAATCTGCCCGTTGCTCCTCTAAAAATCCCTGTGCCAGTCTTGTCTTAATGAATGTCTCTTCCTCTCTGTCTCTGTCTCTGTGTCTGTATCTCTGTCACTCTCTCTCTCTCTCACTCTCTCTCTCTCTGGTGCTCTCATGCACACAAACACATTCAATACCTCTGTAAGGGGGAGCTGCGAGGGAAAATGTCACCTGATTGCCTCTGCCGAAATAATAAAGTCACGAGTCAGGCAACTAGTCTAGCTGAGTCTATTAATACACACTTGTGTTGTATTGTGTGTGTGTTTGCTCTTGTTTATGTGTGCGCCCGTGCACCTTTGTTCAGTTATGTATGTGTGTGTGTATGTGTGTGTGGGTGTTATGAATGTTTGACTTTCCTTCATATGTACTTGAATAAATCTATACAGCTACTGCTGCAAAAACAGCAGTAGTGCTACCAGCAAAACTTTCACAAGACGATGACCCTAGGGTCAAGCATGGTTCCGGAGCCGGGGTATCATTAACACTTATGCATGGCGCCCCAGCAGTATCATGCAATACCATCAGGTTTTCCATCGTAAAGCGGGAGTACCAGATCCAACCACCAGTCATCACATTTTGAGACGAAACCATACACAAAGACTTACTCATAACTGGAAGAGATATACATTCTGAGTTGTTCGTAATAAATCTTAAGAAAAAACTGGCAACTTTTGTTTTGATCTTGATGGTCTTCAGATATGATTTAACCGGGTTCCTTAGATTCTACTCCGACAGACATGATAACTCAAAATTGTGCAAAAAACTAGTATGTACTACAGGAACATTAGGTCCACACATTAAAATTGGGTCTAACAAGTTCATTCGTGCAGAATAGTCTCAATCATTGCTGTATGATGATTCCACACAAATAATAAAATATGAGCTGGAACATCGGTGGAACTTCCCAAGGCATCGAACATTATTTAGACAAAATATTGTATTAGTCACATGGTTGCAACCACACCTGATATGAATATGGTTTGGGGGACTATTTCTATGGTTTGGGGGTTGGAAAATTGATGAAAACTCACTTTGATGAGATATTTCTGCACGATAAAGTCACACTTTCAGCGTGGTTTCCAATATGACTGTCGTTCCTGTGTAAAATAGCGATGAAAGTGATAACAAATAGAAAGTTGATTTTTAAGTAAGTTTCTGTTTTGATGGTTGGGAAATAGATTTCAACCAATCGTATTTATTCAGTATTTATGATTAGTCTTCAAAACCAAACTGAGCTGCTGAAACAGCCAACGGGGGTAACCATAAGTAACTCCTTGAGAATTGCAATCAGAAAAAAATGTTAATTTTGGTATACGAATACAATTGAAAGAATGAGCTATTTGATAAAATGCATTAGATTAGGGTTTGGATATTAGTAAAAAAAAGCAATTTTCATCACCACCTTCATCATAACGGCTGGATGAATATTCTGACATACCTTGCCATCACAATGGCTACATATCGCTAATTACAATGTAATCCAGTTTTTTAGTAACCACAAAATTTAAGTCAACAATAATTTTTATCACTTAATGTATGAAATAATCACTTCTTTCTTACGATGTAGCCAACCCTTCCTCATTTCATAGAAATCAATTCTAAACATTTTGAGATGTTGCATGGAAAAGCAGGAGTGAATACATAGATTTATTTAGAAAAAATAAACGAAAAGGGATATTTTTGCGTTTTCTTTTCATATTCACTCCAACCTGTCTACACGATATCTCCAAAATTCCTCAATGAATTTCAATGAAATTCTATGGATAGCCAAGCCGTCAGATATAAAAAGAAGTGAATAATTTTCAGAGCCTATCCAGGTACTCAATTATTTTTCGAGAGATATTTTCTATTATGATATTTTATTCGTTTCTGCATTCGCTCGCATCTGACCTCATGGTGTCTTCAAATTTTTATTTTCAAAATGGCTACCCTTAAAATCTATAGAAAAACTGGCAACAATTTTTTTCTTCATCTGGATCGTCTATTGATATGATCTCATCTTGTTACCAATATCTTATCTAATGCTATCCTTATGTGATTGTCAGAGATAAAGTTAATGGTAATACCCTCAAAGTGGATGGGGTACAATTAAAAGAAATGTATAATACTTCGCAGAACATTGTTGGAAAAATAACGAAAGCCAATATATCTTGTTAAAAAATACTTTTATTGAAAACATAGCCAACACAGAAGTGGGGGCTAACATTTAAAGCGAGTGGAAAAAACAAGTTCAAATTAGAATACAGAATGTTCGATCTTATAATTTGTAATGAAACATCTCGATCCAACCATACTATCGGGATATTACCAAGTTAATATTAAATTATTTTAATTAGTACTTGATATCTTTTTCTTATTGATTTTTATGTTAAATTTTGTAGCTGGAATATACTATGGTGGAATTTGTCGTGGTATAATTCAATTTTCGTGAAATTTGCATGGCAAAATTTTCAAGTGGGGAGGTTACCAGAAAAGAATTTACGTAGAAACTTTTTTTAAAAAGTCGGTTCACTGACCCCTATACCTTTGTAAACTCTCAGTGGTTCGCAACCACCAGGTTGGGAACCTAATGCCCTAAACCTTGGATGAGGTAGATCCTTAAGGAGTTATACCCCACCTGAACCGAAAATCTTGAGCTAGGCTCACGGGCCTGCATATCTTTTAGGCCTGAATACCTCATATTAGGTGTTGAAAAATCGATTGTAAGGTTTTGAGGTGGAAACGAATTGTTAAAAAAATCAAATTGACCACAATTAGATGTATTCTTTTTTTTTTTGCTGGTTTTAGTTGAACCATTCATTTAGTACAAACATATATCATTATTCCGTTTTCAACTTTAAATCATTTTCAATTTTGCCTACAAAAAGTACTTCCCCTAGAGGATTTTTTTTCAATTTCAGAAGCATTCAATCTATTGAACCTTAGAACCAGTCGTAAATTTTAGAGAAAAAAGTATTAATGGTTTTATGAGGGAAGCTTGTATTTACAATGTAACTACAATTATACTCAACTCAGGTTTTATTATCCGCCATTTTAACGAAAGTACTGATGGAAGGATGGATTACGCAATTAGCTTTCCTTTGATCAGAATTTATTTTGCATGAAATCTCTCATTAATTTTTTTCATTTTAACATTATGCACCTTGTGCCATTTTAAGCATGGGGTCATGAAAGCCGTACTTCCGCTCGTACTTTCATAAATATGACAGAAATTAAGTTCCCTTTCAGCAATATAGTTACATTGTAAAAAGAACCCAACCTTGTAATTTTTTTCTCTCGTGTTTTATCATTTTATGGATGGTTCGGAAGTCAAATCGAGTGAATGCACCTAGAAGTACAAGGATAAAATTGAAGTAGGACAGGGATTTATATAATTTTCTGTTGTACCTTAAGTATCAATTGTAGATAACCTTGGAATATTCACTATTAGATGTTTAATTTTTTCCACCTGTAGTTCAAGACTCTTGGGTTCACTTTTACTGAAATCAACTTTATGCCATAAAGAATGACTCAATTAATGTATCATTCTTATTTCTATATTTCAACGATGAACATATCTAAGATATGAAAATTTCAAACAGATACAAAAACAGCAAGCCTGTACTTCTATTCTCCTTCTTCTATTCCAACAAAAGATGATCACAGCAACTTCTTTCTTGTTTTTATTGTATCTATACTAAGTTGCAAGCCTTTCTATTTGTTTGTCTGTGCCTCGTCTCCGATTAAGCTACAAGGCCTCTCGAGCTAATATTCTGCATGTAGACTGAAAAGAGGTCATCTTCTCACATGGACTATGCAGGTTTGACCTCAGAGGTCATTTCCAAGCCCCTGGAAAGGAATGCTTTTTTCTCTGAATTTTCTTCGATAATTCTTGCTACTACTGGCACATATTTTTCTCACAATAACATTGCTTTTTTATACAGGTCTAGGCATTTGTTTGGCAATGAAACATTATTATTATTATTATTATTATTATTGTTATTATTATTATTATTATTATTATTATTATTATTATTATTATTATTATTATTATTAACAGTAAGGAAAACATATGCTTTTTTTCGAAACTACTTTCTTCTCAGCAGTTTACTAGACTACTTAACGACCAAGCACCAAGTGTAGACTACTAAAGGTGGTAATTTCAAGTGAACCAACAGTTATTTCTTCCTAAGTGTGTCGTTCGTAAGATTTTTCGTTTAAACATTGACACGGAACAAATAATCATGTTGAGAGGAAAAGAAATAAAATCATCAAAAACAATTTAGTAATATATGATCCAGTATCTGTCACATACATTTAGTCACAGCATGTGACCAAGCCTTTTTTTTTCACTTACGTTGGTGTTGTCCCCTTTTAGCAATACGTTTGACGAAAAAAAATTGATTAAACACATTTCTTATAGAAACATTACATACAATTTTTTTTTGCAAAAAAAACAGAACAAACAGATAGGCTTCATGCACCTTTCCATACCACTTAGAAAATGTTTTCCTTTTTATTCTTTACACAGTGTAAGCAACTTCTCCAAATACAGCAATATCTGGTTCTTAAACGTCTGTATTTCATAAATTCATACAAATGGGCCCGATTCTAGCACAATAAAATTATTTTTCATCCATTTCCACGCGTTTTTTTCTTGGTCACGCGTTTCATTTCTGTAATAGTCGTTTGGAGTTACTATTTTCTTTGATGCACATAATTTAGTGAAGTTCTGTTTTTCAGGGGTTTTTTTTTTTCATAGTTTGCGAATATTTGGTTTTTTCCTTCGTACATTTTCTCAATCTAGATTATTTCAGGGCCGATTCCACCATTTTCAGCAGGGCCGGGATCTATTCGACCATATTTTTTTTAGATAGATTATGACAGAAAATGATAAGAAAATATTACCCGAAACTCATTTTCGACGCTTTACTCCCGTTGGAACATATTTAACAACAGACATTTTTGCCATTTTTCATGTAAATTAGATTTACTCCCTTCTCTAGAAAGGGGGACAGGTAACTGGTGTGGTGCAATGGGTCTTTCTTTTCCGTCCATCTTACGGAAGTAATGCCTCAAACTAGGTAGTTCGTTTTCTTTCAGTTTTAGGTAAACATTCGAGCAAATCTTCATCTCTTCAGTTCATGCCTGTGGTCAATTAATTCCTTTCTCAAGATCCATGATTCCATAACGTTGCGAAAATGGATATCTCTACTTCTTTGTTCTACCAAGATGATACCAAAATTCATCTTGCATTTAAACACCTCTACTGCTTACAGATACTGGAATTTGTCTCACGGCACGAGCGGTAAAAAATTATTTGTTCCAGATGAGAAGTCATTTTTCTATTTGTTTTTTTTTTGTTTTCTTTTTTTGTGTTTTCGTCAGTTATTTTTTCATAACATTTCAAGTAATTGCATACTTTGATGCCTTACTCCCGTAATACTCACGCAAAATAACGGCCCAATTTCGGACTCAAAATTACCCGAAAAGGTTATTCCAGCTTGGATATAATAGAAAAACCCATAGTTATATAGGACTGGTAAGTTTGACTCAGTTGGTAAGAGATCTGCCTAGATATCACTTGGTCTTGATTTCTTATCCCAGTCGGGAAAAGTTATTTCTATATATCGGTTTAGTTTGACGTAACAGGATAAACGAACAGTGAAATCTGTACTCCCTCTATTAAATGACAATAGTTCTTGCTTCTATTACTGAAGAAAATCGAAGTCAGCTCCACCCTCGCCAGGAGCTGACAAATTAACCAAGTTTTATCTTCAAAATACGAAGCGAAAATGTTACCCCCAACATTTTCTTTCTTATATTTACTCTTATATATCTATGACAGAAAATGATTATAATGATTTTTGAAAAGCAGCCAACGCCCTTCAAAAGTTTTCCAAACCACTGCTTGTAGCCCAGTCTGGCTACCTTGTCTCACTTGAAGAATGAATGTTGCAAAAAAAAAAAAATGTTCAGAAAATCTATACAAATCCCGGAGATACAAAAGGCATGAGATAATCCTCGCATACACGAGTGTAAAATAAAGTTCTCTATAATATATATCTAGCTACGGTATTTTACATCCGTGAAAGCGATGAAAACCAAAATTTACTTGCTTTAGAAAAAACTATATGATTTTAAAACTACTATAGATAACCATTCTTGCATACATGATACATCTGTAAATTATGATCTCTCGATTGGTAAGAATTATTGCATTTCTATCTTCATCAGTGTCTGAGTTGTTTAGCTTCAAATATATGAATTTCTCAATCATATCTAATCAAATGCCGAAAAACGCACCTTTCTATCTTTTATCGTTTCTATACTATAGATATGAGGCAGTTCTCTTGCCAATAAAACACATGTATATCAAAAAGAAGATGTTTGCTTATTTACTAACGGTATCAGTGGTGACTGTTCGCACTTGGGGGGAAACCAAACTCTTGAATGCTAATTTTCAAGAATGGTAGATGCTCTTCACCTAGAATATTGGCTCAAGATAACTGACATATAATAATTGTCTGTCGCAATGTGATGGCCAGGAAGCTAATTTCCCTAGACCGTTCACGAGTATCGGAAGTTAACCTCTCGCTCTTTTGGGTTTATGCCAAACGAAGCTAAACCCATTATGCACATATATATATATATATATATATATATATATATATATATATATATATATATATATATGGCTTGGCTTGGCTTCGCAAACGAAGATTTTCAGAAGGTTTTTCACAAGAGCAGAACTTTTAACAGCGGGGCCTCAACCCAGAATTTCCCTCCGGCCTGTGCAATGAAGTTTTAAGGCCATTCAATGAATGAATGTGTGCAAGGCCAACCCAATCATTTGAACTAAGAGTTTCAATGATCCACTAAGGTTATATGGAGAGGAGCGAGGTCTCTTGGTCGTAAGGTTGACAGGCGTCCCCTTCTCCAGGCAAATTCTCGAGCTAGCTGCAGGGGCCTACTGCCCTTTTGTGAAATCGTTCCAACAATATAGTTGACAGTAGTTTGAACGCAGGTTATGGACAATATATATACATATACATACACATATATATATATATATATATATATATATATATATATATATATATATATATATATATATACTTGCGTATATATGTAAGCATATATTTATGCACAAATGCAAATATATATATATATATATATATATATATATATATATATATATATATATATATACACACACACAAACACTTATATACATGTATCTGTTGAAGAATGTAATTGTTTGGTGACCGTATTCATTTCTGCCTTACATTTTTCAAATCATTCTTAATCACCAAACAAAGTGACGTTGGGGATGCTTATGTTTTCGGTCGCATCTCTCCGTCTGTTTATCTGCACGATATCTCCAAAAGTTCTCTATTCATTGCATTTTACGGTGAATTCTTGCTCTATTATCTTCTATACGAGGCAGTTATGTCCTCATAACATATTATCGCCAAAGAGTCAATATTTTTACTTACGATATCTCAAAAATTTTGTGGAATGATGGCCAATAGGCCATGAACGAAGTGATCAAATTTAGGAGCTCATACATGTACAGTTATATCTCTCCTTGATATTTGCATCGGTATAGGGATGCGCTCTCTGGATGCTCTCTAGTTATTTACTGTTGGTCACTTCTTAGTTTGGCAACAAGGATAACAGCTTTTTGCAACATTAGGTCAGTCAGGACAAGACAGCCTTTGACCAAGTGCTTACTCACTGACCCATTCTATCCTTCGACCAATATTTCCGTCCGCAAAATCTAAGGAAACTTTGAAATCCTTCCGACGCTTTTATCTATGAACTCTGAAACTTGGCTCTGACTTCCAAGCATGGATAAGTCTCAGAGCCTATCGGATACGTACTTTAGATTTTGAAAGGCCAGTCAATGTATCTTTTCGTTGTTGTAGCAGCAGTTGAGTAAACGTGAGCGTAGAACTTCAAAGAATTACAAAAAAAAATGCACTTTGTTAACCTGGTTCAGTGATTTGAAGAAAACTGATTACAGGAGATTTCAGATCAATGATTCCCAAAGTGTGTGCCGCTGCGGATCTCTGGGGAGGCGCAGATAGTTCCCAGGGAATTAGCTGGACATTCAAAAATTCAAATAATTCCTAGCAATGGTACTTCTATGCGTCAATACACTGTTACTGTGATACGGGCAACATTTCAAGTCATTCGGTTCATCTAGTGCTGAATTCCACCGTTTCAACACTAGGTGGCAGTCGTTTAATAGACAAGGGTTACAAGGGATTGATCTATATCTATGTTGCAACACATCAGTACATAGTAATTGCAAATGAATAACCACAGATTCTTTGCAGCCTAATCTTAGATTGAATCCACTGAATGGGTAGTGTGGTCAAACTACTACTAAGTTGAATTAGATGTTTACGCCAAGGTTATCAGTCTACCTAGAAAGGAAAACAAATATATAACTTTTCATGAATTTAAATTACATGATTCAAGATTTTTTTTATACGTAACTGACCAAACCATATGAACGCAAATGCAATTGTTCGTCATTCCCTGACTCGAGGCGTCTTGAAAAATATTCTGATACTCTAAGGGTACTGTTATTCGAAAAAGTTTTGGAGCCACTATTCTATGTATTTACTTTTGTTCGTCACAGCAGTGAGGAACAAAAGTCATTGACATTTGATTAACTGAGCTTAATCTGACACAAAGCATCCTGAATAGGGATCACAGAGAGGATTAAATACATATCAGAAATTGTGCTTTACGAAGCTTGATAATTATTACTCCAGCATGAGATGCCGGATACTTACGGCTATTTCTTGAAATAAAACCACTTTGTTGCAAGATCATTTAATGGAGTAAGAATCTCTCTAAATGTTGAAGTGGACCCTCAAAGATGAAAGCCTCTAGACTCCTTAATCCTCCTAAATCTAAAGCTACGCTTAAGCTTGGGCTTTTCGGATAATTTAGCCTGAATTTTTACTAATGTTTGAATACCAACCTCTGGCGTCAGTGAGTGATACGCTGTTTCCAAGCTGATTTTATATTATATGATATACTTTTATGATGTGAAATGAAATATTGTTTACGATAATGATATGTTCTTATATGTAATATTTTTTTACTATTATTATAGGATCTCCAATGTTTCTCGCAGAACAAAGATAATTACCGCGTACACAATTTAGTTTTTTCATTGATTCAGAGGCACTGCCGAAGAGATAGATCTCCAGCTATGTTCCCCTCTAATTAAATGTATTCAAAAATCTTATTTCCGACAATTTTTCCTCCTGTGAGAAAAGAATGTGAGCACTAAATAACAGTCAACAATTCTCAGAATATTATTATGTTACCGTTGTTGGCTTTGATTTCAGTTTATGTAAGTCACCAGTTGGTTCTCCACCAGAGTCCCAAGGCTTGCAACCTTGAAAGTCCGAGCTTTAGAAAAGAAAAAGTGGGGACAGGGCTTTTAAATTCACAAACGATACAGCACTTCCATAAAGAAACTTCTACATACACATAAAGTTATGTATGCTTGGTATAGTATATACATTCACATTGACAAAAATGTTCTAAAAGTGTATGCCGTAGAGGTAAGAGCTATTTTTTGTAATTTATATATGCTGGGATTTCCAGGTGTGTTGTCGCCACTATCCTTTGTTTTTTTGAGTATCCAAGGGCTTCAATAACAATCAGTATTAGTTTGGTCATGAGTTGCCACGTTCTACTAATTTCTATTTCAAGGTCTTTATATTTTGAGAGCTTCTAGAATTCCTTGACATCTGTGTTTTTGTCCACTGGAGCATTCATATATACTTGACGGTACCTGTTTTTTAAAGGTCTTTTACTA
Source organism: Thysanoteuthis rhombus (assembly GCA_963457665.1). Classification (NCBI taxonomy): domain Eukaryota; kingdom Metazoa; phylum Mollusca; class Cephalopoda; order Oegopsida; family Thysanoteuthidae; genus Thysanoteuthis; species Thysanoteuthis major. Next base: position 53,592,968 of record OY735204.1, read on the forward strand.
TAATATCTAGCCTGTTCACGTTTATGGTTCTATCAGTATGTATAGTGAAATCCTATCATATGGTCACATTTTCTATCCAGTGACTGGTGCAGTTCGGTGCTCGTACCAAATCTCAGCATATTGGACGTTCTAGTGATTGCAGATCTTCCAGTGTAGATTATTATTTTTATTATTATTATTATCATCATTATTATCATTATTATTAATAGTATTATTATTGTTATTATTACTATCATTATTATTGTTGTTGTTGTGATTATTACTGTTATTATTGTTGCTGCTGCCATTGTCATTATTGTTATTTTCAAAGCTGCTGAAAATTGTTGAATCAAAACTTATTCAATCACAAAGTTAGTTGACAAACTACCCAGATGCTTAACGTGAAAACCATCTCACGGAGCATTACAATAACACAATAATTATTTATTACTACATTGTTTTAGGTTAAAAAAAAAAAAAAAACTTTTGTGTCCACATTAATTTTCTTGTGCGCTGGTTTAAGAATGTGTGTGCACACGCACATGAGCACAGCTTAGAATAAACCATGATCTACAATGCCATCACAGTTAATAATGATACTCAAGAATCATCACTCGATAATCTGCTATCCTTTGTGATTAAAAGTAAAACAGTCTTATTATAATTATTTCAAGATATCGATTTAGCCTTAGGAATCCTCTATCTAACAATTTGTAAAGTTTCACTCTTCAATATACCGTGCTTATCTAAGCGCGAATTCGACAGACAATTTAAGCGTAACGGCGTTGTCTAGGAAACTTCTCAGCCTCGGGTCTTATTATCGGAAAACCTCAATAAATCCAACATACTTACCTTTGTTCGTTGAAGCCAGACTTTCAATAAATTGCTGATTGGCATTTGCAAGCAGTTGCCTAGTGCTTAAAACGCAACTAACGGCATCGATATTACGCGCGGCTCTATTTTATGTTTCCAGTGGAGGTGGTGAAAAGGGATTCAGCACAAAATAAACCCATTACCCGATAACCCAATGAGTTAATATGAGTTTTTACATACAAGTACTGTATCAATTTGTTATAAATAATAACTTAATTAATGAGATACTCACTGAATTATTAATCAAGACGGAAATAATGAGCAAATACTTATAAAGGTTTTGTTTTTTTTTTTTGCTTCATTTAGTCTGACCTAAGGACAGAGTATTGGAGTTCCCAATTAGGACTGAGCTCACTTCATTAGCAAATTGGCCTTCGAAACGAACATACGCTCGGGGTGCAGTCGCTTAACTTTGTCTCTCAAAGTGAAAGCGTTTAAACTGTAGTATGAGGGCATAGTTTCCTAAAGATTATGTTGCATTGAGTGCTAACATAAATATTGCTAATCCCTTTCGCATTCAAACCTGACGGCTAATATTGGAGCCTACAATATGGTTGTATGAAATTGGTTTGTGGTAAAAGATAGCAAAACGTCGAAGTCGAGTGCCAGCCAGTAGGAGAACTTCTTGAGGATTAAGAGTTTGCGTCATATTTTCAATGGGAAATTTGGTACTGAATCACCAAAGCGTATACCAATCAAAGAACGACACGACAGAAACAAGCTGAGAGAGCTTGTTAGCGGCAACAAAAAATCAGAAGTTGAGAAATAACAGTTTTGACATAAACTCAGTTGAATGTAGCATTTCTTTGCCAACTAAGGGAAGGATTGAAGTTGCAGTTTTGGACTAACACATGGGTTGCTGTCTTCTAAAAGCAGATAAGCTGAAAAGTGACAAATTTGGAGGGAGAGATGAAGGGGAGGCTTCTTTTTTCTCTTGTGCAAATGAGTGAATACTCTTTTTAAGATTTTCAGAAACAAACTTTTTCTCCCTTCTACACAGAGTCTTGTACATTGAAAGTTCCAATAATTCATTTTAAAAAGGTATTAGAAGTGGTTCCTACTCAGAATGTAACTATAATGTTAAGCTGGACCATTAGTTTTTGTTCAATAAGTATATATCCGTATATATATTTTCTCATTTGATACATTATTCATACAAAAGTGAAAGAAAACTTCATCCCATTTTAGGGGTCAAAGTATTCTCCCTTTTGAGGAGTCAAAAGTAAAGAGACACTCTTTCTCCTTCCGGGTGTCAAAGGTTAAAGAAAAGGAAAACTTCCCCTCCCTCCTTTAAGAGGTCAAAAATCTCAGGAGACTTTCCACATGTCAAGGGGTCAAAATGAAGGGAAACCTTTTTTTCCCTACGAGGAGCCAAATATGAAAGGAAATTTTTTTCCCTTTCGAGAAGCTGAACTTAATGGGGAACTTTCTTCCCCCTTTTACAGGGGTCAAAAGTGGATGGGAATCTTTTCCCTACTTTAAGAGGTGGAAATGAAGATAACCTCTTTTCCATTTTCAAGGGGGCAAAAATTAAAGAGAAATTATTTCTCCTTTGAGGGATCAAAACTGAAGGGAAGTATTTTTCACAAGTCTAAAAGCTTTGGTCTTGTTCAGACTGGCGTAGGTTTGACTTAGTGCATATATAAATTTGGCAGAAAACATGTTTAAAAGAATGAATTGGAATGAAAAGAATTGGCTGGGACGACTAATGTAGTGTTTATATAGGAACAGTAATGGGTTATATTGCTTAATGTATTTTTCCTTTTGACAAGAGCTTTCTGATAAACTCAGCAGATAACTTTCTGATACTGATTTTAACTGCAACGAAAGTCGACAGTTCTTTGAATGCCAAAAAGTGTTTTGTTCAGACTGAATTTGAATCGGTTCATAGCACCCATGAGAAAGAAGGGAGAGAGAGAGAGAGAGCGGGCGAAGAAAGAGGATTTCATTTTTACGTTTTAAGTCATATATTTCTTTTAGATTAATTCTCAAGATAAAAAAAGGAAGTACAATAAACCAAGAAAAAAAGGAAAGAAGGAAAGGGAATAAACTTTACAGTGTTCATAATCAATGTATACACTTCATATATATATTTATAACTTTTTTAAAAATCTTACAATGAATTGTATGGCATTTTAGACCATATTTTTCTATCAAAAATTGTATACATAACATCGCATGTTTTGAAAAGACTCTGTTCTTTTCCTCATTGTTTTCAGCAAACCACTATAGATTTGCTCCGGTGTGACAGTCGATCAAGATTAGATAGAAAGTTGAAAGAGATGGAAAAAAAGGAACAAAACAATAAAATGAAAAGATAGAAGGTGATGAGAGAGCTTGAAGAGAGAGAGAGAGAGAGAGAGAGAGAGAGAGAGAGAGAAGGAGAGGGAGGGCAAGCTCAAGTGCTGCAGGGGTCATACTCCATTCTAACTTCTACTTGCCTTTCGTATTTGTAACATAAAGTTTCGTAGATTTATAAACTTGGTTTCAGTTTGGCCCAGTTGATTCGAGAGCCGGTTATCGATTACAATTAAAGAAATTGCCTGCAGTAAAAAAAAAAACAGGCTGCTTAACTCAGATGGCAAGAGTGGCCGGACATAGGTTCGATTCTTGCAACAGTACATTTCTTTAATGGTCTATTTTATTTATGCTGTCTTGGCCAACTGGCATACCTACTTTTTAAAAACTGGATGTCGGTTCAAATATAGTTTCAAACAAAAATGGTGCATTCATAATTGTTCCGTTGGATTATTCATTCATTTCTTTGCAATGAAATGGTGGGTGATGAGAAACACTGAGAATAGATATGGACGGTGAATGAACTAAACGTGATTTAGGTATAAAGCAATTACACTGGACTCTGACTTACCAGCTGGCTGCTCAGTTGAGACTTTAATGGTGACGTCATATCAAGACAGCCGCCGGTGGGACACTGGTTCGATTTCTGCAAAAGTCCATTTTATAATTGTTTATTCTATTCATGTTGTCTAGGCCAATTGGCATATTCATCGTGAAAAAATGGGATGTTGATTCAAATATAGCTTTAAAAAATATAACGTATCTATAATTATGTATTTGTGTGTGTACATGTATGTGCTTTTCGTAGTGGGTGTGTACATATGTGTAGCATTCTTGTTTTCCGATTCTTGGGAAATTACTCTTCAATTTCTCTTTCATGATAACCATCTCACATATCTATTCCATCTCCAGTAGACATCTCTAGTCTAAGGTGTCTGATAATCGACCTATTCTTTAACAAAAAATATTCACACAATATTTACGTTATATATATATGTATATATATATATATATATATATACATATATATATATATATATATATATATATATATATATCCTCTAGGAAAGAATACATTTAGGAATTCATTTTACACACACACACACACAAACACGTACACATATATATGTGTGTATATGTTTAAACTTTCAGAAGTCTACAATAACAGAAGAGTGTTGGTTGAATGAAAAGTATATGTTTTAATAAAATCATTATTTATATAGATAAGGAAGAATGTTCTGAAGGAAAATAGCATAGTTGTAAGAGTATCAGACAAGATTTGATTATCTCGCCATGTGTATATCTATATTTTTCTCTAACGACCAAGCAAAGTAACTAAGGTGCAGTTTTAATATTATCTAAGAACTTCCATCATAGAAATTATTTATTTTTAATATGTATTACACGAAGCACGTGAATTTCAATATTCATAGTGACCCTATTACACATGTGTCCATCAATGATTCTACTGAGGTTGACGATGCTCTCTACTCCATTGGTCTGTGTAGGAATCTATCACAAAAAAAAACAACAACAAAGAAACAAGAATTTTTTTTTTATTGTTGACAAGGAATGTTGGATTCGGTAATGTACTGTAGATTGATGAAAAAAGGCTCCGATTTCAATAAAAACTGTAGATTTATAAAAAATATTTATGATTTGGTCCGAATTCTACCCAAGATTTTCCGAGGACCTTATTAGCTTATTTTTGTTCAGTAAGAATTAGTTTAGTCTTAGCTACAAAATAACGTAGAACAGCCTCGTGGTTAGGATATGTGCATATTATCCAACAGAGCCAGAAGTTTGTTTTTTAACCCACGTGAAATCTAAAACGCTGATATTGAAGGCCTGGTGAAATGAAAATTTAAAATCTTTTTTTCTCCATTTCATTATTATTGTTTTCCTTTTATCTATATAAATATGTGCAAATAATGTGATTGTTAATTATGGAATCGGAGACATGACTTAAAACTCTGGTTGGGACTGATAATGTTTACTTTCTGAGAGCCATGAAACCATCTGACCCCTCCCTAGCAATTGTTATGAACTACCTTGCTAGCTTTTGGAAGGCGAACATTCTAGGAAAAGGACAAATCGCTCCAGCTATCCAGTGGACTATACCAGCGAGGCCGAGAGGGAGGGTTCTGACGGATGGATATCCCATGATATTCTCAGTATGCACCTCGTGAATAGAGGCTGGGGCCGTCATGAATATGTCAGGTAATGGTTCTGGCCGACCCATTATACGGGCTTCTCAAGGTATACCAATTGTAAGGAAAGGGAGGTGTCTTTTTTTCTCAGATAGATTTGTAGTGGACAGAAAAAATGGTGGTGAATATATAGATCTGTTCGACTCAGGTGGAGCGATGTAGACAAACGATAGCATTCTCAGCAACCCGGGTAAATCAGGTGATTCCAGTTTCATATAACGGAAATGCTGTCTACTTCTCATCCTTATCGGGTGGGAATCTACACTGACAAGTATGTATATATTGAACAACACTTTAAATGATAACGATTCAAAATTATAGACATTATCATACATCATTTTTTTAAATCAGGTATCTATGATTCACGAAGCATTATTCAGACTCGTTATATGTTAGATCTAGAATGCTGTGCTTTGCACATTCTCCTTGATATGGCAATGCATATATTACAAATTTATATCTCCTTTTAAAAAAATCCTCAAATCTAGAAACATTTTGTGCTTTAAAAAGTAATAAAACTTGTTTTTTCCGATGTTGGTATAACAAGCTATGGAATTCAAAAGTCAATAACTCTTCCTTGTTTCTTCATCAAATAATGCCTTTAAAGTAGTTGTTTTAAAATTCGTCATTTAAATACAAAGAGCAATACGCTTAAGCATTTATATTTACAGAGAATTAGGTACAATCTATCATCTACAAATATCCGTACGTTACATATAAAAGCAGAACAATCTACACGCGTAAAGCATTGTTACACACGTATAACTGCATACAATGAAAGCATCAGAAAGCAAGTTAGTAACACACGCGAAAAAACGCCTTCGTGCGAACATACACAGGTCAAAGTGAGAATTCTTACATATTTAAAGCCTGAGTCGTTAAACAATGCGAGACACGTGGGAACTTTTCCTGTATACCCACGCCTACACATGTGACTACACGTGTAAAGCTAGAACTGATTGTGAAAGAAAAACGATGTTTTTGCATAAAATTACTCGGGAAAGGAATGAATGAGAATTGAAAGGGCATTGTTAAATATTTTCTTGATGTTTTGAAACAATATGATACGTGAGGATTTGCGAATAGTCAGAGGGTTGAGAATAATGTATTAGGAAAGGGTGCCTGGGTGATGGGAAGAGGGATGGACCAAATACGGAGAGAGAAAAAGGAAAGGATAGAGAAGAAGAGGAACGACCAAAAGAAGCAGAAGGAAGAAAGAAGAACAATAAAAAGATTATGGAAGGAGAAGGATCGAGAGATTAGAAAAAAGAAGGAAAACAAATACAAGAATAAGAAAAAGAAGAAGACCAACACCAAAACGATTGAAAACAGAAGCAAGAAGAAGATGAAAAACAAGAAGAAGAAGAAGAACAACAACAACAATACTCATCGCAATAGCAGCAATGAAAAGAAAAAGGAGAAGAAAGAAAAGGAAGAACAAAATGATACTGAAAAACAGAGAATAAGTACACAAATAAAAAGAAAACAGAGTGGAAATAAGAAAGAAAAGAAGCATTAAAGACTAAAAGAACGAGAAGACAAGACAAAAGATAAAAGAAAGAAAGAAAGAAAGAAAAATATTGGAAAAAGAATGAGGAAGAAGAGTGAAATGATGGGTAGATAATGTAAGAGCAAAAGGAAAAGAAGAAAAGATAGAAAAAGAGAACATGAATAAAGTGAACGACAAAGGAAAAAGGAAGTACGCGTAGTAGGGTGAATAAGTGAACAAGGGAGATGATAAAGAAGAATATCAACATGAAAAGAAAAGCTGGTGTATGAAAGAGGGAGGTGAAGAAAGAGAAATCGATGTGAATGAGAAAGAAGAAAGAAATTGACTGAAGCATGCAAAACCAGGAAGATTTAAAAGAAAAAAAAAGATCTTATTGGAATTCAAAAGAAAAGAGGGGAAAGAGTAAGAACTGGAAGAATGTGTCAATGAGAAAAAGGAAACGCAAGATGTATTGGGATTTTTTTTCAACTAAAAGTGATAGTGAATGTGAAGGAGAAAGAACATGCAACACCAGAGATAGGGGAATCAATATTAGGATAGAGGGGAAAAAAAACAAAAGGAAGAAAGTGGCCACGAAAAAAGAAAGAAACAGAAAGATAAAAAAGTAGAAGAACATAGAATAATGAAAGTGAAAGTGAAACTAAAGTGGAAAAAGAAAGTGAAAGTAGCAAGGAAAATCAGGAAGATAGATTGAAATATGGATAAAGGAAGAAAGCTCTCGATTAAAAAAAAGAAGGATATTGACTAAAAACAAAACAAATTGAGATTGGAATTCGAAGTTAATTCAAAGGAAAAACGTAACAGTAGAATGGAAACGAAGAGATACAGATATTGAAAGTAAAAAAGGAGAAAAAAAGAAAAAAGAAGAGAAAGAAAGAAAAAATCGTCGAAAAAAGTAACGCAGAAAATGGATAAAAAAAGAAAGTGGGAGGTGGAAAAAGATGCGTAGAAAAGAGACAAATGGTTTAAAAGACAAAACAAATACAAATACTATGAAAAAAAAGATAAAAAAAAGATAGAAAAGAAGGAAAAGGCATAACAAAGGATTGAAACAAGAAAAATGATAACAAAAGAATTTGTTAAAGAATTCTGAAAACCAAATGGGGAAAAACTGGAGAAAAAAAGTAGATATACATACGAAATAAAGGAAGAAAAGAGACGTGACATGGAAATGGTGGATATTTGTAGTTAGTTGGGTGGCCAGAAAACAGTTCCGCACAATCTGCAGGCCATAGACTCAGATAAAACCGACATTCGACCAAAACAGGGCGGACAGCGATGTTCAATGGGAGCATTTATTGCCGCCTGAAGGCAGAATATTCAAGACATAAATCTAAATAATGAAATTAAAAACAAACATTCACCCCTCCCTTCTTGACACAAAAAATATACTAAAAAAAACGAAAGACAAATTGTAGTGTAAAAATGATTGAAGAATAGTGGGTGTGGAGGAATACTACGTTCGGGAAAAAAATAACAGATGAATTCAAAATACATAACAACAAAGTAATAATAAAAAGGCATTTTGAAATATTCTACAAAAATATGATTAAATGAAATCAAAATAAAATCACAGCAAACAACTATGCAAAGTAATATGCATACATATATATATATATATATATATATATATATATATATATATATATATATGTGTGTGTGTGTGTGTGTGTGTGTGTGTGTGTGTGTGCGTGTGTGTGACTGCATACAGGGCTCTTATTCATATATGTGTAATAAACAATACATATATTGTTTCGTATTTTGTATTTGCACTATGTATATATATATATATATATATATATATATATATATATATATATATATATATATATATGTGTGTGTGTGTGTGTGTGTGTGTGTGTATGCGTGTGTATTTGAGTGCCTATTTGTGTGTATATGATGGCTTGGCTCTGAGAACGGAGATCCAGGATGGTTTTTCAACATCTTTTTCGGCCCCAAGTCGGTGGGGGCTTATGTGAATAGCCTGCTAGCTAACACAGTATATATTCAAGGTGAATTACGATGTTATGAATCTAATAGATAGAGATATAGTAAAATTTAAGGTATCGATATTTTGGAGTCGTAAACTATGCAATCAATGCATAATACCAGCTATGACATACTGGTGTGGAACCGAAAAAGTCTCAAAACCATTCAAAAACCAACTCAGAACCATACGGAGAACAATGGAATGGGCACCTTTAGGAACAAATATCAACAATGGAAAAAATTACTCTAATCCGAGGGAAGACCAAGGTGAAGATTAATTTTGTAACAAAAATTGAGATGGATAAAACAAAATGCCAACCAACTGGTGATCATGAAACAACAAACGTGGTAAGAAAAAACACTAAATGGAGAGATGAGATACAAATGGTTGCCGATAAGACATAGTATAAGATGGTGCAATCATGATCGTTATGGAAAGAGATTGAAGAGACCATTGTCAAGCAATAAACTTAATTTGGCTGCTGCTAATATATATATATATATATATATATATATATATATATATTGTGTCATCTTCTGACAGCTGTTTCGGTGTATTACATCTCTTCAGTGTGGCGATACACTTTCCATAAACCCATCCAGTACAGCAAGGCAGGATTTAAACCTTCGTTTTAAATCTGGAGACCGATATCCTACCTCTGAGCTACGGAACTGGACAGTCAGTAAGGCTGAATTTAAACGATATATTTATTTACACATAAATCCCCCATCCACCAGAGTGCTCTATTTCTATGGAACACATCAGAAATTTGTTGCATCAGTCCCTTATTTCTCAATCCCTTATCTGTTGATGTCATTCATGTCATTTTCTTCGGTGTTTTTCTTTCTGTCTGACATATACTTTGTTATCTTTCAGTATGTGTAAATTTGCCCTTGTTGGAATCATCAATTATTCCCCATGTAACCGTTCCAAGGATTTTAAAAACTGAACAGTTATATTTACACGGCATCAGAGCTGTGTTGATCAAACATCACCTCCCTTTCAGCCACGATTTTAATAATTATATAGCTTATGTCATATATGTAGTTTTTTATCTTATACAGGGTAATATATATATATATATATATATATATATATATATATATATATATATATATATATATATATGTATATGTATATATATATATATATATACATATATATATATATATATATATATATATATATATATATACGTGTGTGCGTGTGTTTGTGCATAAGAATGGATCAATCGAAGTCTGTCGCCTGACACAGTTATCCGTTCAATTTTGAATTGAAGTTTTTGCTTAAGAATTTTTTATTTGTATGATTGATAGAGAAACATCATGTTCTGTGTATTAACAAGTTAAAGAATTATTTTTAAGATACATGTTGTGTAAAATACATTTTTCTAAATCATTTGTCCACAGACTTCCTTATATATATATATATATATATATATATATATATATATATATATATATATATATACAAGTCGAACAAATAGGAAAACCTCGGTTCTTCTAAATCTTATATAATCTTCAAAAATGTTTGTACTTCAAAAACGTTCATGCTTCCTTTTTTTTACTTGTTTACTGTTCGTATCTTTGTAGCTGTCTCCTTTGTATTTTTATCAGAATTAATTTCATTGTTCTGTGCTGTTTGGTTTTGCAAAGCGAATCACGATTTTTTTTCATATGATAAAAATAGGTGGGGTTGCAAAGTGCGTTATGTGAGAGAAAGCATTCTCGTAGAAGTGGACAGAGATCTGTGCCGAGATTGTGCATTGCTTCATATAGGCTATTGCTTTGTGTTTAATATATGCTTTTTTCAATACTTATAAGAATTATTACGATCACCATGACACACTGTTGGATTCTTTGCCTCCGGTTAGGCAGGTCGTGGTTCAATCCCCCACCTAATCATAAAAAAGACTTCAAAAATGGCATTGAATGCTTTTCCACTAAGCACTTAGCACAAAGGCTTAAATTAAATTGGCTCTTTCCGGGGCTGAGGAATTACGGTCAAAATCACGTAAGAACATGATCAGTAATTAGAAGGGTGACCCTGAGGAACACCAGAAGACTTCGAAATTATATCTATGAAATTAGTTCATTCATACGATGGTATTTCGATAGATCCTCTGCCTGATGAAGAAAAGTATTTAGTTTACATGAAAAATAATAATCCCAATCGAAATGGCAGTGCAGAAAAATGAAGAAAGGCGTAATCAAAGGTCGGACACGCCATATCAAAGTAGAGGATTCCAGAGTCAGAATTATCTTTTTGTCTCTCACTAGAAATAAAATCGTACATAAATATCTTGGCTATCTTTATTATAGACTGAGCCCCTGTGTAACTGTTTAAAAAACACTTCTGGTGCTGAAATTTTGTACACAAAATATAATTCTCGACACAATTCTGTGATACGGTTGCCTTATTTCTTCATAGGAAGAAAAGAAGAAAAAAAACGGTTACCGCGCACATAAAGAATTTTTGGACGGGTCAACGTATGCTAAGTGAAGGAGTTTTGTCGGCAGCAATATAAACTTGTTGCAATCGTAGTTCTGTAACTTCTTCGGCAAAATTCCAATCAGGGGTCTCCAAGGTGGTCAAAATCGACCCTTTCAGGGACCAATGGGACTATCTAAGTGGTCGATAAATGCCCGGGCGTCAAAACAGGGTCAATAAACGCTGCAAGGTGATCTATTGAACTTTTGGGGTCGAATGCTAACATTCGTACAAGAAATATAAGTTCATAGAATAGACACTTCTGATTTATATAGAATAAGTTTGTTTTTTTTTAATATTTTATATTTATTTCATCTCCTGTTTACTGAGACATACTAGTTGCTAAAACAGCTTAGCAGAGAAAAAATAGGAACACGCTGCTTTAATGTCCGAAATTACACTGGACAGTAAGGTGTGGTCTGCAGTTTCCCTCACGAATGTACGTGGAAACATCTACTCGATTAAAATTCATCCATTTATTTTAGTACATACCCTGGGGTCGATGAGATATCAAGGATCCCGTGAAGTGCTCAATGGTCTAAAAAGTTTGGAGGCCCCTCGTCCAAATATATTTCAAGCTTTTCCCACTCTCTCTCTCTCTCTGTCTCTCACTCTCTCTGTCTCTCACTCTCTCTCTCTCTCTCTCTACTTCACTTCTATCGTGTGTTCCGATGGAAGGATTACATTAACTATCTGACATAACTTTATTCTTTTGTTTACCGAGACTAGATCTACTTTCCAAACATTCTCTATGACTCATCATATATCGATCCAATGCCATGACCAGTGGTATTTTTGATTCAGCTGTTTTTGATGGAAGAAAACCTACCGTAACACACATTTAAAAAAAAAAAAAAAAGCTCACAGAGATAGATCTAACCGTTACTGAAAAGTGCCTTGGCTGCTTTCTCCGGCTCTTTTAATCAATATATGTGACTTGCTCTAAATAAGACATCCTGTTCCTCGTTGTCGTCTATATCATTTCAGATTGTCGCATACACGTGTCCAATGAATAAATAGATAAATAAATGAATGGTTAATATATAAAAAAAAAAAATAGAAAAAGAAATTGGAAAGAAAGAATTTATTCCACTAGCAGCGACTCGAATTAGAAGCCAAAATCTGCAACTGATGAATGAGCCAAGAGGAAGAGACCTCGAGGATAGTGTCTCTGAGAAGCCTTAAAGAAGTTTTCAGGAATTAGCCGGAAAGATGGAAGTCTCGGAGAAGTCTTGGAGAGAAGCAGCCATTGGGATTAGGGAGAAGCCTTGAATAAATCTTGATTTCCTTTAAAGGGTAGTGTGGGCAGGAGCTGGATGCGGATGAAGATGAGGAAATAAAGAGAGGAAATGGGGGAGAATGGTGAATGTGGTTGGAAGCAAACGTAGGAATGATGAACCAATGGGGGGAAAAATTCAGTGGAATGAATGAATGAAAAAAAATGGTTGAAAAAGAATGAAATGAAAAAGAAAGAAGGAGAAAAAAATAAAAGAAATGTACGAACGAAGGAAAAGGATAAGAAAGGCAAGAAATGGGGTAGGGAAGAAGGGGAGGAGGATAAAAAGCAAACAAGATTTCCAGACCATAGACGGAGGACCAGAACGGCGTAAACAGGTAGGAAAGACGACAAAGAGAGAGGGGCAGAGAGGGGGGGAGAGAGAGGGGGATGTTTGTCGTAGTACTATGGTTAGCAAGGATTTTTGCGACTGAACAGATAGTAATTTTTTAAAAAAACTGTAAATCAAGCCGAACCTGAGCTAGTTCTTTTTTTGTGTGGAGATCTACCAATTGCAGTGGTATCAACTGAAATACACTTAGAAACATCTACTATCGCCATATATATATATATATATATATATATATATATATATATATATATATGTGTGTGTGTGTGTGTGTGTGTGTGTGTGTGTATATATATATATGTATGTATGTATATATATATATATATGTATGTATATGTATGTATGTATATATATATATATATATATATATATATATATATATACACACACACACGCTAGTAAATGTATTACGTACTATTGATAAGTTGAATGTGTCTTCATTATTCAACGTTTTGATTTTTAAAGATATTGCTTATTTCATCACAACAAATTAACTAAAAACATTAATTTATCAAAAATCATCTGAACAGCAATTCTTCGCATCTAGACTCTGAACATCTAGATTTAAATGAAGAACATTATCGAGGCTCAGCAAGGGGCGTAATTGGTAACGCTGAGCAAGGGACGTATCTGATTTTACAAAATGTCACTCAGTGACGGCAATCGATGATGGAGATGCTAACACATCTGAGAAAAAATAGTTTTTCCTTTGTTTTTCTTTCCACATTTTAATCAGACTATTCCCTGGTTAATGCTTTCACCATCTGTACTTTGTCTCCATTCCTTTTTAGGGGATTTTTTGTTTGTTTGTCCGTCTGTTTTATCATCATTCTTTCACAGTTTATTTTTCTTTTATTACATTCTCCAACATCCAATTGAGGAAGAGTACATCACGACATATATAGAAGTACACGCAGATGATTGGCACTGCACACATTCTTTGTCCATGCTCATTTGCACTTATGTTGAGAAAAAAGTACTATAACAGGTCGGGAACTTGTCAAAAACACTGGAATTGTACATGATACATTATTTTTAATTTGACATGGTGTTACGACAAACCGTGTGGTTTCCACGAACCACCGGCAACGAGTTTGCACACCCCATTCCCTGATGCCATTTTCAAGAGTACCGCAAATTTGACCCCCCTCAGTTGTTGGGAGCCAGGAAACCCGATGTTTGCACACTCAACAGGATATACTTTTGGAATGAGGATTTTATCAGCTTTCCAACGGCGTATCATGTCAATTTGTCTCTGTTGTGAAAAAGACGTTATAGACAAAAATGTGACGATGGGTATTCCTGCACAGGCCGATAACGTTCTTTTCCAAATGTATTCATATGTATAAATATATATGAATAAAACCAAATGTTTGTACAGAAAACATGATATATTGTTGGAAAGATAATTTTGTCTGGTCTACTACGGTGTATCCTGTCAAAAAGATTTTCTGGGGATATTGTGTGGACAGACAGGAGCGGAAACAAAAATGTATGAAAAAGACAGAATTTCTTCCCGCTATAGTATTTCACACATTCCAGTATTCGCTCCTATCCGAGTTCACGATATCTCCAAGAGTTCTCAATGAATTTCAATGTGGTAGGCATTGTAACAGTATGAGGAAGAAGTGATCAGTTCAGGGATGGATGAAGGAATTTGTTTTTAATTGAGAGATATTTTTGTTCATAAATCTCCATATTTGCCCCTGTCTTCCCACACAATATCTCCAAAAGTTCCCAGTGAATTACAATCAAATTTTGTGGTAGGGTGGGTACTTGGTTTAAGTAGTAGTGGTTAGATCAAAGGACAGATTCATTACCTGAGACACACTAATAATTAGATGAAGGTATGCACAGCAAGATTCGTCCGTTTTAAATTTCAATACAGCTGTCCTGAGAATTCATCGGTAAACTGGCCATAATTTTTCTCCTAATGTGGATACTTTTTTAGATATGATATAACTGTATTGCAAATATTCTACCCTCCATTTCAAAAATAATAATTTCCACTTTTCGATGAATTGATACGAGTGTATGCCGAAATACCTACTTGTAGTTTTGAGCAGTAACTGCTAGTATGCAACAGATACAAACTGACAAGATACACTGTTTGTAAGTTGACAAAATTACGGACGATGTTTCAATATCTGTACAAACTTTTGGTTTTTTGCACGTACAGTGGCATGGATATATTGGATAGAGAACTTAATAAGCGCGTACTGAAATACCTGCCCTCTTGTTTTTGTCTGTAACATCATTTACACAACAGAGACAAACTGACAAGATACGACGTTGGAAAGAAAAATCCTCATTCTAACAGTATATCCTGTCATCTGTGCAAACATTGGGTTTCCAAACAATGTAGGGAAATCAAATTGGTGACCATCTAGAAAAAATGGCTGCGATTCCTGATTTTCAACGAGGATTTCTTGGGACTTTTAGTATGGTGTTTCGGAAACCTCATTGAAATGCATGACGGAGAACAAAATTGGGTTTCATTTTCCCCCCAATTCAAACACTTTACCTTAGCTACATTTCAGAACACAAAATAACATTAATATGACTGATATGATCTATTCAAAATAAGTAGTATTGATTATTGGATTTCCAACTCTCAAAAACAACGGGAAATCGCATATTGCTTCGAGATACGATCAGTAGAAGCCAAAATATTGTTCATTTGGTATATGTTGAAGGTCATTTTGAATTTTGCATCAACAGGCCATCAGGAGATCGTGTCACCTTGTTGGTGATGTTTTTTTTTTTGTTAACCCCACGACCATATCTAAAACAATACCGAAATTTGAAAAAAATGCATCAAGTGCACGGTTCTTTCTTTTGCACAGGTTTCTGTTCCGCTATTAAGCGAATTTCAAAGACTGGATGGAACAAAAAACCGTGGAAGGTTGAAGCATTTATCTATCAGAAGTATGAAGTCAATAGTCCAAAAGAAATTATACGAAGTAACGAAGATACTTTTTAGGTTTCATCATCATCATTATCATCATCATCATCAGTCTTTTAACGTCTGTCGTTGAACATAGACCTTCCCCAGGATTCGCTAAAATTTTCTATCATGAGTGTCACGGAGCCAGTCTTTCCTGAATCTGTCTAGTTCATCTTTCCATCTCATGTTCTGTCGGCCTCAGTTTCTTATGTGATCCCTGGGGATCCATGTTGTGAGACGTGATGTCCATCGGTTATCTCTCATTCTAACAACATAGCCTGCCCATTTGAGTTTTTTTAATAGTTTCCATGATGTCACGGACACCCGTTTTCTTGCTTATAATAGTTTAAATACAATTCGTCAGAAAGACTGTTGCATCCTTTTGGAAATAACCTGTATAACTCAGTTAACCCAATGTTAAGGTTGATGCTTCTCTACAAGCTTCATTACATACTCATCACTTGGTACCTCTGTGTAAACAAGCCTTTCTTTCTGCAAATGCATATATAGCCAGGTGTCTCTGCAGCGAAATCTCCAGCATGGCTGTATACGCGAGCAGCTCACGAAGACTCCTGGACTTTTATTAACATCACAAGCGACCGTTCCGGGTGTGTGTGTCGCTTTTATCTATTCGTAAGCTCATTTGCAAGATTTCATAGCACGCGCACACCGTCTACGCTGAGTGTGCCTTCCACAGGAGGAGAGGGTCACGACTGCCGGCAGCTTCAGAACCCCTTTTGATTTTTCGAAATGAACACTGCACCTTCTTTAGCTTCAGCATCGTTACTAACATCTTTAAAGACGAGATCGTCAATAAAACCTGATCTAGAAATTTCTAGTAGTCTCAAAGATACGCAGAAAAAATCAACAACATGGCTTCATTTACAGCAGTTATCGGATCTGAATGTCAGACTTTAAATGCTCTAGTTCCTTTCCTGTGTCAAGATGCAGTGATACCAAATTTATTTCCAAGTTCCCATCTAAGATTGAGTAAAAACCACCTTGAAAAAACTTAATACATCTATATTCTCAAGATATATGATTAAAGTCTCGACAATACATTACATTATTATTAAATCGAATTTGACTTCAATCGTCAGCATTCATTTTGCTGTAGTATTATTCAGTTTATTGAAGATATTATTTATGTTATTATAATTCAAAGAATATTGCTCATTTTGTTAAAAAAAAACATCTTAATAGCAATTTCTGACATTTAGACGCAACCAAAAACATGAAAAACATTCATACTTAGATTTACAAAAAGAACATCTAAATCGACAACAAGGGACGTAACTCACAATTAGTATGTAGCACTCAGCAAAGGACATAATACACGTTCTCTTATATCAGTTCAGGTGTGGATACAGGAGGGAGATATTGGAGGTCGGGACCAAATCTTACTCGAGGGACAAAAATATTTTCTCCCTTACAATACTGGAAAGTGTTCAACACACATGCACATTCAAATGTGTCCCCTGCACACACATACATCCTAAGTTATATATATATATATATATATAATCAACGCTCCCCTATTCAGGGTTGAGCGGTCTTTAAGTGAGGTAACTCGTTCATAGTAGGCTTATGCAATGCTCTTCTAACATAGAATGGAGCATTCTAGTGGATGGGGGATATATATCCGTTAATAAATATATCGCCTTAATTCAATCTTACTGACCGTCCAGTTCCGTGGAGTAGAGGGAGGATACCAGCCTCTGGGTCTGAAGCTAAGGTTTCGATCCTAGATTGTTTAATGGATAGTCTATAGCCACACAGAAAAGTTGTAATACAACGAAACAGCTGTCTGTTGATGACACATATATATATATATATATATATATATATATATATATATATATATATATATATATGTGTGTATGTATATATGTATATATATAGTGGATTCGAGTTGTAAGTATCTACTGAGCTTACCTTAGTCTATTACAATTTTTAGTCGAAGATATGCAGCTATCTACACCCCCAAGCAAGATACGTCAATCACTTTTCAAAGAAATCTGTTTTAATATATCGTTGATTGTGTTTTAAAAGAAACTCAATGTGTCTAGACATAGTCAGCTTTATTTACCGGCAACATGGACAGTCGCTCAATGTGCCATGTGCAAGGGGCGCCTATATTAGCTCCTGTCTCTCTATACTATATTTGAGGAAAATATCAATAAATTTCAACCTAATTTCATTCAAAGGGTAAGGCACATTGCATTGAAGAAGAGATTCCTCTTTCATAAATTCCCTTATCTTTTTTTCCATTTGTGCCCGAGTGAATGGAGGTATTAAACTTTGCAATTTACAACTGTGACTACCTTCCCTTGTGTTGAAAGCTGGACGTGAAGAAGTGTATGAGCGCCAAATATATTTGCCCTATCGCGCATCCACAGTCGATTTTGATAATATTGATTACGTTATGACCCTAAGCAAGAGAAGTCAAGATTTAAAATTCATCCAAGTAATAAAAGTATGCAGTATCGATTAGAATTTCAACTGATCGCAAGGACCAATCCTTATATTCATTTATACGGGCTCGAGCATTCCTGAGGCTTATTTTCATGCCTTACCGGTTCACGATTCTAAACAAACCCTGAGTTTTGCAAATTTCCTTTTCGTTGAACAGAAATATCATCACGGTAAAATTAATAGATTTTTAGATTTTTCCCGACATGAGTTAAAATTTATTTGAATAAATCAATGAAATAAATTATTCATATTCATCATGTTTACACAACGTTTAAAAATGGCTCGCTCGTTTTTTGTTTTTTGTTTTTTTTTTCTTAAGTATCAAACGCTTTCTAAATTAATATTTTGGCTACAGCCACCATCTAGGACATGAAATGAATTCAGTTTTCCATGGTTTTAACAATATTTATTTTAGACTAAATGGGGGTATATTGTTTTTTTCGGTGAGGCCTAAAACATTGGTTGGAATGTATTCTATTCGCATGTATGCTTTTTTATTTTCAATTCAACAGATGATCTGTGCATCGAATTGCATCAGAAACCATTCTTTTTTATATAGATATGGATAGATTTATATCAATACCCAAGTTTTACATTCATTTCATTCATTTACTGGGATAAATACAGTCAAAATAAGAAAATTTCCGACCTGAAGTCATTTTTCGGGAATATCTATCAGTTATACTCTTGTTGTTGTCAGGATTGTTTTCTTTTAACGGAATTCTTCAAAGAACTCTTTTTTTCATCCCAATGTATTTATTTTCCCACTGTAAAACATGAATAAATAATCAAATACAATTCTTTAGAGGGCGCCGAAGTTCAGATTGACCGAGCCATCGGGAATCATCGGAATGACCCTGTATCTTAACGATAAGTCCGAACGCTTGCTCGAGCCGGTTTTATCGAATCAATGTGAATTGACTGAAATTTCACAGTTCAAATTCCCCAATATTAGGACTAAGAAATAAAGGTTAGCAGATGTTATTGATTGGTACACAGATGCCTGGCAAAACGGCTGGCCCGCGGGTGAGACCAATAGAGAGGAATGAAAGAGGGGGGATAATATGGGGATGCTGTGATTGAATAGAGGGAGTAAGTAATCCAAAGGGCGGATCAGCTGGTCAAGAGTCAGAACAGATATATAGATTTAGCCGAAGAGTCGGAACAGAAATATAGATTTATCCAACGCCTACCCGAGAGATAGAAGAAATTAGAGTGACCCCTGACCTCAAATACCGGAAAGCACACACGTAATGCCATGCGCAAATACATGTGCATAAACCTAGGGTTTCAACCAGATTCACGCGAGGAAGGATACGTTAACACCTTCAACCCAACGCATGTACACACATACATGTGTATATGTATATGTATGTGAGTGTTTGTGTGTATGTGTGTGTGTGTGTGTGTGTGTGTGTGAAATGCAATGGACATTTATATTACATCGTGTGCGTTACACATTTCTCTTGGTACTTTGATCCAAGACAGATGTGTTTGGAAGCGACATTCTGGTCAAAGAAGAGCGTACACACTCACATACATATACATTATATTACTTTGAAACGATTTGATATGACCTACCGTTATCAGGCAAATGCATATACGGGAAAATAACGAAAGAAAATAGGACTACTGCTGGAATCGAACCTGCAGGTAGCCGCTTTAACTAAGCATTACTCTTATCACGGCACCTGACAACCACCAGTACTGCAAAAGCCCAAACAACTGCAAAATCTTATATTGTTCAGTCAATGTCAATGTTTAAAATATTTGTTTGACAATTGCATTTCCAAGAAATATATGCAATCCAACATTTATTCTTCATAATTATTTCTGTCGGGTTATATATCCATCCCTTGATAATATATATATATATATATATATATATATATATATATATATATATATATATATATAGTCGCTCCTTTTTCCTGTATGTTCCACGCCCCCAGAGGGATGCCTGTAGATAATACCTGACCCTCGTGTTTATTTTGTTTGTTTTTCTATTCAAAAATACTCATGATGAAGTTTCATTTAAAATTTTACGCAATGATTGAGCATCCTCAGACCGAAAAAAACAGCAACCTTCAAGTTGCCTGCAAGTTTTACGCTAACTGTAACGTTCTTACGAGCTTTTTTAGGCCCCTCTGATACCTGACACAGGAAATATTCTGGCGGACGCCAGTTCTTCAGTATTTAGTTTTTAGATAGTGGTCGATGAACTAAGATAATGAACTATTTTATTACAGTAATTTTTATTCTACATGTACTTAATTTATTCGAATTCTGAGATATCTGCGTACGATAATGTTTTTGATAGCCGTGCAACGGATAATGTTGTTCCTTTGTCTCAAGATTCACCATGTCAGGTTCAAAGGGAAGACAACTGCAGATCCTTGAGCATAATTTGATGTACATCCAGGGGACCCCAGTTTCAAAATCATTTCTTTCGTGCATACTTTGTTAATAGGTGTACAAAACAAATTCACATGAAGTAAGTGTGCTTATAGAAACTGTAAAAGCTCAGGCGACTTTAAATTTCCTCCATAAGAGCCAATCGATATAAAGCAAGCTCTAGCAAAGCAGACTTAAACCTGTATTTGTAACCTTTCCTCTGATATCATGAGTTTAAACATTGCAAACATCATGAGCTTTTTTTACTATTTTCTTTCTTTTAGAAACCGTCAACCAAAACAGTCGAGCTGTGAACGTAGATTTCTCCGGGCTTTCAAGTGGTTCTTCATGATTGACTACCCATCTCTCTATCTATCTACCTATCTGCGTGTCACATGCACAGGCCGAACAAATAGGATTAGAGGGTTGAAAATTGAAATATTACACCTTACTGTGTCTTGAGAAAACATATTTCTTAGAATTCACCCAAGATAAGGTTTCATAGGGAGTTTCGATTTAAAATGTGATTTTATGCTATATATCTGCTTTACTTACAGGATCTGATAGCGTTCACTCTTATTTTTACTCTGTTTTTTGTTTTGTTTTGTTTTGTTTTTACTTTTTAATTCGGATTTGTAAATGATAAAAAAGTGGGATAATCAATTCATTCATTGATCATCCCCTTTTTCCCTATTTTTTTAATTGATCTCGCCACAACACGGATACGGCATGCAAATGGACGATGTTCGTCACGTGACTAACCAGGTATTTTTTCTTCTTTTTTTTTCAAAAATTAATCATGTTTTTATTAGAGGGAAAAAAGCGAACCAAGAGTACAAACCAGAGAAATTAAAGGAAATAATAAAAGACGGGCGATATCAAGTTAGGGTGATAAAAAGTTCTGGTTGATACAGCCAGTGACTAACGAACGGGTTGTCTCGATAAGATGGACATTACCGACCAACCAACAAAAATAGGAATATTCAGGTAGCAATCAGGGCGAAAGTATTTGGATTGACACGAAGAATAGAAATGAAACTGGTATGATGGATCATCCAAGAAGTTTGATAGACCGATCCGAAAAACAGGTTGATACCAAGATAATACTGGTACATACACACACACACACACACACACACACACACACACACACACACACACACACACACAGACATATGTATATATATATATATAAATATATATATATATATATATGTATATATATATCTATATATATATACATATATATATATATATATATATACATATAAATATATATATATATATATATATAATTAATAATTGAGTCATCCACCAACAGCTGTTTCGTTATATATATATATATATATATATATATATATATATATATATACATATATATATACATATATATATATATATATATATATATATTCATTTCCTCTTCCTCTCTTTGTCTCTCTATCTCTCTGTCTCACTCTCTCTTCCTCTCTCTCTCTCTCTCTCTATAAATATATATCGAAATTTAGTTGTATATATATGTGTGTGTGTGTGTGTGTCTATGTGTGTGTGTATTATGAAGTAAGGATTTACTATACAAACACGTTTATGTTTCTGTCTGGATGTTTGGGCTTCTTTTCGCAGAAGCAGCCCAAACAGGAGAGAAAAATGAGCATGTTTGTGTAGTGAATTCTTACTTAATTTTGAATGTATCGAGTCCTTTATGAAATAAACACATCTCACATTGGATATTGTATCGTTTCATATATTATTTTATATAGTCTCCCTTCAAAACTAGACTAGCCAACTATACGAAAGATTTATAGGCATGATTATTACTGGCAGCTCAAAGATAGGGGAAAGACGCCTACAGTCAATTTGAAACTACTAAGACCAACAACTACATGAAAAGGCTTATAATCAAAATTCATCTCATGTTTCTAAATCTGTTTTAAAATATTTATGAGAAACATTAAAACATGGGTCACAAACTGAGACTTGAACAGGGAATTAAGGTGAAAAGTATAAGCAATAAAATATTGAACCATGATCAACAACTTGATAAGTCTTTATTAGATCTGATTAAACAATAAAACCACTCAACGTAAACGAAAGCCGGAATAATAAAACCGGATACATATCAATTGAATATGAGCTAGGCCAACTCATCACAACAATACTAGTTGCATATTGGAAAACAGTACCTCAATTGATTCGTCTGGTACACCTATGCGTTGAAGAATGATAACTCTATTTTTGTTGGATTTTAGAAACTGGCCATTTTCGAATTCTGGGAAAATCAAACTACCTTATTGTTACTATAAAAAAAATCGGTGTTCGACCAACTGCCCATCCGTAGTAATATTAAGTGAAACAGGACTGGTCCTGCTGTAAGCAGCATTGAATCCATCGTCTGTTCAATTTGTTCGTCCAACTTGATAGTATTGAGCGCTCTGGAAAAATTGAATTTTTAAACACACAGACACACACACACACACACACACACACTCACTCACACACACACACACACATACATATATATATATATATATATATATATATATATATATATATATATATATAATAGAATGAGGATTCGCCACACAAACTAGCTCATGTTTCTGCCCTCTACGGGCCTCATCAGACGAGTTTATTTCCAGTTCTACTCTAAAACAACTTAATTTCAATGGTAAAAAGTTGTATGTATCAATCACTCTATGAAATAACTCCATTACATATCAGAAGTGGCTGTTCGTGTGCTGTTCGTGTGCTGTTTGGGCGTGCATTGTAATCTCAGCCAATCTGAACGTATGCTACGATCTTTTTAAAATGCCAACAAAGAAATGGCCGTCATTACTAAAACACGCCAAGTCCAACATTACCTGGTTATTTTCTCGTGTATATGTTGAGAAAAACAATCGATATAGACAATTAGCTACGAATTACAGATATGAAACATGGAATCTTACGAAATCAATTGAAAACGAATTCCAAATC
The DNA here is from genome assembly GCA_963457665.1 of Thysanoteuthis rhombus. NCBI lineage: Eukaryota > Metazoa > Mollusca > Cephalopoda > Oegopsida > Thysanoteuthidae > Thysanoteuthis > Thysanoteuthis major. The sequence continues at coordinate 53,616,735 of OY735204.1, forward strand.
ACATAAAGGGCGATGGAAAGAGCAATTTTAGGAATGTAGAAGAGACAGAAAAAAAGATCAACATGGATCTGTGAGCATATTAAGGTGAAGCATATCCTAAAAGTGAATGAGCGACGAAGCAGAGATGGCCAGGACACACTGCAAGAAGGTAAGATAACAGATGTAGATAAAGTTTCGTCAATTGGCGCCAAAATGAAAGCAAACACGATTGGAGAAGACCAGACATAATGCAGATAGATAAGATAGAAAAGTTTGTCAGTAAGCCATCGCAGTTAGACATCGAAGGAGCTAAGAAAGGCTTCTGCCATTCAGTGAATAGAAGAAGAAGAAGAAGAAGAAGAAGAAGAAGAAGAAGAAGAAGAAGAAGAAGAAGGAAAAGAAGAAGAAGAAGAAGAAGGAAAATAAACATAGTGTGATAATTGGTCATAGAACATATTTGTGAGTTGTCAAACGACAATGCAAAAACCATTTCCAAATCAAGCAAAGAGCGTTAGAGGGAGTTGAGTATAACTCCAAGAGATAGAAACACAGTGTCAATTAGTCAACCAAAAATTATGTGAGTAGTCATACGACTATGGGAACTACTATTTCGAATTATAGAGGGCATAATGGAAAAGGAAATAACACATTTGATAAATAAACACAGAGAAAAACATTTTTATCATTCAGAAATTTTTCCTTTTTCTTTTTTATTTCATTGCAGAAGCGTGGGCAGGAATTATTTGGGTGATTCTTTAATATGATGGAAAATTGCCCAAAACATAAAAGAAAAAGAGTTCCCAACTAGGGGAGATAATTAGATATAACTACCTAAGTTCTACTCATACGTCTCCATCCTACACCCCAACATACAAAATACAAAACATAAATGTATATACTTAAGCTCTTACCAATCGCTACGTAACAAAACTATATATATATATATATATATATATATATATATATATATATATATATATATATATATATATAATCATACATTTTTCATATACGTCATAAATACGTATAGATTTATATATATGCATATTCTCATGTATGGAATGTTTTGAGATGTTTATGCATGTGTGTATGTGTGCATGCGTGTGTGTGTGCATGAGTGAGTCAGTGCATCTGTGTGAGCGCATATGCGAATCTTTTGTAAATAGCCGACGGCGTTGTAAGATTTAATGTGCCATGATATAATTGGGCCTCCTATCTTTTTTTTTTCTCTCACTTTCCTTGTTTGGCAAAGTTACTGATGTTTAGACATTATTTTTCTTTGTTGGCCGGTGTTCGCCTTGATTCATTAAAAATAAAAAGATAAAAAAGATAGTACGAGTTAACCAAGGAAACATTACTGTTCAGGAAAAAAATCGACATTTGCGGAGAAGATACATAGCCGTGGTCTCGGGATGGCAGGCACACCCTTTTGCACATGTAGGAATCACGAGTGTCTCACCACTTACATTTGATTGGTTCTCAACTCATCAATCGAAATCAGGAAAAATTATAAGCCCGATTTGGGCTTATCTTTTTGCTTTGAATAATCGAAACAAATTCAAGGGCGTTGAAGTGAAACATGCAAATTCTGGAAGAGACGGATAGTGTGGTTCAATATTCTTTGATTTCTCCTGGATCGAAGCTAGTGGTTTGCATAATTGGGCGTAGTGTAGAGAAGTGTTTTCTCCTCAGGGGGATTAACGGGATCACTATGGAAAGCCCTGTACATGATCCCCTGGTGCTTACAGCACCTGGTATTCCCAGACGATGACCAACCTAGGTACTGACAAGATTCGACATCACTTAATTTTGTTGAGCGTATGAGAACTGTTGTAGAATGTTCAACGTGATTCGGTCGTACGTGGTTAAACAAAACCTTGAAAACAAAGAATTTGTCGGTATTCTTTATGATACGTAGGTTTAGACATCGATAAATTGTCTAACATTTGGAACGATAATACTAATTGATAGAATATATATGCAAGTATCTCTAAATTAAACAGTGGCTTGGCTTTGCGAAAATAATAATGTTTTCAGGTCTATGGCACGTCAGCAATAAGTCTGGAAACGGGACGGAGTTCCAGTATATGGTACTGTCTATTTACCTCTGCTCAAGCGTTTGGGGTGCTTCAGATGGGGAGATTGCTCCGAAGGCTTCATTCCCCCGGTCAGTAACCAGAAGAGATGAGGATCATTTTCATCAAGATGGTGTATCTTTCTTATGGCATCTCTAATTTCCGCCTGTCCGAGACAAGTTTATCAAACAGAAGTGTCTTTGGTCGGCTATAGTCTTCCATCTGCAACAAGTGACCAGTCAACATAGATAGATGTATAGATAGATGATAAATTACTGTCTCTAGGGTATGCTTTATCTGTAGTGGAAGTGGTCAATATTTTAAAATGTTATGAGGCAGAATATTCCTGATTGATAAACGCATCCCACAACCAAACAACATACACTAGACATTTAACAGAAATGTAGTAAAAGTTAGGTATAATTACACAGACAATATATCAAAAATCATGAAAAAACAAAACAAGGAAATATAAAGAGAAACACCAACAATAACCATATGTAACGGCAGACAAAAATATACATGCCAGATAAAAGGAAATTGCCTCCAATCCTGTAGCGTCTACCAAGACCACACAAAATCTGTGGGAAACATAGAAAAAAACATACATTGGAATAACAGACGGAACATTCGAGCAAATAAGTTACCATCACCACAAACAAACATAAAATAGATACATAACGTATCAAAATACACCCGGAAACTCAGAAAGAAAGAACGAAAAACTCAAAGAATAACCAGGAAAGTAAGGAAAAGCTTTACCAGTTTATATAAACATTTGAGAAAGATGCACCTTTTATCTAAAAGATCCCTCCCATTTCACACAATACAGAAACAAATAGAAAAACATAGACCCACCAACAGAAAGCAGAATGATAAATGACTAATTAAAAAAACTGAAACACCAAGATTTTTCCCAAGAAACAACAAAGACATTTCATATACAGAAAAAAAAAATTGATCAATACCTCAATCACAACCACCCAACCCCACTGGTCCGAAATCCCTGAGCACACTCAAATACAACGCACCTACTTACACGAAAGCAAAGTCACAAATTAGTTTTACTTTGAGAACCCCATCCCCGACACAAATATTTACCCGCACTATCCAACCCCCATGTAGTTATTTACTCACTCATGGGACAATTAAACCGATGCTGATTAAATTTAAATTTAACTCAAACAACCCCCAGCACTACTCCCTCTCACATCAACTAACTTACACCTACCCTTAAGATCAATACTACTATAGCAAACCTACATGCAACCCACTCTATTCCACCTAACGTCAAGTGAGGCTTACTAATTACTAATTTTAATTAATCTTAAATTCAATTTATTTTATCGATAGATTCATCCTAACAGTGCTCTCCATATGAACCAACC
>OY735204.1:53622676-53642676 GCA_963457665.1 Thysanoteuthis rhombus
TATATATATTACAGATCAGGGTAGCAGGCAGTATAACATAATATAATATATATATATATATATATATATATATATATATATATATATATATATATATATATATATATATATATTGCCCTGATTTTATGCCGATTTACAATATCTCTGGTTTTAATTTTGTCCCATTTTTTTTTTTTTGCTAATTCGAGTAGTATTTGGTGATTAATTGTATTTCTTTATTTTATGAATAGAAATAGATCAATATGATTTTTATTTGTGATGACTGATAACAACTTGCTCATACAATGGATTTATTTACCATCACTCTTTCTAGAAAGACACCACCAGCGTAAAATCTTGGCGTCCTATATTTACATATTTACGCACATCTGCATCTGCCTTTGTGTTTGTGTGTATCTTTCTCCTTTGAAGACCATGGTAAATGTCTACCATTTGAGTAGTCAAATATAACTAAGACGAACTATGACCTTTCTACGTAAAAAAAAATGGCATGACGACGAGAGAATTCGAGGAGTAAACAGAAATTAGATTCTATTCATAACAACAGGTTTTATACAGACTCAAGCGTCAACGCATTATACAGATCTAAACACTTAAACACGTATTAGAGAGTGTAGCTCATAAGTCACTATCCATTTTTATAACTTTTTTTTTGTTGAAAAGGTATAGAAAATTCCCCTTTAGATATATTTATTTTGGACCTTGGAAATTACTTTGAACTAATTGTAGAATGCAAATTCCTGGAAATGCCGTTGGGTCGAATCCTTATATTGTCATTGTTCCATGACAGCTCGTAATGCATCTGACTCCAGTTCTCTGTTTGTTGTCGAATATTATTGATCAGTCCCTTGAGTTTTGGAGGCATTTTTTATGTGAATTCTTTCTTCGAGATGACCCTAAAAGACGAAAAAACAAGAGCAGTCAAATCTGGTGATTTTTTTATCAGTGTGAAATTAATCTGCGAAGCTGAAAATTAAAGGCATTAGTGGGATGTTATTTTCCACAAACTGATCGGAGAAGTTTCCGAGGTTCGAAATAAACATATCTGAAGGGACAATTTCTCTATCTTTTGATTAAAAAAGTTACGAAGTTTTGAAATGAAAAGTGATCTTTATGTCACTCTCTATTTGTTTGATACAGAAGTTTCCAGAGTTTATCTCCCATAATATGTTATTTGTATAAATACATAACATCGTCTTTTCACCATCAGAGAATTTCTCTAGCTTTTTATACATTTTCTTATTCGATGAATTATTCGTATAATTTTTGATGTCTTGACATTTTTGCAACTCGTTGACTAAAACTGGTATATCATGGTGCGAAACAAGGAAGAGTCTCAAATATACATGTGTAGAGAACATGCTACCGATGTGAGAGTTTCTGATCACAGCTGCGTCGCATTTGTAACTTTATGACAGGCTTCGTAGAATAACAAGTTGATTTTTCAACCCATTTTTTAGATGTGTGTGTCGGGGATGGATCCACTATCTTCTTCCCGTCCTTGATCTTAGCTTCTGGGTCGATTTTTTCTATTTGAAAAGAATTTGAGTGTTACAAGCATTATCCATAAAGAAGGGGGGGTCTCTTATTTTTTCCTTCGGTGCAAAGCAAAATAGTAGTATCAAACGGAAAATTCAAAAGTTAGTAACAACTCTTGTAGATACATTTCAATCTAACAACGCAAACAATACAGCTTGTCTCATAATCTTTAATACGGTAATACTCTCAGGTTCTTTCTTTCTAGAAAAAGTAATTCTATCTTGTGTCTCTGTTAAGAAGAGAGGGAAATTGTAGGTATTGCATATCACATTGTAAATGGCCATAGAATTATTCGACCGAAAGATTATTTTAACAACCACAAAGATGAGACGGGGAGATTGAACTGCCCGAAAAAATTCGGATACCAATGACTCCACCCAAAGATTTAGACAAAAACTAGTTGATTTCTTTGCCAAAACCAAAGTAGTTTTTCTCTTCCAACGCGTCATCCAATCGAGCTATGCCCAGTGATAGTTTTTCTAGGTTCCAGCAATTCATAACATTCGGTTCGAGTCGAATTATTATTCAAATACGTTTTCCTTTCTAAATTCAGCTAAAATGGGAGTATTTAGATGTTTTTTCACACAGATATTTGCATAGCATCAATATGCAATGCCTGCAAATATTAGATTTAAATGTACTAGTGTTGAAGATTACATGCTATTTTTTGAAAAATTCTTGAATTTTTATCGTGCCAAATCATTAAACATTGGTAGAAAAATGGGGATACACTAATTTTATGTTGATTAAATAATTAAATAGCATACAGACTTGGAAAAAAAAACACCAAAAAACAACTCGTATACATAAAATATGGAAGCCTATAAATTAATAGCATGAATTTGAAGACAGAAGCTCTGATATAAATCATGTAATTTGAAATGTAAGATCCTTGACCGGGAATCACATATTTCAGTCGATACATAGATTTTGTTAATTTTTAATTTCTTCAGCCGGGGTAGCTGTATTTCATTTTTTCCAAATGGCTTGCCATCAAGCTTCTTTTGTTGCTAACTGACGCCCATTTGTGTACACCTTTTTCTTGTGTAGGCCCGAGGGCAGTTTCAATTGAGTTGAAATCTGGAAACTATTTCAGTTTGGTCGTCGATCGACTCTGTACGAGGAGGCATTGTTTTACATTGTAGTCGTAATTTTGTTCGTAGGCTGAGAGATTCGTTCATAAGCCAAGGCTGAAAGTGAAGGCCGAACATATTTTGTTGATGCTTGGTCGTAGGGGATGCTTCTCTTCCTTTGTGACGCAGCCATTCATCCAGTCAATCGGGGTTAACTTGGCACACGTCAATAAGAAGACCTTTCTAAGCCATTCCAGACGTTTTACCTTGTGTCTGGGCTTCATTGCGGAGGATTTGGCACCAAGATGATTTGGATTAGTTCGATCAACCTCCTCAAATATAGCTTGTTGCTCAGGGCTAAAGGGTGGGCCTATCAATACACTTAATTCGAGAAGTTTCCTGCTGTGTTTCCACCCTGAACTCGCCCTAATCTAATGATCTATGTGATGTACCAAGGTCTTCAACGCCCTCCTTCACTATCTGACGACCCTTATCAAGCAGTTTTGCTATTTGAAGTTTGTACTGCCTTTTTCAAGCTGTGTATTAATAGAACTCTCCCCAGCCTATGATAAATGACTTCTACGACTCATATTCTAATACGTTTGCAGTGGTTACCTAATAATTTGGCAATATTGAAATACAAGGTTATAACAAAAATGGCTATCATTTGTTAACTTCTACGCATAAAGTCTTCATTTTGGCTACGTTGGAGCAAGTCTGTGTTGCCAATATTCGTGTCTTTTTTTTTCTTTGTAACGTAAAACTAAATTTACTATAGTATAACCTATTTGCATAATCATTTGGCAATATATATATATATATATCAATCATTAGCTATAGAGCTAAATATGCATATATAGAGAGACATATAATGTGTTGGAGCATCAGGTACAATGTATATACAATGAAATATGTTCATAAAAACCAATGCTGAAGAAATGTCAGTTATTACCTCCCTTGTGGCATAATGGCTGACTCCCAGAGCCGGATATTTAACCGGATGTTGTCATCGCTGGAAATGGCTGCGAAGTGCTGGGGCCTTTTACCGCTCAAGAAGCCCGGATGTGATGTTATTAGAATCCTAAGGGCTTGGACGTTGGTTTAGCGAAGGGGAAAGTAAGTTGGTGGAAAATGAAAAGATGCGTTGGTGTTTAATTAAAGTAGTGTTCTCGCTTTTGCCAACAAATATGTTCGTAGATGTGAAGGTGGGGCGGTTGTTGTCACCGTTGGAATGTTGATGCCATGTCGGTGAGCGTTTATTTGATATGAATGCAGTCGAAGTAATTTAAAAACAGTTCTCGAGGACATGCTTACATAGATGCACATATATAAACCAATGAATATATACATATATGTATACATATATATATATATAGAGAGAGAGAGACACAGAGAGAGACAGAGAGAGAAAGAGAGAGAGATTTAGATTAAAATATTCCAAAATGAATACAAATTCTTAAAAAAATGTGTACAAATGCAAGCTCATATACACGTATATTCGAATTAGCCCACACAATCAACACATGATATATATATATATATATATATATATATATATATATATATATATATATATATAGAGAGAGAGAGAGAGAGAGAGAGAGAGAGAGAGAGAGAGAAAGAGAGAGTGAGAGCACCCCGGAGCTTAAAAAGTAAATTTTGAGAAATTTCAATATTATTTGGAGTAAATTAAATTCTGTTAGTGATTCTACGGATGGTCATCTTATAAATACAACCAAATAGTAAAAAGGTTGATTTTTTAAAATTTTCATTAAATTGAAATTCAAAATCATTGACAATTGGAATGATATAAAGAGTCAAGATTAGGATTCACCAGTTTCTTTTTTGTTTTTTGTTTTTTTGCTATCACAAAACAGTATCAAGTCTACACAGTATGGAAAACAGACCAAAGTTGTCCGGTTCGGAACGTGATAGGATTGTTGAACTTCAGAAGCAGGGTCTGCAACAAAGTGTAATAGCTGAGAAAATTAATCTGTCAGACGAGTGTGGATGTTTTTTTTTGTTATTTTCTGCGTGATCCAGATAGTTATTGAATCAAAAATAGAGATGTTATTCTAAAGAAAATGTCGGATTGTGATGTGAGGGCAGTTATTACAGAAATGCGGCGAAACTTCAATCAGTTCATCGCTCGTCTGAAGGCAGAAACGAGGCTTCAAGTTCAAAAACAGGCCATCAGACGAAGAAAAAAAATAGAAAGCCAGGAATTAGACACAAAAAGAAATTGGAGTTTGTTTTCTCTTTTTGCTCTTTGCTTTATATGAAAAGGAAGGGACAAACTACCCTTGTTGATATTCGTGTGCCAAATAATTTCTTCCAGCAAAACTCCTTTAATTTACCCTGTCACTATACAATAACATTCCGTGCTAATTATATATGTGATTTAGAATTTGCCTGACGTTATATATATATACACATATATACATATATATATACATATATATATATATATATATATATATATATATATGTGGGGGGGGTGAGAGAGAGGGAGAGAGAGAGAAAGAGAGTATTTATATATGCGTGACAAATGACGCGTTCCCGATCGATCAAAACAAGTTTCAAACGAATAAAATCTTTTTGATGATTCACAATATGGAAATAATTCTTCATTGAGGCGGTAAATTTCTAAGTGGGTCAATATAGTGAGTTACCTCCCCTTTAAGAACTAATAATTATTTGCAAAGAACGTAAGTCAATATCACAAAAATAGCCAAACGACTTCCCAAGGGCATACAGCTGTGGGCTCTCTTTTTATTCAGTCCTATATGACTCTAGATGACATCGCTTTGAAAAGGCATATTACACACTGTGGAATATATTTCATCTTTTTTTGTTTTTTCTGTTTCTGGGTTATTCATGTTGACTATGCTGAAAATATATAAAAAATGTCACTTTTTTCCACAAACTTCACATTTTACAGAAGGATAACTTGGAATCTGCTTAATTCCGATTAGACAACAGGTAAATTTGCAGAACCACTTGAAAAATGAAGAAATCGATGTTAGTAAAAATAATGAAGGCTGAGGAGAACATAATGGTCAATGTAATGCCAATCGGGCTGATCTGTCCGTAAAGACATTTTTTTTTAAATTTTGCTCGTTTGAAGCCATTAATAAATAATATTATTCAAATCGTTGTTGTTGTTGTTGTTGTTGTTGTTGGTGGTGGTGGTGGTGATCTTTCCTAGTTTAGTAGTGGTAAACCTAGGGATTTCGTGAAATTAATGAATTTTCGAGGGATCTTTTTAAATTCCGATAGATTTCTCTAAATCACTAGTTTCACAATCTTACTGTCACATATATAACAAGTTACGAAATGCTTGTTCGTGTCTCGTAAGAAATTGCTTTTTATCTTGCGGTTTCACACAATTTACTTTCATAGCCAAAGATTGTATCACTCGACGGTCTTGCAAAAAGAAGCCCCAAGAAAGAGGACAAAATTTGGCAAACGTTAATGAGAAAAGTTGCCCTCAAGTATGTTATATACGACTAGTCGTTTGGGGATTCTGAGTCTAGACATCAGTGCCAAAATACAAAAATGATATCAACGAAGAAGCTCTCTAAACACAAACGATAACCCCTGAGCAGGAACTAGTTGTTGTCTTCATTGGAAAATTCTGGTGAGAAAAAAAAAAAAAAAACAAGCGGGAAGAAAATATCGTAGATGCACAAGTTCTTTTTTTGAATGGAGATCGAGACAGAGTTGTATTTCAAACTTTATTTCCAAGAGTTCATCAACAATTGAGTTTAAAAAACGAATTCAAAACATAAAAAAGCATCTACGTTCGCGGATAATGTATCATATATTACTGGAAGATGAAATATTACTTTAATCTTCAAAATTCATCTCATTAAGTTACTGAGATTATCGAAAATATTACTTAAATTTATAACAATGAATTGAATGAAGATACTACATAAAAATCATCTGAATAGCAATTTCTGAGATCTAAACACAACTAAAAGGTCTACATTTAGATGGAAAAGGATTAAATTGGCAGCATTGAATAAGGTGATTAACAAATATTTAGTTATGTCAGTCAGTGACTGCAATGAATGATAGAGATGCTAGCGCATCCAACAAAACAAAGCATTATAATCAATGTTACTGAGAATGTGACAAGAATGACTAAACGTTTCCTACATCATCCTCATCTTAAACCTTTTTGCGTCCATTATTGGACATAGACCTTCCCGAAGATTGCCAAAACTCTCTATCATGGGCGACTTTTAAAATTGTCTGTTCTGTGATACCATCTTATATTTTGGCTGACACAGTTTCGTATATGATCTTTGGAGACCAATGTTGTGAGTCATGATGTTCATTTGTTGTCTGACATTCTTGTAACATGTCCAGCCCATTGCCATTTGAGTTTTCTTACAGTTCCTATGATGTCTCAGAGACCTGTCTTTTCTCAAACATACTGTGCTGTCTTATGATCTCTTTGCGTGAGGTGAAGAATGATTCTATCAGATGCATGTTGCATGGTTCTCATTTCATGGGTTAATCCCTACGGTAGGTTCCATGTTTCCGCTCCATAGTTAACTATCGGAAGGACGCATTGATTGTAAACCTTTCTTTTTGAAAGTAATGGAATTTCCCTGCCCTTGAAAGTTGTGCTTGTCCTACCAAAAGCTTTAAAATATCATCATCAGCAGCAGCAGCAGCAGCAGCTTTTTTATTGTCCGTTGTTGGACACAGACCTTCCCCAGGATCCGCCACAATTCACTATCATGGGCGTCGCAGAGTCAGTATTTCCTGAATTTGTCTAGTCCGTCTCTCTATCTTGCATTCTGTTAGCCTCGGTTTCACATGTCATATCTGGGGGTCCATGATATGTGCTGTGATGTCCATCGGTTGTCTGCCATTTTCGCAATATGAGTAGCCCATTGTTATTTGAGTTTTATAATAGATTCTATGATGTCACGGACTCCTGTTTTCTTTCTCATATACTGTGCTGTCTTGTGATCTCCATGTGAGGTTGAGCATAATTCTCTCAGGCGCACGAGGCATATCGGCACTGAAATAGATTCGTGTTTATTTCTTTTTCATCCTGCTGCCAGAAGATGCTGTGTTTCAGTAGACACTTTTGTAGGGGCTAAATAATAAAGCGTCTGTCTTTTAAGAAACAACTTCCATTGAAGAATGGACAGTCGATGATGAAGTCCAGGTTTCCATAATATGTGTCACTCATTTATCCATGTGGTCCAGGCGATCGGTAAAGGGTTTTCTTAGGATTGGTCATTTTGTGATAAAAGCACAAACCTTAGCATGTTGATACTTAAGGGTGTACTGAACAATTCCAGATATGGAGACATTCTGAAACTGACTTTCTGTAGTAACGGTTGCAGTTCAATATTTCCAACCAAGCAAGCCTGTACATATGTCCCGATGAGACACGAATTCCTGGATTCACCCTAAAATTTGATCACTCCTTCTTATCTTGTAACCCACCTTTCCACGACATTCCATTGAAATTCATTTAGAACTTCTGGATAAGTGGGTGGGAAAGACAGAAGCGAAAACAGAAACATATCAGAGATATCTATATTTGCTCCTGTCTCTCCACATGATATCTTCAAATGATCTCAATTTATTTCAATGATATTTCCTGGGTGAGTAGAGCATATTGCATAGAAAAGGTGAATAAATTTTGGGCGGATCCAGGAATTCGTTTTTGATTGAGAAAAAATTTTCTTTTTTAATATTTTGTAAATATCCTGTCCGTGTGCCTGATATCTCCAGAAATTCCAAATCATTTTCAATGAAATCTGGTGGAAATGTTAAACACATTGTAAATTTAAATGCTTGAATTTAGGGGCAGACCAAGGAATTTATTTCCGACTGAAAGACATTTTTATGCATTTGTTTCCTCTAAATTATTGTACAAGTTCTGGTCTGGCTACACGATATTACCACAAGTTCTCAATTAATTGTAATATGATCACGTAAAAGGGTAGAGCACGTATCACGGAAAAAGTTATTGGCCTTTTTGCTGTATCTTAAAGTTTATTTCTGATTGAGAGTTATTTTCCTGTTTTGTTTTTTGTGGCTTTTTTTTCTACATTTGTATGTTCGCTCCTGCTTGTCCACATAATATCCGGAAGATTTCTCAATTAATGTCAATAAAATAGTGTGGAGAGCAGGGCCACGGGATGAAGAAGAAAAGATTACATTTCAGAGCTGATCCTGGAATTTAATTCTATTTGAGAGATATTCGTTCATTTTTCTTTTGTTCACACATTTTTGTATCTGCTGCTCTCTGTCCCTCTGATATATGTTATTGCTCCAAATGAATTTCAATGAAATTTCGTTGAAGGGCAAGGCATGTATCAAGAGGGACGTGATAAAATTTTAGTATGGGTCCAGAAATTGTTTTCTTTGATTGAGAAATATATTTTCATTCTTTCCGTTTTTTCTTCACAAATTTCTGCGTTCACTCATATCTGTCAACACGATATTTCCAAAAGTTCTGAATTAGATCAATGAAATAAATCCAAGAATTGGTCTATGTAATGTGCAAAACTGTATGGAAACATCCAGAACTCATATCTGCAATAAAATCTTTGTACGCCATCGAAAGAATTATACCTTTCTAGTGGTCGAACTGTGATAGACTTCTAGTGTGTCACGCCTGATACAAAAAAAAAAAAAAAAAACGCTAAAAAACTCTTTGCTGTGAAAATTTGAAAAAAAAAGAAGAATTTTTATGCCGTAGTTATGGATCCCATGGCAACCGTTGTTATGGATGGACAGTTCAAGAATGTCTTCATGTCTGAAAATATCCTCCAAAGAAAATATTTTTGCCAAATTTCACCATCTTAACCGTTTTTTTTTGTTTTTTTTTTTGCAATGATTGTTTGGACAATTGCAATTTCTTTGTCTGGTCGAGACTAGGACTTAATTTTCACAAGTTTTTTATCACCACCCTTTCGGCAGGATGCAAGCCCAACGAAGGTACATCTCCAACCTAATTACAGCGCTTAGAGTGTAATCACTTAGCTGCTGGGTGCACAGGATAATCGTCACAATGAAGTGTAATCCACGCTCTTTGCTCATTCCGAAAATCAAACGAATGTGACAAGCTAAGCATTATTCTATTCGAACAGGCATGTAATTATTGGTTTGCTTGAAAATTTCTATGTATTTGGACTCTCATCTTGAATCTTAAAAAAAAATCTTCAGGTGAAGCAATGTCAATTCTCACTAATGGCATTTCTGAGAAGTTGCAATAAAAAGCAACTAAAATTGAATTTAAAAAATACTTATCAAAAATTAATGGTTGACAATGCATCGAATTGTATTTCGGGACATCGTTACAACGTTTGATGCTACTAGTGTTTGTAAAAACAATTACGTCAAATATGGCAGTGATTAATTGGAGAAAAATTTCCCACTAGATAAAGAATGAGTTTTATGAGATTAGGTCTTGTCTTGTGCCATCTGTAGCCCAGTCAGTAATAGCAGCAGTCACACTGAGATAGTCTTCCTAAGGTAAGGTGGATATAAGTCCAGGACTGGTCGAGAGCTCGCTCTTGGAATCGCAGTCCTAGCTGTTGCAATGAAAAACGACTGATTTTTTTTCAGGAATCTATTGAATAAAAAGAGTCCATAAATAATATACACTGTAGCCCGGCTGCAGCAGGGTCAACCTCCTGTCCTATTTCTACTCCGACCAGAGATGAATATTATGAATAATGCTCTTCCAACATAGAATGGAGCACTCTGGTGGATGGGAAACTTATGCCTGAATAAATATATCGCTTATATTCAACCTTACTGACTGTCCAGTTCCATAATGCAGCGAGGGTTTCAATCCTGCTTCGTGGCACTGGATGGGATAATGGATAGTCTGTAGCCACATTGAAGAGTTGTAATACAACAGAACAGCTGTCCGTGGATGACACAATAATTAACGCTCCCTTATTCAGGGTTGAGCACTCTTTAAATGAGGTAACTCGTTCATTGCAAGCTTATGCAATGCCCTTCCAACATGGCATGGAGCGCTCTGGTGGATGGGGAAATAATGCATATAATAATATATCGCTAAAATTCAACCTTACTGAACATCCAGCTCCATAGTGCAGTTGAAGTAAGCCTTTGCGTTTTCCATTTATAAATTTTGGTAGATTGGTAAGATTTGTCTGATTGATTCAATCGGTAAGAGAAACACCTACCAATCATTTGGTCGTGATTCCGAGTCACGATTAGGAAATGTTAATTCAATCTACCGGTTTTGTTTAACGTGATGGGACAGTCAAACGGCCTCCTGAAGTGCTCTTGTAGTCGTTTTATGTAGTTCTTGCTGTTGTTACACCGGGAAAACAAAGTCAGCTTCAGATGTTGATATTTTTTTCAAAGATCAACAGAGCAGCAGAAGCTTGCGGTAATGAGTAAACCAGGAAGGATCGAACCCATTATAATCTCAAATACGTATTCAAGATGGTCTTATTAATCATTTCGCTACGGTAGGTATCCAGCTAAAAAGAAAAAAAATAACCAATGTGTAATCTAAATCATATTGCATGCGTTAGGATGTGAATGGAATTCAGATAGATTCAATACAGTGTTTGTATATAGCTTCTGGGAAGATCCGAGTCTCACTCTTTCTGTCTTTGTCTCTCTCTCCTTCTTCACTCTCTCTTTATTGATCTATCTATCTATCTATATATCTATATATCTGTCCGTCTGTCTGTCTGTCTCTCTGCCTCAATGTTAAGACGAAAGTGAATCAATAAGCCTGTAGACAAGTGAGAAGTTATTAACAGAAATTTTATCTGAAATTTCTACCGTATAATCTTAGAGCAACGAGATTGATATTCGTCACTGAATTAAGTGCATTAAGAAAGAATGTGATTATGTTGAAAATTGATAATTGTTCTTTATAATAAATTCCTTCTTATCATTGGGCTGTGTACTAATTAATGTGTACCCACAAACACATATGAATATATATATATTGTCTTAAGAATCTGATTTTCATTGGTATTCGACAGCGTAAATATTTTACAAGGTGCCCTTAGAATATGGACTGCTTAGATAGATAGATTGATAGATAGATAGATAGATAGATAGATGAACGAAGGAAATAGCCAAAGAAAGGGAAATGAAAGAAAAAAGATAGAAATAAACAGAAAAATTGATGAAGAAAGAAAGAGGGAAGAACGATAGATAGATAGAGATGAACATCTTGCATAGATACATGGATAGATAGATAGATAGATAGATATTACCTTGAAAAGAAAGAAAGAAAGAAAGAAATGAAGAAACGTGGAAGGAAAGAAAGAGAAGAAGGAAGAAAGAGAGAAATCAGGTATACCAACCAATGAAGACATTGTTAGGACCACTCCAGCAGATGCACTTCAACAGTAAGGGATAAGTATGCATATGAATAAGAAGACTTATCCAACACGCACAAAAAGAAACAAACAGGTTAGAATGTTGCAGGTGAACGAAGTGCTATTTGCTGATATAATGTAGATAAGATGGAATGTTTCAAAGCGAGAGAGAAAAGAAGAAAACAATACTTTTCAACGCGAAGCGCGAATTCACGCATGCGTATTTAGGAAGGTCTACTGAAAAAAAATACTTTATCGACACGTTCGTCCAAACTCCGTGAAAAATTTAGCCTCTCTTCCTGAGAAGGCAAGAGAAAAGAAACCTATGCAAGAAGCTTTTCTGGGTTTTCTGGTTTTGTTTTGGGGGGGGTTTGTTATCTTTTTTTTTCTTCATCTTTTCATGAGGAGTGCAGTGGGTCGGTAAAACCCAATGCACCGTAAAATATTTCCAAACGGGCTGGTAGCAGGGTTACCAGCTTGGATATTTTCATTATTTGCGAGTCCTTTTTTGGCAATTTCTACGATTTATATTTTAATTTTTTTTTAAATTTTGGGGTTCAGTGTTACTGATTTAGAGGTTATTGTTTTCTAATCTCTTTTGAATTTGGGAGTTATTCCCACATTCGCAAAATTGAAAAAAAATCTAAATTAGCAAATTCGGCAGTCATGTAGAACTCAGTGGCTTCCTATGGTGACAGGGGTAGTTGCATTTTTCCTTCATCAGCTTTTCTTCGTTTATTCTATCATTCATTCTTCACTCGCTATTTTTATTTATTCAGTCTTTGTCTACTTTGTATTTGTCAGTCATTCTGTTGTTATTTCTTATCCTAATGCAATCATTCTTTCTTTTCTCAGTCTTTTTTAGCAATCAATCCTCTTCTCTTCTTCCCCTAATTCTATAATTCCTTCTTTTCTCATTCTTTTTAAGAGTCAATTCTTTATTCTCTTCTTTCTTTTCCTTAATTCTACTATCTTTTTTTTTCTCAATCTTTTCTAGCAGACGATTCCTCATTCTCTTCTTTCCTTCCTTCAATTCTATTTTTTCCTAATATTTTCAGCAGTCAATTCTCCATTCTCTTCTTTTTTTCCCCTAATTCAATAATTCCTTCTCTTCTCAATCTTTTTAGCAGTCAATTTTTTATTCCGTCCCTTCTTCCCCCAAATTCTATAATTCTTTTTTTTTTCTCAATCTTTCCAAGCAGACGATTCCTCATTCTCTTCTTTCCTTCCTTCAATTCTATTTTTTCTTAATATTTTTAGCAGTCAATTTTTCATTCCCTTCTTTTCTTTCCATCAATTCTATTATTCTCTCAATTCTCGATCGTATTTAGCTGTCTATTCTCCAGTATCTTCTTTTTCTTCCTTTAATTCATCTTCATTTTTTCGTCAATATTTTGTGTTACTTCTTCATTCTTTTTTTTAATTTTTCCTTCTGTTCTTAGATTTATCTTTTCACTTATTATTCATCCATCCACTTCTTTATTCATTCAAACTTCCTTCATTTTCATACATTCGATTCGTTTAATTTTTTTTATTGTATCCTTTTTCACTTGTCTGTTGATTTTACTCTTTTTGTTTTATCGATTCATTACTTTTCCTTTACGTTTTCCTTGACAAATGTCATTGTTCAATTTATCATATATATTACCTTTTTTTTTCGATTGTCTAGCCTGTGAACATCTGTCTGTTTATTGTTTGTTCTTTACACCGGTGGAATAAAAACCCTTGGCAAAAGTCAGGATTTTGACTACTGTTTTTCAAGGAAGGCAAGCATGCTTTCCCCAATGGGATGATTGGCGAAGCACAATCTTCCTAACCTCATATATTGTCATTCTTATTTAACGACGTGAAAACTAAACCATCGTAAATGTCGATGTCCGGGCCTGGCCTGCCCTTTAGAGAAAGATTGATGTAACATTATCTTTCTATGCCTCTTTTACCACCATTTTTCCCCAATTTAAGTTAAGCTCAGTAAATATCTACGAACTTCAGTAATTTAGATCGTTCCTAATAATTCAAATGATTATCTGAAAAAAAAGAAACTAAATCTCTAGCTATATTCATCAAACATCCCTTAATTCGCTCCTTAACAACAGTTTGCTCGGTAGTTGCAATAAGTTAAAAAGGATATCGAAAAATTCTTCAAAATTTTGGATCAGAATTGTAATCGTTCTTTTATGATACAATACACAATTTAGCTGAAAAGATGGCGTCCAGTTATCAAATAGATTATACCTGAATACTGATGCCATGAATTTAGACAAAGAAGAGTTTTTTTTTCAATCAAAAAGTACTCGCAGCTTATTTTAGCCCGCACACACAAACGAGCAAATATTCTCACACACACACACACGCATACACACACGCACACATACGCACACACACGCTCTCTCTCTCTCTCTCTCTCTCTCTCTCTCTCTCTCTCTCTCTCTCTCTGTATATTTCATAGGATTAGAGCACTCTGGTGTGTGGAGAATATATGCTGAAATGAATATATTGCTTATATTCAACCTTACTGACCGCAGATGTAGGATACCGGCCTCCAGGTCTGAAGCAAAGGTTTCAATCCTACCTCGTGACACTGGATGGGATTATGGATAGTCTATAGCCACACTGAAGAATTGTAATACAACGAAACAGCTGTTTGTGGATGATACAATAATATATATATATATATATATATATGTATATATATATTAGTGAGTAAAATATAAGGAAAACATTACTGAATTGAATTAATTGAGTGTCATCGTTGCAACAAACTACCTATATAAATACGACCCACGCTCGCGAAGAAAAAGAATATTGTTTATCTTCACAGGAGTGGAATGTCAATGTTAGCCATTGCAAATGAGGGTGAAGTGTGTTTTTTTCAACGGAATAATCACCCGAAATAAGATTTGTAACACGCTAGAATTCAAGAAGAAGAGTGTACAACCTCGCTAAACTACAAAGAGGGAAGGTCGCTTTATGGTTGAAGCATTCATTGCAGACAGAATCAAGACTCCCGCTGGAAGTTGACTAGAATTAAATGAGAATTCAAGTTTGCACGTGTTAAGACACACCATTTCACGTCGGTTGATGAAAGCTGGATTGATATCGTGGACCAATTCTCTAGTCGAGCCTCTTATCAGTCTAAGAACAAAAATGCACGTAAGTATGCTACAGAGCACGTTCTTTAAACTCTTGAACAGGGCACACAGGTTTCTTTTTGTGATGAATCTTAGTTCAACCTCATGGGATCAGAAATCATAAGAAATCATGATAAAGAGACTCTAAGTTGTAGGGTATGCAAGATGCTGGCTCCCAATGTCCCAAAGTATGAAATCTTACATACCTTCATTTAGTTGAGAATCCGTTGTTAATTTTCCGGCAAGATGATGTGCCCTGTCATAGAGCCATAAAAGTAAGGAATAGAAAGGAATTTCAATAATGGTCTAGTCTGCTCAAAGCAGTACGACATTTATGGGGGATTGCTATGAGATCGTGCCAAAGGTTTTTGAAAACTCGAAAGCTCTTTGGAAAGGGATTGAAACTCATGAATTTTTCAGAAGATTTAATTGATTCACGTGAAAAGAGATGCTCTCAAGTAGCCGTTCCTTGAAATTTGCTTTCTAATGAATATATAAACACACACACACACACACGCGCACACAGACACATATATATATATATTTATATACATATATATATGTATATATATATACTCTGTAGTCGTAGCAATGAACATTTAAAGATGTATACACAAGTGTTTCCACAACAATGACAGTATGTCTATCATTATATTGAACACAATGTGATAATTGTAGAGAAACTACAACCGCAAATCACACAGCCGACCACGTAAATGAACAAAGAAAAATTAGTGTCTATCTAAAACCCATACAATTTTTAAAAATCGCATTTTAGTTAAACATAGATATATAACGAATGTCAGTGTATGCATCTATCTCTGTTTATCTCTATCTATCTTTCACTCTATTCCAATCTACACATCTCTCTCTCTCTATCTATCTATCTATCTATCTATCTATCCGTCTATCTATCTATCTATCTATATATATATATATATATATATATATATATATACTTATCTATGAATATAATAACTCACATGCATACACATAATATCAGCGCATGTGTGATATAAAATCTGTGTATGAGTAGACTGATGAGTGTGCTTGAGAACGCACGCAAGTGAATATACTTCCTGCGGCAGAACGTCACAGAATCATTCAGCGCTTAATAATGTCCCCTCTATTAAGGACTGACTTCGAAAATACATTCTATTAGTTATTGCACATAAATATTGCAAGTGTAGCCATCGTCCGCTTTACTCTTGCTATTTCTGTATAATTATATCAAGAGGGCATGGGAAAAGGTTATGTCCCTTGTATCTGACAGCGCGGGAAGCGTTGGCGCCATTTTGATTTGTCCTTTCCTTATTTTCTCTTCCTAATAAATATATAGGAACATACAAAATCGGCCTGGAGGCAAGTGTCCAGGGTAGAAAAATCTGTATCTAACCAATTTATTAACTTTATATATATATATATATATATATATATATCCATCTTCTTCCAGTTCCTGTTTTATATTATATTATTTATTTCAATCTAGCTTTAACAGTTTTGTTGATGGCTTTTGCGAAGTATCTCTTCTTTTCATCATTCACCATCATCATCATCATCAGCAGCAGCAGCAGCAGTCTTTGTGGTTGGTCAGAGAACTTCTCAAAGATTCGCTAAATCTCTCTATCACGGGCATCGCAGAGCCAATGCTTTCTGAATTCGTCCAGCTCGTCTTTCCATCTTATGTTCTGGCAGCCACAATTTTGTGTATAATCTCTGGGGATACTGTTGTGAGCCACGACGTCCAGTGGCTGTCAGATAATTTTGCTATTTTTTTTTAATTATTCGCTTGGTGCTGTCTCCATTCTGCAGGCATTTGTTTATATATGGATTGGTAAAAAGAAAACAAAATTTCTTTCATTCGGTGATCTTTTTTGAATAAGTAATGTACGATGATTTTAATTTTTCTTAAGTTTCAACTATAACTGTTTAGGTATGTGATTTGACATTTCATATCTTAAGGGTTCTTATGATGTAAGTTATGACGTAATTGTTATGTCATAATGGGAAGTTTAATTACCCAATAAGATGTGTTGACAGCAAATGAATAAACGGGAAAAAAATTCATATGGGCTCATTATATGATTAAATCATCAATCATATCATGTCTCCCTCAATCACCAGCACTCTGCTCAGTATATGATTGTAATTCACACCTTTGCTCATCCAATTTCAGCCTTATTTTTAATCCCAAAGACTGGCAGAAATGTAATCGAAGCACATGCTTTTTTATCACTAAAATTAATATCTAAATTGAATAAAAGCTTCCCTCGTATTAGACAAATGATAGAAAAAATAAAGTTGACTTTTCTCTTCTCGAGATGCACAGATGATCGTATAACTTCAAGAAGGACGATGATACAGTTTGGAGCTGAATGTAAATAAAATGACCGCTTGGTTTCAATCTACCTTCTCAGTATTGACACATGCGCATAACACACACCACTAAGCTCAAACACACACACACACACACACACACACACACACACACTCAAACACACACACAGGTGAATTGATTGTACTTAAACTTACCTAACTACACATACACTTTTAATGTCTCCTACAGACACTCAATAATGTCTCCCACCAGATGCACATACATACTAAGATAACAAACGCTAGCATTTCCAGCCTCGATTGCCATCACCGACTGATATACTGAAATGTGAGTTACATCTTTCTGAGTGTTGCCAATTGAAGTCTTTTTCATGTAAATTTCTAGTTGTAACTAGAGGTCAGAAATTGCTTTTTAAATTATATTCGATAATATATTCTTAATAGATTGGGTAATACATTGATAAAATAAATGAAGATTAAAGTCACATTTCAGTTATTAACAATATGTCTTGGCAGCATGCCTTGTTAAGATGATCATTTGAAAAGTGTGACCAATAAATAAATTTTGCCAAGTAGTGATCACAAGAACATACAAATTTTCAAAATGCAAGTGCAAACGATGCAGGTGACAAAGTAAGGGAACAATTCACCATAATTCTACATTGTAAACTGGAAAACATATTTGGTGGGGGACAAATTTTAATAAGGGATAAACGATCAAATGTTCAACCCTTTATGACCATAGTTGTGGCCTCTATGTGAGATAATAGTTAGCTAGATATATGGATGGATAGATAGATAGAAAGAAAGAAAGAAAGATAGAGAGATGGAAAGAGTAAGTTGCTTATTTTGATAACATTACGACAGGATTATTTGCGCGACTGATAACATTAAGCAAAATATATAAAAGTGGGACATTTCACATTCATTGTTATTAACAAGTTCACATTCATGAAAATAAAAATGAAATTAATTTGAACTTTTAATTGGTACAAAATTAAAGGTTTGGAGCCGACTGATTTGATACGAATAACCGCTTGATAATATTATGCATGATTATAATGAGCTAATTCCGATAGATTTGGAATGTTCTGCTTTGACACCTCCTTTTCTATTCGTCCCCCTCTCAATGTCGTTTATCCATCCAACCACCTTTTCTTTTCTTCCTTTTCTTCTTCTGTTGTTTGTTTTCTTGCTTTCTCTCAACCTACCTTCCCCTCTCTTTTTTCTCCATTAATTATATATCTTTATTCAACTTTCTCTCTGTCTTTTTCTCTTTTCCCCTTCCTTTCTTTTCTTTTATTATTACTTTTCTATGCTCCCGTATTTTTCATTCTTTCTCACTCTCTTTTTATATCTATCCATCTATCTATCTATCTATCAATCTATCTATCTATCTATATATATATATATATATGTGTGTGTGTGTGTGTGTGTGTGTGTGTGTGTACGTGCATCTGTGTTACAGCGCTTCTACCGTTTTTTCCACAAACTTGAAAATTGGCATCGAAATTCTGCTGGACTCCTTCAAAAATCTTCTTTTTTTACACTTTATCTTGGCTTTTTTTCCTTTTTTTTCATAAATAACACCTATATTCTCCAGAATCTTTATGTTTCACGATGTTTTATTTCATTCTTTCAGATATTTTCCAGTGGAGATTGCCAGTGATGTCATAAATAGTTTATATATACACAATATATATATATATATATATATATATATATATATATATATATATATACTGTGTCATCTACATGCAGCTGTTCCGTTGCATTACAACTCTTCAGTGTGGCTATAGACTATCTATTATTTCATCCAGTACCACGAGGTAGGATCGAAACCTTATATATATATATATATATATATATATATATATATATATATATATATATATATGTATGTGTGTGTGTGTGTGTGTGTGTATATTATTATTATCATCATTATCATTGTTGATATTACTATTATTAAGAAGAAATGTATATATATATATATATATATATATATATATATATATATATATATATATATATGTATTCTGACAGAATTTCAATGATTGTATCATTTAAAACTATATTTTAGATGGCCAACTATTATATGGATTACGAATCACGTGTAAAGAGAGTGAATAAAAAAAGGGGCCACCGCAGGAATGCACCCTGCGACCAATAATGTAGACGCTTCAACTTAGTGTTGCTCTTTCTACTCAGCTAAACATCCCGACGGAAATGTGTGCGTGTCGAGAAAGCACTGTGCAGACTTGAACAGTGAATGAACAAGATGGAAAAAGTGGGGAAGAAGCAGTATATTTCCGTTGGGCTGTCTTGGCCAATTGACTCAAGCTCCATGTAATGGGAGGTCATTTCGAATAGAGTTTCAAATAACATTCATATATATATATATATATATATATATATATATATATATATATATATATATATGTATGTGTGTGTGTGTGTGTGTGTGTGTGTGTGTACATATACATATCATTATCATCATCAATCTCTTAACTTTCGTCGTTGGACATAGACCTTCCCCAAGATCCACCACACTTCTTAACCTT
>OY735204.1:53647676-53655176 GCA_963457665.1 Thysanoteuthis rhombus
TTGATAGCAAAGATAAAAAAAAATGTACTAAATACTTAAACGTATTCAATTGGTTGTTTGTCCTTTGAAATTTAAGCTTTAATCGAAGAAATTGAAAAATTAATAAATATTTGATGGAACATTTTTTTTCAGCAATGTTTCTTTAATTAAAATTTACTCAAGAAAAGTTGATTGCCGATTCATATCTCTATCAAATATTCTATATGTATCTAAGTTTATTTAGGTGGATTGATGAGAGTGTTGATGTGTCCATACATATACATATGCCGAGCACCCTGATTTAGGGCAACTGTTGGCAAGGTAGTCAAGCGAACATGCATCATTATTATCCATCATATGTCCACTGCTGGGGAGAGGCTTTTCCCAGCTTCCTCAATGTTGACCGTGAATGTGCTAACCTTACTCATGTCTTACCGGCAACTATTTCTATCTCATCTCTCCATCTCATATTTGGTCTTTTTCTACTGTATTTGTTATACCCAAGATAAAACTTCGTTAGCCTTTTGCAGACTGTAGCTTTTTCTTGCTATGTGTCCATCCCATAACTATTTTTATTGCTTAATAATTCCTACGTGACGATTGTTACTGGATAATTGGTTTGATCCTAACTTGATAGTTTCAATTTATGCTCACATAACAAACAAGGACAAATTAAGAAAATATGTACATATAGGAGAGCACCTTCATATGATGTAATGGTAAACGAGCTTCCAGCTTATAACCATTACTGCTTAGCAAGCTTAGTCCTTATTGAGTTCCCAACATTTGAGGCTATATGCCAGAATGAGACAAAAAGTAGTGTGTTCTAATACAAAGTAAAAAGATAGTAGAAACAAATCAATATACCGAATATACTTGTGTATAGGTCAACCCTTCATTTTAGGTCACGGAATCATCGATCCATGGTATTCCTTCTGTGTAGGTAGAACTCAGTTTTTGAATGATTATTATTGCATATTGGTTATGAATTATATGAGAATCATTATATATCATATATCATTATATATATATAATCATTGTATAAGAAGCAACAAAATTTCAAGTTCACGATCTCATTTTTTGAAGGCGTTACTTTTCATTGATAATTGGTATGTATATGTTATATGTTTAATATTTGTTGACCATAACCATTAAATCTATTTCATTTCTCATCATGTTTATTGCTCAACCTTACAGAATTATTACTCATGTATTGGTCGACAACTAATGATAGGCTTTAAAATTTGTTCTTCAAAACTCAACCTATATACAAGTATATGCCATAGATAAAAACATTGCTACTATATATATATATATATATATATATATATATATATATATATATATATATATATATATATATATATAAGCAAATTGGTATATTTACATACAATTACGTCGGTGGATAAAGAAACGGTATGATAAAGAGAATGGTATCTGATACTGCCTAAAAACAACTGTGCAGAATTTATATCATTTTGATAAAACCCTGCATGTTTCGAGAAAATTGAACCCTTTCAGTGCGACGTTTCAATTTAATCATCGCAGAAAAAATCCAATTTAAAGTTCAATGCAATTTTCAATTTGTAATGCTTTTAATTTGATACTTTCCGAACCAAGAATTATTATTATTTAGATTTAATAACTCTGCAATTAAAAGTCAATTAATTCCATGATAAATTTCCTGGGGCACATCAAATATTAATCAGTAAACCTTTCAAATCGTTTTATAATTTTTTTTACCTTAATGTAGCTTGATATTTTTAGCTTAGTGCAATACAATACCTCTCGTATTGGGCTCTTAGTAAGGATTGAACTTTCAAAACCAACAACGGTCTTCAAGACTCTCCTGCTTTAAAGCGTCTCTTCAAATCAGTATCTACTTGGCTTAGGAGAGTGCAAGCTTGAACGCACCCAGTAAGGATTGAAATCATCATACCTGGAAACCGGTTGCGAAAAGGGCTTGTTTGTTATTACTCTATGGCCAGCGCTTATTTACTAAGTCTGGGTTAGTCGGGCACAAGGCCACTGTGAGGAACTCGAATAAAGATGGAAGAAGATATTAGTCGAAAATGATTAACATTTGACAAATTTTATATGAAATATCGGGACTAATAATTGTTTCTGTTCCACAAATCATTATGATTAGTGTCCATTTTTTTAGATAGCTGCTGAATTCTCTTTCTATAAGTAATCTAGATCTAAATCCACCAATAGAAAAGAAATCAACCATTGAGCTAATCAACTGTGGAATGTACAAAAAAAAACATAGGTTGAAAGCGTGCAGCAAGAACAATGATGACGATACGAGTAGAATACATTGTGAAAAATTTATATATCTCTGATGGTAAAGGAAAATTTGCTTACGTGGTTAAATCTACCCCCAACCCACCAAAAATACGCTAGAATAAAAATGAAATGTAAAGGATCCATTTGAATGATACCATACTGGAGTAGTTTTAAAAACTATACTCCAAAAATGATGCGTGTTCCTGGAATTAACTAGGGAATGTTTTGTAGTCCTGTTTCTAAGCAAAGTTTTCCCTTTCCAAAAAGAAATCGACTTTTTTCATAAAATATTAAAAAGATAATTTGTCTCTGACACAACTCTGTTATTTCATTGTTTTAAAATCACTTTGAAAAAAGAAATCATTAGCTGTTGTGGAAAATTGACATGTTGATAAATATCGTTCGAGATATGTAGTTTTCTTTCCTTTCTCTTTTTTGGAAATAAGTATATTAGTACCTATATACATACATATCTATATGTCTATTTGATGTATTCATTTTTGAATAATCCGGTAATTTAAAGTTATACAGGTAGATACGTACTGAAACATATACTCCAAATTCTATGCATAAAATGTTTGTTCAAAAGTCAACTATATAAGACAGTGAGAGGAAATTTATATTACAGCCATGAACGTTCTTTTTTAATATCATAATCTTTGTTATTCTTTCTCGTGATTAAATCTATTTATTTATTCATTGGTCCCCCTTAGGAAGAAGATTAACCTCTGATTATAATTAGTAAACTCTGCAACGCCTAGCGTTTGGAATACTGATTTTTAAAAAGAATAAATAAACAGATTTTTCAAGTGGAATATTTTTAATTGGAAAATTCTTGAGAGGGAAAGAAATCACTGAAGAATTTATATAATGTCATCATATGCATTTTAAATTGGATTAAAATTAGAACCCGATGGGGGAAACATCTAAAGTGCATTTGAGATTGGTGATGTTTGAGTGTGTCAGTTTCAATATAATTTATTGATCAAACTTTTTAATAAATTCAAATTCTGTTGTCTATGGTGTTTTGAGAGATGTTTTGTCATATCATTATTTCAAATTTATCGATAAAAGTCCTGATAAGGGGATAGAGATTTGAAAGTTGGTGGGAATTAAAGAGAAGGAAAATCAAGAAGAAAAGACAGACGAAACGGGGGGGTGAAAAGGAGAAAGGTGGGGATGGGAGAAAAGAAATGTCATAAAGAAGGAAGAAGATTGGAGGAAGGAACAGAAATATCTAACGTAAGGAGAAAAGAAAGAAGGAAAATGAAATAGAAGAAAGTGGGGAAAAAGGAATAAAGGGAAGGAAGAAGGAAAGAAGGAAGGAAAGAAGGTAAGAAAGAAGGGAGGGAAAGGAAGAAAGGAAGGAAAGAAGGAAGAAAATGGAAAGGGCAGGTGAGAGGAAAGGAAAGAAGAGAGGAATGGAAAAAAAAGAAGACGACGAATAAAGAAAGGAAGAAATGAAGGCAGCCTGTCGGGGAGGCAGGAAGAAAAAGTAAGAAGGAAGAATGAAAGAAGAAAAGAAGCAAAGGGAAGAGAGGAATGAAAATGGGAAGAAAAAAGAAAATGGAAAGGAGGAAGGCAGGAAGAAATGTGTGAAATGAACGAAAAGAAAGATAGACGAAAGAAATGTGCTGGTGAATAATGGAAAGAATAAGGAGGGAATATATATATGTGTATACATATATATATATATATATATATGTGTGTGTGTGTGTGTGTGTGTGTGTGTGTACGTATGTATGTATATGTACACACATATATATATATATATATATATATATATATATATATATATATGAGTTAGAGAACAAACAAAAAAAGAAGAAATAGAGAAAGAAGGTAAGAAACTAAATAATTACAATTCGCCAAAAAGAAAGAAAAGAACAAAAAACAGTTCATAAATGAGAGAGAAAATTTGAAGACTTAAAATTAAAAGGAGTAAATGCGAAGAAGGATGATATTTTTACTGGCATTTCATTTTTTAAAAAATACGTATTACTAGGTGATTATTCTTTTGCATTTTGTTCCATGACCTTTTACTAAATTTTTAGGTGGATACGTGAAGTGTTTCAACTCACGATTGTCAAAAAAATTTGAGTTCAAATTTGAGCCACTTATGTCGTATAAGTTCAAGTTTGAGCCATTTGAGTCGTATCAGTTCAAGCTGAGCCATGAAGAGAAATACTATTCATTTATTTCCTGCTAATATTCGCCTGCATTCAACGAAGAAAGAGTTTACTAAATTTGAATTAGTAATCGATGGAACTGCAATTGCTTCCTGCTTATTAGTATAATACAGATTAGCTTTTTTTTCTAAGTATCTTAACCCATTAGCTCAGTTGTCATGTTATGAAAACGACGGTGATTTTGATCATATCTCGTGGTGCGAAATAAGCTTAACATCATTTGACATTGTTGTCAAGATTGAATAAATGTTTAGAAGTTGAATGAATGACATTCTGAACAAAAAGCCTTATTTACTTCTATGGAATTCATTAAAATAATTTTGTTCAAACTAAGTTGAATATTATTGTTGAAAAGAATCGACACATTTCCACTTGTTAGTAAGTTTTACTCATCGTATCATTACTTACAGACATAACATTTCTACTATCAACATTTTATTACAAGTTTTATTATATCTTATCATCTTTGTTTTTATCATTATTATTATTCGTAGTAGTAGTAGTAGTAGTAGTAGTAGTAGTTGCACTCTGTCCTGTTATTGTTGCTGCTTAGATGGAATAATATTACTACCATTATTCTATTACTAGTTATCGTCCATCTTATCATTGTTGTTTTTTAGACGAAGTGTTTTTACTTTTATTTTTTATTACTAGTTTCGTCCTATCTTATCATTGTTGCTTTTTAGATGAAGCATTTTCACTACTATTATGTTTCCTTTATTTCATTTATTTATTTTTTTATTTTTTTTTAAATATTTTTTTGCTTTTTTTTATTTACTCCATCTTCTTCTGTAGGTTTTTACCACAACACTCTGAATCGATAAACTCTTCGACTTCCAGAGAAAACATCATGAAATCCAGAAAAAAGGCAATAGCCTCTGTCAATATTTAAACTTGCATTCCACAGTTCGTATGTTTGTCTTTCTGAATAAGATGGATGTGGGTTAATAATAAGATTATATTAGTAAAATGGTTTTCCTAAAAACTTCAAAATATAAATCCATTACTAATACTACAGGACTGCTCGATTATTATTATCAGTATTTGATCAGACCAAAATTATGCGTGTATGACTTGGTTTTAACAGGTTGAAAAGTTTGAGATAAAAAAGGGACGTAAGTAAAAACCAAATTTTATTGCGAGAAGCATGACAAGGACCAATACATTCATAGAAACGATACAATTACTGGCAAGAACACACGGAGTTTTTGCATTCTTAAATACTTATGGGAGTACATTACGAAACAAAGATGGCAGAGAGTCCCGTACAGGAAGGAGTAGTAGAATGACTTCATATTTGTTTTGGGCCTCATCATCAGACTTCCATCGTCTAATTGGTAAAGGCGACGTCCATGAAAAACGGGCTCTGGAGATGTTTGATGTGAGTTTGAGTTCCCTCGGGGGCAACTGTTTCCATCTCTCTTTCGCCTTTGCAGTCGAAGTATACATCAATAACCTACATCCAGTAAATATCATTAATGGTTGCTTGCCGTAGGGGGGGGGGGTTAGCAAGCCCGTTTCAGTGACCATTTTGTCGATGCAGCGATTTTGATATTGACAAACGTCCTATCATTTTGACTTCGTATTCGACTAAACTAAGCTTGGTCGAAAAATTAGAGCGTTTTCCAGTTAACAGACTGGTTCATTATTAAAAGCCGTTTGATTATAACAGTCTGGTCTGACCCTTGGCATCTTGGTGCATCGGGATACTAAGTCGAGCGCCCTTGAAAGTATAGTATTGTGGCATTAAAGGCGAGAAAATACATATAGAAGAATAAAAGGTTTATTTCAATATACAGCTAAAAAAAGGGTTTGATCTAGCATCAGAGTTTATGATCATTATTTGATGTATATAGTATTCATTATTACGTTACCTCCCCGACACCAGCAATAGGGAGCATTTTCTCTCATCAAACTAGGAAAACTTGTCTGAGCTTATCATCGGCCTCGGGATTTTCTAACGTCAATTGTTTCTTTTCGCCACAAAAAAAGTATTCAATTGTGAGATATTCTTGACCATTTCAATCATCAAGGAACTTCTTTTTAGTTTGACTGTTTTTATTCTACTTAATTCATTCATTTTCCAATTTTCCTTCTTGTATTTAGAAAGTCCTACTGTTGAAGCTACATGAGAACCACCGTTTGCATTTGGCACCCTGGATGACTGCTCTGTTTCAAGGATAACTGATTATGATTGTTTTTTGTTTTTGTTTTTTTTTGTTGGGAGTTGTGCCAGACCAAACGGTCCTGAGAAAATATAAGTGTTTCTTTGGACTGAGTTATCTCCCTTGCGTCCTCACTCTCTGTTATCTGTTTATTGAGTGTCTAATGATAGACGTCCATTGTAAAATGGAAGCATGTATTGGAAACGGTCTACCAAAATTATCAAGACAGTGTCCTTCATTTTGGAGTGGGTCTGTCTGTCAGTCTGTCTGTCTGTGTGGCTGGCTGGCTAGCTAGCTGGCTATGTATCTAACAAGTGTAAATGCAGCAACATCTGATTTGGGGGTCGAATGTTACTATATTTTCTCCTTGTTATATCCAGAAAAAAACATTCGGTCTGAAAATACCCCATATCCCTACTAAATTGGTTTACTAAAGGGATTTAAAATTGTAATGTAAACGCATGCTAAATATGTCTCCCTTTTTTTTCCGGTAGGATTCATGCTTGTTTTTGTTGTTGCTCATTTTTTTGTTTTGCTTTTTTTTTGTTTTTCCAATTCAAACTTGTAAGAGAAGTAATTAATCCATTGATCATCCGATTTTCCAGTTTTTTGATTGATCACCCCCAGCAAGGCATGCTGCCAAAGGACGTTGGTCACGTCACGTTTCCTATTGAGTGACTAAGATCTGTTCTTGTTGATTTTTTAGGTATAAATAACAAGATTTACCCGTACTCAAATTTGTGCGTCCGGCTGTGGAGTTTTATACTGCCTAAACAGTGGGTGTCTGGGGTTTCGTTCAATGCTCAACAGGATTCCAAAATGAATGCATAATACCAGCTATGGTGCACGGATGCAAGACATGAAAACTAATAAAAACA
>OY735204.1:53660176-53667676 GCA_963457665.1 Thysanoteuthis rhombus
GAAATTAAATTCCTTTACATTCCGGGACACCGTGTTTATATCTGTTTCTGGATATTTGTGTTCGTAAACTTGTGTGTGTCTGCATGTATGCTTATGGCCCCCCGTGCATGAGTGATCACGCTGTTTTCGTGCGTCTATGTTTGGCCCTGTTTATGTGCGTACGTGCTTGCTCGCGACCGTGTGTACGTGCAACGGAGAGTCGTCAAGAGCAGAAAATAATCTCATTGAGAGGGAGAGTAAGGCTGAGAGAAAGAAGAGCACCGTGTTGTCGTTGAGCGCTGATAGAAAAAGGCGATGGTCTGATCGATGTCTGAGATAGATCGATTCAGTAGTTGCCGCCCGACCGATCACTACCTGTACCTTGATACTACGAATGACCGGCCAACAAAGTCAGCTGGGTGGTTTGTATCTTATCATACAAAACAACTCTATTTGTCACCATGTACCCTGCCACTTGAGTATTGGTGCTGCTCCTCCAAATTTGGCACAAATTAAGTATACGTGCTCAATGGGTCTAGGGTCATCAATGTTTTAAAATAAAAAAGGTTTTCAGAGAAAAAATTCATGGTTCGCGTAGGGGGTTCTATTTATGATTTCTCTATTATGCTAAACTGAACCCTTACTTTCTATTTGATATATATATATATATATATATATATATATATATATATATATATATATATATATATATATATATATATATATATATATATATATATATATAATATGAACTGTAAAGAGTGAGACAGACTTGGGAGTAAAATGTTTTGAGGCAAGGTTCATTTATCCGTAGATATTTTTTGTTGTTAATGGTCCAGACGTGTTTCGGAATATATTCCTATCTTCAGGGTGAGTATGTGTTTTCAGGGGTTAAAGGTTTCATGTGGAACCAGAGTCCACTATCAGGTGCTTTGCCTCGTGGGTAAACAATTTTATAAAGGCTGCTATATATATATATATATATATATATATATATATATATATATATATTAGGAAGTATTATAGCTTTAAATAGGTTACATCTAAAATCTTTTTCAAATTTTTCCTCATGTCACTTCAGTCACTTATTTCTGAATACCTGTCAATGCAATTTATCTAGTTTTATTCAATGTTTTTCCCCCCTATTTTTCATATACTTAGTTATTAGGTTACATTGTATAGAGTTCCTCTTGTTTGGATGATCAATTATTAACTAGGTATCAGTTTCGGGGATTATAAAAACAAAATAGATATATCAGCATAGCATTCCAGCAGTATTGATCCAACACCACCTCCCTTTCGTACATAGCTTATATCATATATGAATTGGGTGGTTTTCAGCTAGTTTGTTTTGTGATTTGTCATACGTCTTTGAATGCAGATTATTCTTTGACGAAAATTTTCTACAATATTTCTTCTTAATGATAACACAAAGATTATCACGATGAAATTGTTGGGCTGCAAGTTTCAGGCGTTTTTCTCTCAATACATGTCGTTTTTTTTTGAAAATTCCTTTGTTGTAAGAATTGAGTAAAAGTTTTTTGAACGACTGCGTGTTTAGATTCAACAACTTTAGCAAATCAACTGCTCAAATTGGCGTTATCATTTCAATACAGTAGATAGTGAAAGAGTTGTCTCTATGTGATGCTCATACGACGCATTAATAATGATGGTATTTGAAAATCGCCACAACAGGAAGATGAAAACAAATTAATACAATCACAGAGGAGTGTTAGAGAAATCTTTGTATCATCCAGTTGTATAGCAAATCTAAAAAAAGGTGATTATTTAACCATACAAGTAAAAAATATAAGTTTCAATTTTTTGGTGTGTGTGTATGTGAGTGTTTGTTTGTTTTTTCCTAATTATTTTCCCCTTCAAAACATATGCTACATGCCACCCAACAAACATATTCGAACCATACCTGCTTAGTGCTCGTTTGCTCGAATTTCTGAGGGGAAGAACGGATGAAAAATCGATAGCAGAAACTAAAACTTATCAAAACTTCTTATTCAGTATAATCTTGCCGTCCTATACTGAAAAACTATGCAAAATATTGGTTGAAATAACTACAACAAAAAAAAAATTACGAGAAAAGAAAGAAGGAGGATTTTCTTTTTGCAAAACTTGTATTGAAATGTTTGTGCTTGGAACTGACGACGTCACACTTTGACTGCTGACTCTACAGGATAGATTACGCCTGTGCCAAACTCCAAAGACCTACCAAGGTAATGGGAGTTCGGTTTGGCTCTAGTCAACAACAAAAATAAAAACAAAAAATGGACGAAACAGGAGAAGGAAAGAAAAAGAGGAAAATAGAGTAAGATAAAAGAACCATATGACAATGAAAAAAAAAGATGAATTTTTAAATGCAAAATTGAATGAAAGTGGGAGAGAGGGGAAGAAAGAGTAGAGCGAATCCGCTGGTATGGGTGAACGAAAATGTACGAAATGAGGAAGAGAGAGAGATAGATAGATAGATAGATAGATAGATAGATAGATAGAGAGAGAGAGAGAGAGAGAGAGAGAGAGAGAGATGTGGTGGGAAAAGAGGGTAAAGGGGGTATACAGGGTGCTCGTGAAAATGAAGAACGGCGTTGGAGATTGAGGTCATTCGGTCGATTGTCTGGCGACGTTACCGGCCATTTTGAAAGACGAGAGATAACAGGATGTCCCGATGTTGCATCGGTTTGATTTACGCCGGTTTGATTTACGCTGACTCACAATTACACCGGTTTATTTACGCCGACTAACTATAACACTGGACTACTTTACGCTTATTCACAATAACACCGGTTTGAAATTTGTCACATTTCATTAATCGTATATATTTAATATTTCACATATTAATTATATTGATATTATAAATATTAGTTGAAAACAAGCATGCATCCCTTGTGTAAAATCGAGGCACCCTGTTCTCTTGTTATGATGGTAAATTAGTTGATGGGAAATTGCTCGTGTTGAAAACATAAATTATGCCTTTAATCAGTTTCTATTACACCATTTCATTTCAATGAACAACGGTAGCCATCGAAAATGGCAAAGGATTCTTCCCTGCACGTGTTTGTTTGAGTGTTCCAGCGACACTAACCATATATTTTTGTATAGAGACTTGAAAATCGGCATCATTTATCCTCTTGATACCTTCTAAATATTTTTTTGGTGGGGTGCGTAGCTTTTTAGCCATTTCTGAGAGTTTTATTCATAACATTTAGACTTTCTAGAATCTAGATTTTTCTTCTTTTTTTAATTCTATTCAATATTTTTTTATCCGTTGAAAAACACCAGAGATGTCATAGATAGAATCTATTCTGACCATATTTATTTTTCAATCATTTTTTTTTTATTTTTTCATACAATTTTGAACGATATGGCTGTTCTATAATGACTGTGATCGTGAGTTGTCTTTATTTTTAACTAGAATTTTTTTTCTATCTTGATTTTAAGTTGCAACGGTGCTGGGGCCGATAATCTACAACAATGAGTAAATTTCTCATTGCCCGGTCGGTAAGAGCGGCTGGTACAGTTCACCAGGCTTCCCTGTGTGCTAGATGTTTCATTTCTGATCAGCACTCTTTACTCAGTGCCGAGAATCGATGGACCAAGTAAAGGTGCTATAAAATGCAAATGAAAAGAAAAAAAAAAAGATGTTAGAAATACAAGATAAAAACAGTAATAATAAATGCATCATCTGATCAAAAATGTCCGATTGGATAGTGTAATGGTTAGCAAATCTGCCTCACATGCTGAAGATTCGTGGGTTTGATTCCCGGTATGAGGAATGAGTGTTGAAAACTCTTTATTGCAACAAATTTAGCTGTGCCCTCTGCAGCTAACTGAGCATATTCTAAGCTGTGTGATAAAGGTGGAAAAATTCTTTCGGTGGACTTCCACGTAGCCAAGAGAGTGGTCATGAAAACTTGTAGGAATAGAGTCCTGGATCTGACCAGTCTAGAGACCTGTAAGGATTGCTTAGCTGACGCTTACCACAGAAACTGGGAGTTGTCTCTTGGGGGACACAGGATGTTTTACCTAACGTAATAGATGGAGATAATATTGTCGTCCATGTTTTGAGACCAAAAATAAGGGGTCGCAATTAAATCTATTTTATTTTGTCAAAAATAAGATTTTAAAAAGTGATTTCTGTTGGAACAGAAATCCTCTATTCAGTTTGCTAATAATCTTTCAGATAACACGACTTTGGATTACGAGTGAGTTCGAAACCTTTCAATATTGATGAACATTTCGATGACCAAATGAACGATCTGAAAGAAATATCCAGAGATCATGCTTTTAGGGGTAATCAATTGAAAAATTAGGGAAAGGGAAAATAAATGGATAAACTGCTTCACCCGCCTAATGTCATGATAAAAAATAACAAGCTTAAAGGCTATGAGACATAAACTAAGGGAACTGTTTAGCTTAAAATTACATTGTAAATTGAAAGTGTACCGGAAAGATTTTTTAGAAAGTGGTTCAAAGAACAGATAAAACCGCCTTTTCTAGACGCAATCAGGAGAAAATGTTTAAATTTTCAGTCCACTAGCTCCATCGATGTGATTTTTATGCAAGATATGTTGATAGATAGATAGATAGATAGATAGATAGATAGATAGATAGATTTGCCATCACGGTCAATAATTGAACAGTTGTAGCGTTAAAATTTAAAGTCATGTAATATAGATTCCATCGATAAATGAATATGGTCAGACTAAATTCTATTTATAACATAACTAGAAATATCTAGCTTCTGAAGAATCTAGACGTTATTGATAAACCTGCCTAAAAAAGCCCCACAAAGGTCAAAATAGTTTGTTTTTGTTTTTTTTTTTTCAAAAAATGAAAGAGCATTTCTATAAGTTGCCTAGGGGGTATACAATGCTAATTTTCAAGTCTGTAGACAAAACTGTATGACCAGGAGCACTGGAACACACGAACACACGCAAATATCTATATAAAAAAAAGTATTGAACCTTTCGCCATCTTTGATGGCTACGTTTGTCCAATCAATAGATAAGCAGCCAGCCAATCAGCCAGGACCATTTGGATACAAGATAAACCAATGTTGACGGTTTTGATGATAGTTTTGGTTAACGATTTCTAATTGGAGTAAGGATGTTCTGGTTGAAAGTCTCCCAACAATATCCAGCCATCAGTAAGCGCTCGAATAGATGTCTGCTTATGTTCACAACCTCTTATCTCTATCAGTCAATACAGATCAATGGTTCTTAACCTTTTCTTTTCGTTCCATACTTCACATCTACAGCTGAAAAAAATATGATGCCCTCCCTTACTGTAATAAAAGATATTTGATGTTGTAAAGGGGGTAATAAAACAATTAACTATCAAGAAAACTACCGAAATACAGGGGTTTAGAAAGGAGGAAATATCAGAAGAAACAAATTCTTGGTAAAAAACTAACAAACAAAAAAAGACACTGATGAATGAACCATAGGGCTCTTTACATCCTTTTAATTTCTTACGTGATTACTTCAATGCTTTTATAAAGTTAAAGACTTGAGCATTATTTACTATGGAATCTCTGATAGAATAAGTAATGAATTGTATTTTATAATCTAAGTTGAAGATTTAAGCATAATTCACTATGGAGTCTATGATAGAATAAGTAATGAATTGTATTATATAACTGGAATTAAAGACTTGAGCCTTATTCACTATGGAATCCATGGGAGAATAAGTAATGAATTATATTATATAATTAAAGTTGAAGACTTAAGCATTATTTACAATGGAATCTATAAAAGAATAAATGAATCGTATTATGTGATTAGGAATCAATGGTATTGCATAATTAGGAATTATTCACTCAGTTTTGAGCCACAAAACGCTTTTTTCTCTCCAAATCGAAATTCCAGATTGCCCTGCATGCGCATCAAGTTCAAAATCACTGAAATAGATCTTCGATGATTACATATTCAACAATTTTAAAAGCTCGACCATACATGCAAAAGTCCTTCTCTTGCATGGAGATCTAGCAAAGGCGGAATGACAAACATCATTTTCAAGTTTACATCTAAAATAGAATTTCAAAACACATCTTAACAGATGTAGAAACATCTACATTCTCCAGATGTGTATCTAAAATCTAGAAAGTGTATAACATATCATTATTAGATTGAAAGTGATTTTGATTTTCATCATACAGTCTATTAAAATATTACCTGATTAATTAAAGATATTATTTATTTCATTACTATAAATCAAAAAGATATATCGCTTATTTGATTAAAATTCATCTCAATAGCATTTTCCGACGTCTAAGTGCGACTAAAACACCTTGATTTAGATTTCATTTGCAACTTGTAATTCCTCGAAAGAACACTGCCTTGTGACACACTTGGCAAAATGATTTGTTTCGGCTCAGTCACATCTTTATTCTGAGTGGATATATTAAGGGGACCAGAGCACAATGGATCAGAAAATATTAATAGAAGTTTGTTTTTTTAGATATGTTTAGGTTTTAAAAAAAAGAAATGTCAACTCTGTTTGGTATGAAAAATAATAGCTTAGGTAAAGAAAGTTAGCAGCTTGCAGACACTTGTTGTTATTGTAATTTATGATCAACTGTACCCTATTCCAAGTACACAGTGAATAGGCCCCTGGGTAACAGTGAATCACCATGAGATTAAATCATTCAAACTCGTCCCAGAGTGAAAGTAATTACACATTTCATTAGAGTACTGTTGTTGAATCGTAGACTATATCACAAAAAGTGGTCATAAAAATCTCTCAAACATTCATTGGCAAAAGTATGGAGCACTAAGAGAAACATTTCACCCCAAGTCACATTCACAGTCTCAAAGGCAATTTCGGAAAATAAAAAAGAATATTGATGCAAAATCAAGATTGAAATGCTCTTTTAGTTTCGTTGCAAACTACATAGAATGAATTGACAGGATCAATTTTAATTCGAATAATTGAAATGACCCAATCCAAGCAGCGAGTCTCAGTTCCCTGATTCCCATGAATACCATTGAGAAAGGTTACCAGTGTTTGCAGGTTGGACAAAAGATAATTCTAACGCAATTTTAATCCAACCTCTTACACCTGTGGCTCGATAATGAGCGTGAGAATACCCCTGAAGATTCCTTTTCACTAAAAATCAGGTCCCTCAGCTTCCACACTGTAAAACAATACTCAAATTGATAAGATGACTTGAGAAAAAAGTATATTAGCTGTTCTAATGAGCATTCACATTCGTAAAAATTCATAGTGATTCACTGTATCCCGAAATCCTCTTTACCTGGTTTTTCTTACATATTAACACTGCTAAGCGAAGTGTCAGGAAACTTTTTTATGGATTCCACCGGTAAAATTCTCTGAAAATCGGAGGTTTGTTTCGAAAATAAGAGAAATACAAGAAATCACTTACATAAGCTGCCATCGTCAGAAAGTGGTAATTGAACGAGTAAATCTATAAAATTTTACCAGAAAAACAAGTCTGGTTAGTTACTCAATAGAAATTGTCAAGTGATCAACGACTTTTCGCAGCATCCC
>OY735204.1:53672676-53697676 GCA_963457665.1 Thysanoteuthis rhombus
GCTATGCTAGGTTGTGGTGGCACTACAGGTAGTCTATCTGTATCTCGCACCAACAATACTTTAATCTTTTTTCTTCCTTCTTTTTCTCTTTCTTCCTTTACTTCTCTCGTTCTATTGCGGCTTCATATTTACCAATGTAACTTGGAAAAGCGTCGTTTTTTTTTATTCAAATTCTCATCCGTGAACTTCGTGTAGTCTCTATTTGTGTATGAAGTCAAATCATGCACTCTTACAGGCTACACGTTCATATCAACTGTGACTTGCGTATGCATATATATTGATAGCAAATTCTAGGGGTTGAGAGAAAAAGCGGAGAAAAAATATTGTTGTATATTAGTGGTATTTATATTTGAAATCACAGGGTGTTTTTTTTTTGTTTTTTTTTGTTTGTTTTTTTTTTGTTAGTCCCTGTCAGAAGCTAGCACCCATGTGTTTAAAATACAGAAGCTTCAAATGGAAAAAAATCTCAATTCTGGGTGCTGATTCAGGTTCAGATTTCAAGAACTATTCGATCTTGGAAAATGAATATTTCAAACTTCCTCTTGAACGACCAGTCTTGTACATCTTTTAAATTAAATTGCATATCATTGATGATGTCAGATTTTCATAGCTTTGCTCGGAGACGAACTTAATAGTCAAAACTTTGAAATAAGGAAAAATTAAAGTACATTGTTTCTCTTCATCAGTCTTCTCAATACCACCAGTTGGAATTGATACGTCACGTTTTTTTATTATTTCCTATTTAGTATTATGAGTAGGGATTATGATTAAGGGCTAGTGTTAGATTTAAGGTTTTCATTTTTGCGGTGTTGACCAACGAGAGGGACTGAGAACTTTAGGAGAAGAGGTCAGGGAGGAAAACATAAAATGCAACTGAATCATTTTTTTGAGGCTTTTATACAAATTTATAGACGTTAACTTTTGATAAGGAATGAGACCTGAACTCTGTGCACGTAGACAAGGTTTCAGCTTTTCTAATCGCTGCTCTCTGTCTACCATTACACCATCAGAGTCTCAGACTTCCCCTATCACCTGACATTTCCCCAATCAACTATCATCTTGTAAAGCATTTCGAACTTCATGATCATAATAAAAAGAGAGACTCAATAATAGTTAAGATGTTGTGTGGGCTTTTATAGTATTTGTAACCACTAACCCTAAAAAAGATTAATAGAGATGGCATATTATCCTACGGGGGATCATGGGGAATATGTACAGTTATACGATTCAAAGGAAGACATTTCGGATGTATATAAAAATTGGATACAAAATGAAAATTATGGCTGTACAATGGAAGGCAATAAAGATACTGAAGATAGCACTTGACCTTTGAGAGGGCTTGCTAATAAAATGCTGTAGATAATAGCGATGATGTGGACACTTGGAACCGTGCAAACAACGTGGTTTTGGTCATATAGACCCATGGTACCAGCACAAACCATTAGCTATCCTAGGAGATAAAAGAATAAGATATCATGGAACTTTAACATCAGGATTAACCACTCCCTCCTTGATCACACCCGAGAGGTGTGAACAAGGAAAATAAAATCTACCAGATTTTACTCGTGATGGGGCAAGCAGACCATTGAGTGAAAATTTAAGAAAATGGAAAAATAAAAAACCAACCAGACTTCGCCCAAGAACTGTGAAAATGGTGAAAATGATGGTCAGTGGTTTATTTATAACAAAGGATGTACTTGGAACTATGGCCAAATACCTTGATGCGAGATTACATGAATTAGGACCTGGGAGAAGACAAAACACCAGCTCTTATACTAGAACAACCAGCCCATAGTAACTAACCTAGGGTTGACAAGGCTATACAACATAGCTCTCTCCCGACAAAAGTTGTAATAATATATATCCATTATCAAATATTATTCCAACATTGGTCCCTCCTACATGAGTTGTAAGAATATATGTCCATTATTGAATATTACCCCAACGTAGCTCACCCCTACATAAGTTATAAGAATACATACCCATCATTAAATATTATATCATAATCCTCACCTTATGTGAGTGGTTAGAATTCATACCCATTATTGAATAATATTTCAATATAGCCCCCCCCCCCACATGAATCATAAGAATATATACCCATCATCAAATATTATCCCAGCATAGCTCCGACACCGACACGAGTCATGATATACATCCGTTATTAGATATTATCCCAATGGATAGTTCCTTGGAGCATTCCTTGTATTCTAATCCTCAAAGGACACCTCGGTATTTGCGGCTGTTTACTTGTAACGTCTGTTTCGAATCTTCCGAGCTATTGGTGTCTTCTGTCAATGTCCATCTTGTATTAGTAACTCATTCACGCGGTGCACGACGTCTTCCATTGTCTGCTATATCTGGTTCATGCGCTTTCACAGGCGTTAAACATCTGTGACGAAATACTTTACAATTTTTAATTTAATCATTTGCATCCAGAAAGTTCAGTCCGTTGAGAAGTCTCAACTATTGTCCACGGCCTGTTTTTCCATAGCGGTATTTATTTATTTTATTTATTTATTTTTATTTTTTTTTGCTTTTGCCTGTTTCAAAATGATTGGTTCTAAAAACAGACTTTTCCACCAACATGATAACTGTGAAAACTAATGTTTTTTTATAGTATGTCCATGTTGTATTGGAGCATCAGATTAAAACAATGACCAAAGATATACTTTTGGTGTTTGATAATCATTTTTAATGCATTGACATCAGTGACGTATGGTGCTTCCATCTCGGGTGTGCTCTGTGCTACAGTTGCACAAAAATGCAAAAAAACATTCTGATGCCTGTAAAAAGCAATTGAAATTAAAAGTACCTTGGAACAACGTAGGGAACGTGGTCCCAGTTGTAAATTCCATACCCTTGCATGTACGATGTTACAAACGGCGAACAAAGGAAAAGAAATAAGAGAATCGATGAAAAATATTTTAGTGGTGCCAAATTTTTAAATCCTCGTTTCTAGTGGATGCATAGTGAAACACAAAAGTCAAAGAGAAAAAAGTTTTAAATTTGTTTTTTTGTTTTTTGAATAAATCTTTAAAAGTTTTTTCCCTATTGACTCTCAAATTCTTTTTTACGCTAAAACTTTGTTTTTTTTTTGTTATTATTATTATTATTATTATTATTATTATTATTATTATTATTATTATTATTATTA
This sequence comes from Thysanoteuthis rhombus, assembly GCA_963457665.1. Lineage (NCBI taxonomy): Eukaryota > Metazoa > Mollusca > Cephalopoda > Oegopsida > Thysanoteuthidae > Thysanoteuthis > Thysanoteuthis major. The sequence goes on from OY735204.1 coordinate 53,675,834, forward strand.
TTATTATTATTATTATTATTATTATTATTATTTGGAATCTCACATCAGTTGCCTGGTGGTAACCGCTGGAGTTTGAGTGACTGCAAGTCTCCTCAAGTCTCCAGCCCTCCTCTCCTAGTACTCATAGGTCGCAGTAATTCTGCGATTTACAGTTTCACACCGGTTGCCCAGTGGTTATCGCTGAAGGCTGAGTGACAATAAGTCTCCTCAGGTCTTCAGCCAACGTCTTCTCTCTCTTTCGCATATCATGACAGAGCTACGATTCGTTGCAGTACTACTACTAATAATAATAATTATTATTATTTCTGTCCAAAATCACAGGGTTATTTGTGCATGGCTCGAAACTATGGAGCCTAAAGGTATTTTATTTGGTAATTTACTTTTAATAGTACAAGTAACCTAATTTCAAGTTATTTTATAGTCTCAACTCATCTCAAGTTGTTTTAAAGTGTGATGATCAGACGTTAAGTCTCATGTGTTTCTATAACGTAATCTTTATTGTTATGTCGTAATAGGAAGGTAAGTCAACCAATGATATCATCCCTTTTGAACACAAACAAATAAATTGATCAGCACGAAAAATTTGCCAAGAGGTTCATTGTCTGATTAGATTATTATTATTATTATTATTATTATTATTATTAGTAGTAGTAGTAGTAGTAGTAGTAGTAGTAGTAGTAGTAGTAGTAGTAGTAGTAGTAGTAGTAGTATTCCATAAAATCAGAAAAGGGGCTCTAATCGTTAGTAGAAGAGGTAGAAAATGAAATAAGGGAATTCATGTACGAGATGCCAAAGGAAAATCAAGAAGAAGCAAAATTCTGTAAAAATTAGAGATGGTGGCCGTAATTATTCAATTATTTGACTGCAACGCATTTTTATCATTCACTGTCTTCACGTCATAGTGGTGGAAAGTGGTTAACCTGTTTGCTTTTGCATTTAATTTTAAAATCAAATTAAACCTTGGCTTTAAAACTGTCCAGGTATGCATTATATAATTATTTCTTCCTTGAGTTTCTTTTTTTTTCCAAAACGAGAAAAAAAACTTCGGAATGAATTTTTTTAAAATTATGATTACCTTTTTAATTGAAATGAAAGTGCAAGGGGAATTAACTCATAATTCATTTTTTTTAATTAACTTGTGTCAAAAACTACGCCTCGTATCTCCATATCGTCTGAATTTCGTATTCAAAAAAAAAGAATATATAAAAGCAGAAAAATTCTGTTTTCTTTTTTCAATTAAATGCAAAACAGATATGTCGGTCCCCTTTCCTCTGCAATAAGTGAATGGTAAAAATGTGTTCCACTCAACTGATCCAATAATTACGACCATCATCTCCATGTTTGCACAGATTTTGAAGACAATTGGCTCATCTTATAAGTTTGTGTCTTCCTAACGATCCGATCGGCCAATAATAACAGATTGAGGGGACCGATCGTTTCGCTTACCATTAACGTCGACAAATGAACGCTTATGCAATGTATTCCAATAACGTCCATTGACATAATCGCTATCTCGTTTAGATATGTATTATGCATGTTCAAGTTTTCTAAATTATCTTTACGATAATGTGCTGATTTTCACTGCACACTCGGTAATAGGAAGAATTTCGATAAATATGTGCCAAATTGTCCTATACTACGGACGCTGACGAGCCATTACCTTCAGACAATTTATATATATATATATATATATATATATATATATATATATATATATATATATATACATATATACATATATACATATATATGTATATAAATATACATATATATGAATATATATATATATATATATATATATATAAATATACATATATATATATATATATTGTCTTGTTGTTGCTGATATATATATATGTATATGTATATCTGATATATATATATATTTATCAGCAACAACTGCTGGGCAAAGGTGTTCCCTATTTCCCATGACGATTACAACTGCGCTGACCTCTCCCATGTCTTTCTGTCTGACCTTTCTATCACAACTCCCCATCCTGTGTCTGGTCTTTTCCTACTTCGTTTATTTCCCATCGGCATCAGTCGGTAAGGCTTTTGCTCCATCTATTGTAATCTCTTCTTCCTAAGTGTCCAACCCATCTCTATTTACGTCACTTAATTATTCTCTGGGTGTACTGCACTCTAGTCCCTCTTCTGACCCATGTTGTTTTGGTTTTTTAATTCTTCGAAGAGTTATTCGTTGTTTTGCTCTTTCCATGGCTCTCTATGTTGGTTCCCAGTTTGTTTTGCTCACCTCCATGTTTTGCATCCGTGAGTCATAGCTGGTATCATGCAATCATTGTTTTTTAGTTTACGCTCTTCACCCTTTAAATCATACAAGCGTTTCTTTAACAGGTGAAATGTTCACCCACCGATGAAAGATGAATTAAATTCTTTGGGAAGTGACTAATTCACTCCAGCGTGATTGAATCATTTTGGGGGTGAATGAAACTCGAGAAGTAATACAATAAAACGCTCCCTTGAAGTATCAAAAATCATCTACCAAAACTGTTAACATAGGTTTCTTCAACTTTTGAGTGATTCTGGCTGGCTGACTGGCTCACTGCGTAAGTGTGCATGTGTTGCATGTGCCGGGAGCATCGAGGGTGGGGACGTCTGAAATCATTATTCTCTTTTAAGTATACAAAAAATGTTTTTTGGTTTCTCAGGATATTTTTTCGGAAGTGGGGTGGTAATTTACAATGTGAGATTGTGCTAAATTAGTCCTTCGTTGTTTTTTGTTCGTAGTGTTGTTTTTTTTTTCATTCGGTCTAATGGACGAGACAGGTAACTAATTCATTGATCACCTTTTTTCCAAAATTTCTTAATTGATCAACCCAAACGAGACGTGCTGCCAAAGATGTTGGTTATGTTACAGTTTCTATTGCGTGGCTAACCAGGTCTATAGTGCAGTTTTTCTTCAACTATTCAAGTGTCAATAACCCTCTGGCACTTATCACAAAAATGAATTCAATTGCAATTAAATTTCCTCATTCTTCTGGTCATTTTTTTTCGTTTCATTCTCTCTTGTGAGTAATTTTTATGCATAAATTATTTCGTATCATGAACAAAAGCATAAATCTATTCATTCCTGAAGTGTCTCTATTATTCATGTTCCTGAACATTCTACGATATGTAAAGAAAACTGGGAGTGATAGAAATTAACACAGGAAAAATTTAGAATTTTTTCCTAGTGAACTTAATGGTTAGGTCCAAAGATTTTAATCGACCCTTCTAAAAACAGTGTAAGACGTTTTGAGTTGGAATTGTTTAACACATATAAATATAATGCATGGGTGCTGATTCAAACAGTTTGTATATCAAGAACTACTTTTGTCGTTTTATAGGAAACATCATTCAAAATGACCCCAAAACATACTGACATTGCAATGGCTTTTCATCGAGCCACAAGGTCTAAACAAAGTTGTTAATCTTTTCCGAAGACCCGGCCACTCGATCAAATACTAGAAAGTAAACAGATAACGAGGAAACTGAGGCGCATGTGTTGCAAGAAGAATCCAAAGATGTGACATTTCTCAAATGAAGAGAAGATTGAAATAATTTCAATCAAATGGTTAGTGTAAGTGAGCTGTTGGCTGCATGCTAATTGTTCTGTGCATTTGTCATGAATATGTAACTGCAAATAAAGTTGTCAAAAGATGTCAGTGAATCGGGCCCAAAATATCTTGTTTCTGCAGCGGATGAAGAGCTTTATTTTAAAATTGTTGGAGATGAAATGGTCACAAGAACATTAATTTTTTAACCTTTGACTTGATGAACTTCATATCTCGATAAATTTCATAAAGGTCGTTGGCCAGCAATTCCAATCATCCAGGCTCCATGAGCTGTAAACAGAAAGTGATTCAGGAGAAAAAACACGATAGCTCCTAGCTAGATAACACAATGAGAAAAGTACGAGGGCTCACAAAACTAACTTTCAAGCCATGTGGAAGATCCTCATGCAATAATTCCTCCAGTTTGTAGATGGATACAACAATGAATTACAAAGCACTTGGAGAGTGCAAACCTCTGCCAATCCCATTGTCAGTGAAATTAAATGAAAATCAGCTGAAAGAAACAGTTACAATTCAGGAAAGAAAAATCTAAATAATTTCTGGGTCCATCCCCAAATATTGTCAATCTTTTCTCGACTCATGGCTTACCCATCAACAAAATGTCGTCGAAATTCATTGAGAGTTTTTGGATATTCTTTTTTGGCAAGCATGAGTAAATCCGTAAATATAAGGAAAAAAAGATGAAAAGTATTTTTCAATCATTTCCTTGATCAACTGCAAATTGTAACCAACTCGTAATTATCCCCTTTCATAGACATCTACTGAATGGAACTGAAACATGGAACCAAACCAAAAGGCAGACCCGCAAACAGAGAAACATGCAGCGTGCGTATGAGAGAATCATGCTCAACCTAATGTGGAGAGACTACAAGACAGCACAATATATTGGGAAGAAAACAGGAGTCAGAGACATCATAGAATCTATTAGAAAGCTAAAATAGCAAAGGGCTGGTGATGTTGCAAGAATAGCAGACAACCGATAGACATCACAACTCATAACATGGATCCCCAGAGATCACATGCGGCAGAATACAAGACGGTGAGACTAACAAGACAAATTCAGAAAGTATCTGCGCATGATAGAGAGATGTGGCGAATACTGGGGAAAGTCGTCCAACGACGGACGTTAAAGGAATGATGATGATGATGATGATGATGATGATGATGATGATGATGATGATGATGATGATGATGATGATGATGATGATCATCATCATCATCATCATCATCATCATCATCATCATCATCATGAAACCTTTTGAGATACTGTGGGGTCATATAGCTACAATTCAGATGATACAACAGTATGAAATTACTGGATCAGACCAAAAATTCAAACACTACACACAGAGCCCATTGCATACCCTTTGACAAACTGCTATTGAAATTCATTGAGGGCTTTTGGAGATATTGTGTGAACAAAGTAACAGACGGACACAATAAACATTCCATTAGTGTTTATTTGACTGTTTTGATATAAACTTAATGTTTTGGAATCTTTCATCCAATCAAATTAGTGTTATAATCTGCATGAAAGACACGATTTACGATAAAAAATACAATTTAAGCGCTGATTTCAATGGGCTGTTCTATAATAACAACTGAAAATGGAGAATGTTTTACAGCATCCTTGAACTGTTTTTTCAGATGTAAAATGAATTCTACTTAAAAATTGCCTTGAACACTGTATTAAACCCAAATCAGAATTCGACTACAACTATAATATCTCATAATTGATGATAACTAGGGATGCGGTTAAATTGGGAGAAATGTTGGCTGGAAAGATTGTGCTGCACCAAACTGTCAAGTGGGGAGGCTCTGCCTGTAAAAATAAAAACTAGCTCTGCAATATCTTGAATAGTGTGATTCCCAAATTTGCCTGCTCTGTTAACATATACAGTATTACTAAAACCATACTTCAAAATCCGCTCGAATTAAAACTATACTATTGAAAGGATTCAAAATCTTGGTTCTTACCCAGGCTCAAATACTGTATTTCATCACATAATCCACTACCATAAATAAATCTACAACTCTCGTTGAGTTCCAGTTTCGAATTAAAAATGCATTTTCCTTTGTATAGCAATTATGTTTCCGTAGATAATACGCTCCTGCATTTTTTAGGCTCATAACTTAAGGGAAAATGCAGATTACACATAGACAAATACGGTACTAAATTCTGGCACAGATAGGAAATGAGTAAATATTTCAGGTAGGTCCAGTTATTTAGAGAACTTGGCTTTCTCAGGCAAAAGGCTGCAGTGGCAGAACCCTCATTCCACGAGCGAATCAAACTGCGAGCCTAATTTGCTCACCATCGAACTACAACGAGTTTATCCCAGCCTGGCACAAGGCTATACAAATGGAGCATCCTGTGTTAACAGAACAAAATAACTTTCTAACCAACGTACTACAGTAAGTGTCCAAAAAAATCGCTTGCTTAACCAAACCATACTTTCAGAATAATAGTATTAATTAGTAGTTGTAATAGTTCTCGTAGTAGTAGTTGCTATTGTTGTTGTTGTTGTTGTTGTTGTTATTTAGTAATAGTATTTATAGTAGTGGTAGAAATATTAGTAGTTGTAATCCACCACGTGACTTGCTACATTTTCTGTCTGAAACATTTGTCAAGGGAGATAATTATCAAATCATTATCACAGAGTAATAGCCCTTACTTATCTGTTTCATTTATTCATTCATTGCAAATGCGTACAAATTCTGGTTGAATATAGAATGTAAAATACAGATAAGCATAATGAGTTTGATTTTTTTTTTCAAGTACAGTGCAATTGCAAAATTATTTAAATACAGCCGCCATTTTTTGACGATATGAGTAAAATAGTATCATTAGTATTGGACGGTTGAATTTTGATAAGACACAACGTTTGAATTAGCATTATATATAGACGCACAGCTGATCGACGCGATGCCGAAAGCTGGTCTTTGTGTTAATTGCAATTGATAGAGTTAAAGAAATTGAATCAGTTGTAGCTGTCATGATGCCGTTGTTTTGAGTATTAGCATTCTATGCAGTAGTAGTAGTAGTAGTAGTAGTAGTAGTAGTAGTAGTAGAGTGGTAGTAGTAGTAGTAGTTGCTTGATTCGAATCGATGTCTCTCCCGTGCTGCCTCTTGTAGCGGCGAATACTCTCTTTTTTTTTTACTCCTCTTCCCACTGCTCTCATCACTGCTGCTACTGTCACAGCTACCTTAGCGCCTGGCCCTCACTCCTACTCCTATTCCTCCTACATGTTTTTGTACTGCGTCTGTCCCGAAATAGTCGTTACATTTGCATATCTAAAAAAATCTTACTGAATGTATCAACAATTATGGGACAGATGTAGTACGATGCTTTCCTTTTACAACTCCAGTTTCTGACTTCTCTCTACATCATTAGCGCAGATTCTCCCTCTCTTCTATCTCTCTTTCTCTCTCTCTCTCTGCTTTCTTTCTCTCTCTCTCTCTCTCTGCTTTCTTTCTCTCTCTCTCTCTCTGCTGCTATCTCTTTCTGCTGTCTTTGCACCTCTATCTATTCATTCTCTCTCTCTCTCTCTTTTCTCTTGCTCTCTCTGTTTATTCGCTCATTTTCCTATCTTCTTTTCTCTTTCTCCCTCTCTCATTCCCCCTCTCTCACTCCCATCCTCTCTCTTACCCTCTCATTCTCATCCCCATCTCTCCGTCCCTCTCTTCCCCCCTCTATCTCTCTCCTTCTCTCTCTCCCTCTCTCTCCCCCCTCTCTCTCTGCTTCCATGCACGTATCTATTTCTCCTTTTTCCTCTTTCAGTTTTCTTTTAGCTTATATATATTTCTCAGTCTCTGTTTCTCTCTCACTCACTCACCAACTCTTACTCTCCCTCTCTCTCTCTCTCTCTCTCTCTCTCTCTCTCTCTTCTTTTGCACGTTTTTGTAGCACTCTCCATCTCTTCTCCCCCTATCTCTCTTTCAACTACATTTACTCGTATCTCTACTTCTTTTATTCTTTTGTTCTTGTTTCCTCTTCCTTCTTCTCTTTTCTGCTTTGACTCCTCTCCCCACTCTCTCACTCTCGCTCTCACAGCCTTTCTATTTATATCTCTCCTTACCCCTCTGTTTTCTCTGCATTGATTTAAAAGAAAGGGAAAGAAAAGGAAAAAAAAAATACAGTTCCAGTTGTGATAACCGAATCGAACGAAGAAAGAAAAAAACAAAAAAAAAAAAAAAAAGAGAAGATATCTCACAACTTCTGCTACCGTTCTGCTACTACAGCCACCATTACTCTTACTGCTACGGCTGCTACTGCAGTGGCTGCTCTTCGTAATTCTACGAGCTATTGTTGCTGTTGCTTGTGGTAGGTTGGTTGGGTAATGGATCTGGGATGAGGAGACAGTCATAGCCTTGCTGCTGCTGCTGCTGCTGCTGCTCTTGCTGCTGCTGCTACTGCTATAGCCACTACTCATGATGATCAAGACGGTGCTGATGATTGTGCAGAAAGAAGATGGTGGCGCCGATTCTACTGGGGGATAGCGAAAAAGAAAGGTTGGTTGAAATGTTGTAGTCGAGTTCCTTTTGATCTTTGTTTATTGGTTTATATGCCTTTGTTCGAAAATATTCGGTGCGTGCAAGAATCTAGTAGACGTACGCGTGTATATCAATGCCACGCAGATATTGATGTATAGAATTTTAAATCTGCATATTTATATTTATTATCAGACTGTTATAACGAAATGTATCCATCATAATTTCTTAGCGGGGCTTGTCAGACCAATGCAAGTAATAGATTAGTCACGTCTGGTTCTACTTTTACTTTCACTTTTAAACTCTTTCTTTCTAAACAATTTCGCGTTTATTCCTCTGCATATCTACGAATTCTTCTGTCTATCAATCTCATGATGATCATATCTATCCATCTATCTATCCATCTATCTATCTATCTATCTATCTGTCTGTCTGTCTTTTTCTATGTCTCTATATCTGTATACCTATCTCAGTCAGTTTATAACTATCTATCTCAGTCCGTTTTTATCTATCAGACCGTTTCTATTTTTTGGGGCCTGTCTGTCTATCTATCTATCTAACTATCGACTGATCTTTGCTCGTTCTTATCTATCCATTCTTGTCTTTTCATGTGTCTTTCTATGTATTTATCTATCTATATAATCTGATTCTCTTCCTATCTATGTATATGCCTGTCTACCAGTTTTCCAGTCTGTCCGTTTGTCTCTCTGCCTCGTTATCCAAATTTATTTGAGAATTCCCCATCTACTTTGATCAAGCATCAATTTTCCTCTTACCTACTAGTATATGTCTATGTTTATATATATAGATACATTTTCAGAAACATCCATATATATATATATATATATATATATATATATATATATATATATATTTATATATGTATGTATGTATGTATGTATGCATGTATACGTTCATTATGCATCATATGTATACACAATGATTGCGAAAAGTTGGCAGCATTTGGAACAAAAATTGATGTTAATTGAAAATATTCAGACACGATTGTATGTGGAAAAGTTATGAACAAAATTCGAAAAGCTTTGGTCTGAAATTCTGTCAATTTTGAAACATATAGAAATAACATTTTCTTGCAATGTATTGGATGCTTTTTGCACCCACTGTATCAGCACCTATTATATACATGGATCTCTATTTATAGGTATACAAATAAAAAACGGACACTGACCATAACATTCTGATGTATCTAGAGTTTGTTTTTTTTCTTCACTATGAAATTAATTCAAAGTTTTCTCCTTCCTCTATCTTGCTGAGACGAAAAAAATTCTTTAAAATCGTCCAAAAATCATTTATTTTTCATTGAAACTAATTACATCTTCCCGGTATGCCTCGCGCCTTTCGGGCTCAATACGTCACGTTCAAAAATCTGCAAAGGAAAGAAAGGAAGAACAAACTAAAGAAAGAAAGAGAAAGAGAAAGAAAGAACAAAAGAAAGAAAGAAAGAAAGAAAGAAAGAAAGAAAGAAAGAAAGAAATAGTCCTTCCTCCGTCTTCTTTATCTGGCCTATCCTGGGCAATAATATTTGCAGGGATGTCTCCATTTTTCATGCACAGATGAAATCATTGTCAAATTCGACACGGCCAGGAGCAGGAGACTACGTCATCGAAGGCGACACTGCATTTTATCATTCTGGTTCGTATTCTTTTTTTTTTTTAACCCTTCATTCCATGATTCTCTTCAACTCGTCCAATGGAGACAGCGAGTTATTATATCATATAGGAATGATTGCTGTGCTTCTCTTATAGAAGGTCAGTTTGTAATACGACCATTTTAATGAGAATAGTTTTTTTTTCAAATTGCTGAAAGGAGATTTTTTTTTTGATAAATAGAAAAACGAGGATTGTTAAATCGGATCGAATATAAAAAAAATTATTCTTATTGCCGGTAGATTTATTTAAGTGTCGAAGAGAAGATCGGCCGAAAACGTTGACATAAAAAGCAACACAAAGATAGAGAAAGTAACTCATAAGTTGATGAAGTGTAATAATTCATCTCGAAACAAATTAGAGAACCAGGGAATTTTTTTTCAACACCCAAGAGCCTATGTTCAAGGAAAGGTATGACAAACATGACAAAAGGTATGACAAACATCAATATTTATCTTGATAATCGAAACAAAATTCAGACGATTTTAATTCGGAAAGATAGATAGATAGATAGATAGATAGATATATAGATAGATAGATAGATAGATAAATACATACATACATACATACATACATACATACATACATACATACATAAGCGGTTAGATAAATGAATAAATAGGTAGGTAGGTATAAATAGGCTGTCAGATAGATAAGCTGATAGATATATACACATGAATTGGCTGATAGATAGATAGATAGATAGATAGATAGATAGATAGATAGATAGATAGATAGACGGATAGATAGATAGATAGATGGATAGATGGATAGATAGATATGGATAGAATGCTACTTAAATACATAGATAGATAGATATGGCTACTAGGTAAACATAGGTAGATAGATATTTAGGCTAGGCTTCTGAATAGATAAATGGATAGGTTGGATAAAACGATTGCCCGTCTTCGATTAATTAATTAGTGACGATCTCCTAATTTGGCTATTCTCATGTATTTAAGCAATGATATATTTTGTATTACCCTAGCTTTAATTTTGTCTCAAATCTCTTTACCAAGCCACATCTATCTCTTCATTTTTTCATCTCTCAGTTCAAGTTTGTTATCAACTTTCTATCTGGTAATTTATCACGGTTTGGATATATTCTGTCCATATCTGTGTGTCGACATCAAAACAGTTGAAAATTTGATAAAATACACACACTCATATATATATACATATATATATGTATATATATATATACATACATATATATATATATATAATAATAATATATATATATATATATATATATATATATATATGAAAATAGATAGATAGATAGATAGATTGATAGATAGATAGATAGATAGATATCGGTGTTTAGTGAGTAATGCGTTCGTTAATCATATTTTGACGAAATATATACGAAGACGCACACACACACACACGTACATACGCATATATGTATAAATTGTGTAGATATGTATATATGTACGTATATTCCTACACACATATATATATATATATATATATATATATATATATATATATATATATATATATATTCTTACAACTATTGCTTCGAAAACAGCAGCATTGCTTCCAACTAAGGCCTTTTGAGATCATGACCTTAGGATCCAGCATGGTTTCGGGACAGAAGCATCATTACCACTTACCAAGAGCACCCCAGCAGTATCCTGCAATGCCGCCAGGCTTTGATTGTTCACCATGAGATTGTGGGAATACCAGGTCCATGCAGTTGCTGTCTCTGTCTGATTTTTGAGCTTTACAACTAGATATAAAGTAAGGAGTAACATATCAAAGATTCAAAAGTACATTTGTTAGTTATCACAATACATCCAAATAGTGTGCCGTTGATGTTTTTTTTTTTGTTTTTTTTTTGCAGAGACTGCTTTGTGATCAAGATCATGAAGAAAATTCTTCGATAAATTTTGTTTTGAAAGCTGAATAACAAATCGTTAGGAAATTTTTTTTAAATCAAAGTTTCAATAACATGTATCTATCACATGCATAGCCTGTGAATTTTTACGCATTTGAAAATACATTTTTAGATGGACACTCCGACATATCAAAATTTGAGTAATAACCCTTGCGCAGAATAGACACTTTGGATGTTTTCCATTTATATCTCGGATTTTTCGATTGTATCAAGATAATTTTTGATAAAATAGATAATATTTCTATCTAATTTAGTATCATGAAATACGTAATGTTTTTGGAAAAGTCAAGTTATATTTTAATGGAATAAAAGTTTAGGATTAAAGTTGTATTCAATTTATTAATACCCTATGATATATTTCCTTGATTTAAGATACATATTGAGAATCTAAATATTCTGTAAGTGTCTTAAGATATCTTTTGGTTCATTTCTAGATTCAAACTTGAAAATAAAATTGACTTTCAGGCTTGTTCAATGATGTAAGCTGATACACAGCAGGTAGGAATCTACGAAGCTTAAACGTATAATTACGTGTGTGTATATATATATATATATCACTGTGTATAAAGTTGTGTGTTGTGTGTAAGTGTGTTGATTTATATTGGACCATTTGAGAATCATGAAATATATATTATATATCTAGAGGATAAAAGTTTTATAAATTGTATTTGACAAAATTCCCTCATTGGTTTATAAACAAAAAAGAAACATATATTCTCTATATCTCACACATATATATATATATATATATATATATATATATATATATATATATATATATATATATATATATATATATATATATATATATATATATGTGTGTGTATATGTATATATATATATATATATATAAGAAATATTCATAATATTAAACGGGTGACACCATGATGACAGCCTATTCTTTAATCATTTTGTCACTATATTAGTTAATTTAATAAATTAGAATTTGGACTTGTTAACTCTGAATGTGCAATAATTTGTTTTCTCCTCCACAGACCTTGGATTCAAGGTTTTGTGGATACTTCTAAACTTTTACTCGGGACCATATTCCAAGGGGACATTTCATTAATGAAATGGTTAAAATTGTAGCCAACCAAATCCCCGATAAGTAAAAAAGGACAAGGAGAGGTGTAATGAGTTGGGTAAATTAGTAAGTTCGGTAATTTTCTGCATTTAACAAACAATCAGTGAATCCAATGGGAGTTCAGTAGCACCAAGTTTTATCCTCGACCTAACATCTTTCCATAAATAAGACACTTCTTCGCACAATCCTAGTTTCATGAACCAGCCTTTATTTCAAGATCAAATTGTAGTATCTGTTCTTTTCACGTCAACGAAACAGCATCAATTTCTTAATCGTTGTATCTTTTCTCCATTATTTTCATTCAATTTGATTTCAATTTTTCCCAATTAACAGAAAAGAAACAAAAGTTGTATTACGGTTGTATTTAGAGTGTAGAAAATTTTTCTTGAATTTTAATGAAACTACTAAAACAATATTTTCCTCTGCAATAATAATTTACGGACAAAAATACAAAACAAAAAATAATTTATTTTAACGAAAAATTTAGTAATGATTAATGAGTTAAAAATGAATTAGAAAGAGTAATGAAGAGGAGAGTTGAACAGAAATGATTTAGTGAAGTCAAATTACTTGACTTTTTTCGCACGAGTAGGGTAAATTTCAAAATTTAAAACGAGAGTGCCAAGTCACATAGTTTTCAGTGACGACAATGAATACGATTAAAAATAACTTCGGTTTTTGTCGATTAAAAAAGTATTCTAATTGAATTGAAAGTCAGGAAGAAAACAATTGAAATTCAACCATAATAACGTTCAAAATTGAAAACGGGAAATTAATGCTCTGTTTTGTAGACGTGCGAAGAACGGATATTACTTTTTGAATTTGGTCAAAACGCCGTAAAGGCTTGACCACAAAACTAGTATGATGTCAAGTTCGTTGAGGTTTGCAGCATTCATCAAACTTTGTTCAGTAAATAAGAAGAAAGTTGGTTATGGTCCATGCGTTCGTTAAAGCCGAAATTCATTATATTGATATTCGTCATCGCAGGTGTTCATTGAATATGTACCTCAAAATACATGGTACCACAACAGACACTTATTTCTCTATGATTTTTCAAACATAACATTAAATCCAAAACCCTCTCTCTCCCTCTCCCCCCCCCCTCTCTCTCTCTCTGCTAACATTTGCATGTCTTTATATAGTCTATTGCAACTAGAGGTGGGAAATGGTGATCTTTGATGGTGATAAGAATTCATAATACGTAACAGCTCCTAAAATTTGTGAACATGGATCCAAGTTCGCAAGTTGAGAATTCTTTAGGAGGTAAATATTTCATCCTTGCAACTTTAAACAGGAAATATGCGCAGAACTCAATTTTTTGAGGTAAGCAGAATACTTGTCTACATAAGATTACAATTTTGAATACAATTACAATTACAATTTTGAATACCCTGTACCAACTAAAATCCTTTTTGATTTACAAGATATCTAGTGTTACTAGAAGAATTTACGCAGAGGAAAAAAATAGGACTCTAGGAGCAATAGTTTTTAAATTTAATGATGAATATATCGATTTTTCGAATAACGTATTCAGAGTACGAAAAGATCACCAAAATCCTAGATATCTTGGAAAGAGGGCAAGTTCTCGAAAGTTGTTCAAAAAAGTAGTTACGTGTTTTCAAAAAAGTCAAACAAATGCCCGGGAGAAGTTTAATTAAATACTAATCATCTGTAATGTGGTCACCATCATTATCAATTACAGCAGTCCAACGAGAAAGCAACATTTTGATTCCACTTCGAGAAATTAAGTGTTTTGGGTTGTTTTTTTTTTTATTCTGCGGGTTTTTTTTCACTCTTTAATGTCTACATTGTCCATGGAATTAAACATTACTCTACACTATCAACGACACACTAACGGATAGAAGAGGTGAAGAACTAATTACAAACTTTATATCATACTATTTAACCCGGGTTTTACCATAGTTGATTGACATATGATGTAAAGCACTGGAATACGTAATTACTTACTGAATACACTATAGTACACACACATGTACGCACACATATATATTTGTATGTATGGGGAGAGAAGGGGCAACAAAGGGATAAACAGGTCTTTTCTGATGAAATAATGGCTTTGACATGCCTGCCTGACGGTCATGAGGGAGTGGGCAAAAAGAACCTCAATGAGAAAGGGGGATTAAAAAAGTACAGGCCTTGCTTATGATCCTGAAACTGGCTGGATTAGCTGGGGGGGGGGTTCGGCGAGATGTAGCCATTTCCAATTTATAAAAAAAAATCTACGATAGCCGTTTGTATAAACGGGTTTTTCACAAGATTCAGTTTAATTTACATCACATTTTTTATGGAATTTTCATAATTAATTTTCAAGTTAACATTTATTGCCAACAATATTTCTTTTTCTAAGAATGTACCTAAATTGAGTTTTTGACTTCAGTCAAAAACCTTTTTTAAGCCTTCGAGAGTTTTTTTTATTTACATTGTAACTATAGGGCTAAACTTGACCTCTTATTCTGAAAAACAATCGTCAAGGGTGGGAAGAGACTGTTTTATTAATTTCATACAATTGAAATCTTTAAATCAAACTTCTGCTTACGAAAATTTTAATCACTGTGGCACAAAAAGCTGGGCAAACTACATTAACCTGGCTGGCGGTTGGTGCAGGCCTGCGCAGATATACCTTGAGTGCATGGACCAGCCCAAAGGTGTGTGACACTCATGCAAAGATTCGATCGCACAATCTGTCAACTACTACACTGAATACGATTTTTCTCCAGCCCAATGGTTGTATTGTTTGAGAACATCTTTTTATATAAGTACTGTTCTGTTATTTTTTCGCAGGCACCGCCAAGGTTCCCTTCATATATATATATATATATATATATATATATATATATATATATATATATATATATATATATATATATATATATATATATATATATATATATATATATATATATATATATATATATATATATATATACCGTTTCATGGTGATGACGATGTTGATTATATATGCACGCATGTGTTTATGAAGTCCCTGAAATTCCTATAAAAGATATGACTACTTGGAAATATGTTCATGGTTCTACATATTTGAATATAGTGGAACAACAATTTCGCAACAATCTATCGTCTACATAACCGTAAAACAGAACGCATTTTATAGTTTGATGAACTAATTCTCGTCTCATTTTCAAGTCATAAAAATGATTGTATTGCTATCCAAAGACCAATATATCTTACTAACTTCCATTCAGATAATCTAAATCCGATTCATTCTACGGCCTTATTCAGCCGTAATATTTGATAAGATATGAATGAATTTTTTTGGAGGGAGATTTTGTTCAGTATACTATTATTTTCCATGTTTGTACAAGTGAAGAAAACCATACAGATACGCCCACAAGTATAAGTAGTAGCCTAATTTTTATATTTATATATATTTGTGTGTGTGTGTGTGTGAATACGTACATACATACATATATATATATATATATATATTTATATATATATATATACATGTATATATATATATATATATATATATATATATATATATATATTGGGTTGTATTTTTTTATCAAAATTTCGCTCAATATAACTGGAATCGCAACACAGAGTAAAAGTTGCACTCGAACTTTTTAAGTAGAAAGTATGATTCAAAAAGTGCAACTTACACTCGAGTACATATGGTAAATGGGATATTGTTTGATTGAGTGAAACAAAACTTTGTAAAATGTGAACCCTGAATAAACTACGGATGTATAAGTCGCACGTGAGCATACGGAACATTCTGTGATTTTCATCTTTATATCTAGTACGAAATTTTTAATCATATTCTACTGATCATAACTGGATTCTTAACTCCGAGTAAAATTTGCACTTAAACTTTTTTGAATTAAAATTAAGATATGTAATAAAAAGAGCGACTTATACACGAGCGTGTGCGGTATATGGAACAGAGTTTATCAAAAATGTAACCCGGCTCGGATGTTAATAGACATCCTGCAAATGGGAATGATACCTTTCTGCGTATTTCAATCTTTCGAAAGAGACGATCAAAAATTATTCTTTGGATTGCAAAACATGAGCGTTGGATGATAAACTGAATAATAACTGTTAAAATTAGAGATCGACGACAAAATCTTTCAACGTAGGTTTCTTCAGTTTTTTAGTGATTATCGCGGGCTATCTATCTATCTGTCTATGTGTTGCGATTACAGGCTGCAGTAGTGGAACCAGAGGACTTGAGATCTAAACATTTACTCCTTACCGGGTCTCGAAAAACGGTTGTTTTTTTTTTTCTCTTTAAACTCAATCCCTAACTAGGTTTTTGGAGGAGGGATCCAATTTACAAAATAAGTTTTTGCTAAAGTGGTCTCTCAGTTTGAGTCTGACAGCGTTCATGGTTCTTCTTCTTTTTTTTTCTAAATTTGGGCTCTTTTAATAATCAATGCCTGAAAAAAGGCGAGAGAAGTAACTTATTCATTGATCAAGACTTTTTTTCAATTTTTTAATTGCTCATATTTGCTGCCGAAAGAGATTTCTTTTGGGTTCTTTTTAACCATATATAAATAGGCATAAATCATTTAAGTTTTTTTATTTATTTATTATTTTTCCCCAAATTTAGATCAGTGTAAGACACACAAAATCAAATAAGAGAGCAATGCAGCAGTCGGACGATTGTGTTGCGCCGAACTTTAAAAACTGAAATTCCCATTCCAGGACTTTTTTTTCACCTGGGCTAGAAAACAGACCTGTTGTGATTGTCTTTTCAGCATTTCTTTTTCATTATTTAATGTCACAATCCTAAAATCTAATAAGAAAAAACATTGTCATACTTCAAAAAATTTTGGATGATACCGAGGAAGCTGCATATTTTGATCACTTCGGGACAGGGCTTGTTATATAACAAAAACCAGTTGATAATATTAGGTAAGGAATTTCTAGAAGCTGCTTATTGTAATAACTTCGAATGATGTTTTGGTAAACGACTTATTTCGATGACAATAAAAGTTTGATCACAATATGCGTAGTTATAATAAGTGACATCCTCTATATTCCATATGTTTCTCTGTTAATGGATTGCTTTGGTAATATATATATATATATATATATATATATATATATATATATATATATATATATATATATATATATATATATATATAAAGCTCTTAATTTTACCGTATTTAGTTGAGTATAACGTGAACATATGTGATATCTGTACTATCATCTTTCGCCTTACACTTATACCTACATCCCAAACTGACACTACATAAAATGTTTGGACAGTAACTATGAGAATTTGAAGGAAAAAAAATAAAATAAAAGTCACCAATTCATTTCACTCTCAACTACTTGAGAAAAAGTCACCAATTTTCTTTCGTTATACACGAACAAATAAAGTTTGTTAACGCATGTAAGCATGAAACCTTACGTGGACAAAATCCATCCTTCTTTTTTTTAAATGTGTAGATATTCAACTTAACGATACATGAGACGTTGCCACAGTAATGGCACAACCAGCGAGTATCGAAATCGTTTCACCACCTATTGTCTACGTGATGAGCTTTTTAACTGTGACTTCCTCGCCAGGGATCGGCGAGACTTGCTTACTGCATCTCTATGCCGGGTACCCAACCATGAAACAAATTGTGTAAAAAGTCCCCCTGCTAACCTTAGTCTGGCACACTGATGCAACAGTGGGGTACTCACTGAAGGTCGAACGCAACAAGATATAATCCATGGGATTCACTTTATTACTTTTCTTATCTTGCCAAATTGGAAGAAATGCGTAGAAAATTGTTAAGCTGATCTAATATGTGATAGCAGAGCACTCCATGGTGTTCGAACTCACAAAATGAGTTATGGTCAGCGAGATTAGCATTCAACCTTTCGTTAGCCTAGTCTCACAAAAGATATCATAACACAAATAATAATTACGATTCGGTTTTTATCATTGTTCTCAATGACTCTCACATACAAATAGTAAGAGCTGACTTTCACTGAAGATCAAGTGACAACATGTGTCATCAGTATTCTAGCATTCGTCTTGGTATTTTTGATGTTTTTAGTAATTGAGTTCGGAATTGCTTACAAGGTTTTTAAAGAACTATTCCAAGCGCACCAAATATTAACTTTTTACACCAGTGATAATTGATGGCCAAATTTTGAGATTAAATGGCAGCATGTCTTCTCACAGTTCCATGATATTTTGGCTCTTTTTGGCAATGCTGTTGTCTTGATAGTCTCTATTCTTGCTTGGATTTCCAGTTCATCCAGACTTTCTAAAGAGTCCTTGGGACCGTTTCAAACGCTGAAACAAGTACAACTGTCACCTTCATGTTCAACTATTCAGCACTCTCCCAAGGTCAACATATTTGTCTGCTTTTTGCTTCCTTTCAATTTTTATTGTAGTCTGCTGGAACAACGAAATCTGACAATTTTCGCTGAGTCACTGAGAATGATTTTGATTTGTGCATGTAAATTCGGCATGTCTAATCAAATCTTTGTCGTTTGCACTGTTCTGGGGAGGAAAACTTTCCCACCCAGTCATGCCTAGTTTTGTCTTCTTCCTGTGCCAACTTACTTCATTCGCTGATTATATGATTGATTATTCTATCTCTATTGCCAAACATTCTCCATTTCATTTTTTCTTGCGTTATGTCATTCTATACGTTTATAGTGTTGTTCTATACCGACATTGATAATGATTCAATTTAACTTTTCAAATGCCCTCTACGCATCCACGTTTTTGGCATTTCATCCATAATTCCCTGCTGAAATACTCATTCTGCTATTTTTCGCACCAATTTTTGGTTTCTTATTTTTGGAGTTCTCTTCTACTCTATTTGCCTTCCTTTCAATACAATTCTTACTCCTAGAATATGCGATTATTTTTTTCATTTTTTGTATGTAGTCTCCAATCCTCCATATAAAAATTTAACGCAATCTTCCAAACTGACGAGCCCTCTTCCTCTTACATCCTTTTGTATATGCTCACTTAAAAGTCACCTTTAGGTCAAGTCACATCATATTTATAGAAAGTATCTTGAATGTTTTTTGCTTATTCCTCGGAATTTCCGTATACAGAACTGTAATTAGCAGTCAATAGACTTGGGGCCCTCTCTCTCTCTTGGACGGACATTTTTTGGTGATTTATATATAATCAAATCAAAAATTCGGAAACCGGCAGCCTGATTGGATTTTGATTGGCTTTATTTTTCGAATTTAGGAATTCCAACGGTTTTGTGCAAACATATATTGCACCTCTATGTGCTACTTTGCTGCATTACGGTAACGAATCGATAAACCCACAGACCCATAAACAGGCAGTAATTGGATCATCATAATGTAGATAGTCTATCAAGGTCATCTCTTTGGTTGATCAACATTTTTTTATTCTGATCCACTTCCCAAGTCCTGTTTTAGAAGAGTCTTGAATATCTCACAACAGAAATGGTATCTATATCAAGTTTTTCTTCTTAGTTCAATTCCTTATAGATTCATTGTGATACATTCTTTTGCGTCTTTTCCATTCACTGTTCCCCCTATTATAATAAAGCTGAATGCTTTTGAAATCCTATGGAACGTGTGCGGTCATTCTTAGTAAAAGCTTTACTGCAAAGGATATTGGATCATGTTACATCAAGTGTCGTGAATTGGGAATAATGGTATTTCTTGATTCTATTGATGTGACAAATGGTAGTTGAACATAGCATAAAAACGCCCCAAGAACTCATACAGAGGCTCCCAAAAGTTATAGAGTCT
Organism: Thysanoteuthis rhombus; assembly: GCA_963457665.1. Classification (NCBI taxonomy): domain Eukaryota; kingdom Metazoa; phylum Mollusca; class Cephalopoda; order Oegopsida; family Thysanoteuthidae; genus Thysanoteuthis; species Thysanoteuthis major. The sequence continues at coordinate 53,696,295 of OY735204.1, forward strand.
CCAAAACGTTATACAAAGGCCCCCAAAAAGTATAACTATACAACGTATCGATTATATATTAGTGCAGTAATGAAGTTAAAATCCATTAGTTTGTTCTTTCTGAGACGTACAGAATACCAAAAATCTCTGGATGCACCTAAAAAAAAAATACTATTACATTATTATTATTATTATTATTATTATTATTATTATTATTATTATTATTATTATTATTATTATTATTATCAGCTATTTCATAACAGTTGCGTGATGGTTACTGCTGGAGGTTGAGTCACAGCAGATTATTATTATTATTATTATTTGCATTTTCATAACATTTGTCCGGTGGTTGTTGCCGAAGACTGAGTGACAGCAAGTATCCTTGGGTGTCCGGGCCTCCTCTCACTCTCATTGTCAGCAACAGTGTTGTGATTAACAGCTTCATACCAGTTACCAGGTGGTAGTCACTGAAGGCTGAGTAAGTCTCCTCAAGTCTCCAGCCCTTCCCTCATTCTCCTAACATATCAGGGCAAAGCTGTGGCTTGAACCGTCTCAACCATCCCCAGCTCATCTTACACCTGCTTTTTTTATCCTAGCTGTTAGACCATCACTGACTACAGGACGTCATGGATTTTAAGTACTCACCTCAATATTCGTGCAGACTGCAGTAGTGTTGTGGCCTGTATACTATCAACCCTTCTTCTTCTTCTTCTTCTTCTTCTTATTATTATTATTATTATTATTATTATTATTATTATCATTATTATTATTGTCATAACCTAAAAGGAAAACGGAAACTACACATATCTCAGAGTGCTTGAAGCAAATGAAGTGAAAAAATTAAAGAAAATACCAAAAGTGACCATGAAATAAGATGGACCTAATTAAAGCTACTAATACCCGGGGGTTAACTGTTCTCGGATATTGGGCTCCATTCTTGGATTAGTATAAGCATAAGATTTTGAGTTGGCCAGACGGACAAGGAAATTAATGACGATGGACACATATATATATAAAGAAAGAAAGGCGGAAAAGGTCTCATTAGCATCAGAGTATCTACGAGAGTAACAATAGTTGGACTGAAAAATGCGTCCAAGTAAGTGCAGTGCCTCACATAGAAAGACCACAAGACAGCACAGTGCATCTGGGAAAAGACAAAAGTCAGGGACATCATAGAATCCATAAAAATCTCAAATGGCAGTGCTGGCCATGTTGTAAGAATGGCGGACAACAGATGGACATCACGACTCACGACATGGATCCCCCAAGATCACATGCGCAACTGAGGCTGGCAGAATATAAAATAGAGAGACGAGCCAGACAAATTCAGAAAGTACTAGCTCCGCGACGCCCACGATAGAGAAGTGTAGCGAACCCTTGGGAAAGGTCTATGTCCAACGACG
>OY735204.1:53702676-53732676 GCA_963457665.1 Thysanoteuthis rhombus
CCAGAATACATTTCATTTCCCTACAATGATTTGCATTGACATCAAAAAGGTGACTTCCCTTGGGCTCAATTTTTTTTTAATTCAAATCATTCTCAACTGATAACATAAGTTTCATCCCTGGCAAACAAGTGACGTCTTACATATTCCCGAACTCTGGAATGGTTATTAGATGAGCCGAAAGCGTTCGATCTCCTACGAGCAATTCTTGTATTCATTTTCTAATTAATCGTAATTTCTTAATTACTGCGTAATTTTGTTGTCGAGTAATTTCATCATGTTTTTGACAAAAACTTCTATTCATACATATTCAGAACATAATTGTCCAGTTTTTCCTTGCCTTCTATGAGCTTACATCACTTTTTAACTAAATGAGCATTCCATCGTAGGAAAAAAAGATTCCAGTCCTGATTCAATGATTTTTCAAATAATTTTTGATGCCTTGAAATTGTTTGAACCAATGAACAGCAAAGGGGTATTGCGTGGAGTAAAATAAGGTGATAACCTACGATTGATTGGTCAGGAAATACATGGGATGTAGAAGAACTTCCCATTCCAGCTCCATGATTTTTGTTGCGTTGACTTTGCTACACGAGGATTGTCGTTGTCAAGCAGCAAAATCATTGGTTGAATTCCTCACCAGGAAAAGAGTATTTTGTCCTCCATTGATATATTCAAAGGAGCCAATTTCTCATAGTAGAGTCTAGATTCCAGCTGTAAGTAATATAGTATCCTCATTGAATTCCAACTGTACTCAGGGAGTTTTTGTCTCCAGTTCCATAAGTCGTAATTCAATCCACGGCAGAAGACTTTAAAAATGGTGATCAGCGCCTCTCTGCTAAGCACTTAGCATAAAGAGTATGGCTGAGCAAGCTTTTAGAGGTATGGGCTCTGTCAGTCTATTTCGCCGAAGACACCTCCGGGAAAATAGCTTTCCCAACGACCCTGTACAGAAAACGGAAAAAAACATGTACCAGGTTCTGGGATGGAAGACCAAGATTCTTCCTATGTTCAGATGTTGGAGTCTTTCCAGTGTCTAGCCACAATTTTCTTCGTTGGGGATTCTCGTGATAGATCCATTTCTCATCATTAATGGCTATCGCATCCAAAATGACTTTCTCTATAGCAATCAAGAAGAAAAAAGAATTTCAAACGCTAACCGATGTTTGTTTCCGCAGGTTCATGTAAAATTCGTACACTGCATACTACAGTTGACAAATTACACCAACAATAGGGAGCTGTATAAACTTCGAATACACTTCTAAGATCTTCCTAACATTGTCCTAGACATGGTGCTGAATACTTTTGCAATCACCTACGATACACGCACGCATTCATGTATCTATATGAGTACATATATGCATATTTGTATACATATACACGCATATATATATATATATATATATATATATATATGTGTGTGTGTGTGTGTGTGTCTGTGTGTGTGTGTGCGCGCGTGTGTATGTATATATATATATATATATATATAGCAATGCAAGCACGTGTTTTTTATATGTAAGTACAGCATTTCTCGTACATAATGTGCATATTTTTCCTCAAAAGATTCTACTTCAAAATTCACTGCGTATTATATTAAAAACTAGCTTTATAGGGGCAAGGCCTACTGGTTAAGATTACTCGTATCTTAACACACTTGTTACTACAAATTCTACCACAATTGTTTTGAGTCTAATTTCTAATTAGAAGTATGATAGATAAATAAAATTACTTTTCTGATTAAGTTTTGTCAAATCATCGTTAAGTGTAATACACCAATATGTTTTATTTGGAATTTTATAGAAATTAGTTCATTTTTACATTCTGATAATGTTGATTTTACCGTCCAACTTTCTGATACCGTATTTGGTATCAGATACCAAATTTGATATGAATGAAAAATTATCAAATTGATTCACACGCGCTTACAGATAAATAAATTTTTACAAAAAAAATATTTTCAAATATTTTTTTATTTGTAATGTATATAACACAAATGTTGCTGTTATCACATTCAGTGGAAGTTTTATCCTGCAGTCGCTACAATTGTTTCTTATCTTTTCCCGGAAACAAATGTTAGGGTCTTGATTATTTTATAATATTTTTTTTCTAAATAAATTAACAAGTATGCACACAGTTTCCAAAAGATTTTCTAAAAATGCATTTTTTTTCTTTTGTGTACATATAAATATCACAACTTGAAAATCTATATTATCTAGACATGCGTCAACATAATCCTGACTTGCACGAAACACATGTACTCTCATGTGCACACATAAACTCGGACCTACATGCACACATACACACACACACACACACACATTAAGATGCACACACGTATGCACATGCTATGAGCGCAAAAAGCATCTGATATGTTTTTTTTTAAGTTTTTCTGGACGTCCATCTATAGCTTTGAAAATAAATGAAATCTGGACTAATTTTTATAGACTATTATTGTTAGATAATCATAATAGAATATTATGAACTAATTACTATTAATTCTATAATAATCATAGATGATAATAATGAGAAAAATATTAAAACCAGATTGATCATTGAAAAAAAAAAGAAGGAATCTTCGGTCCAAATTCTCTAAATTCTGATTGTGTATCTGATGTACTTTGCTTTAATAGTATGTAAACGTTTTCCTGTTTAAATGAGTTAATGTGTGTATGTGTGAAACTCTCTGTGTGTGCCTTTGTGTGTGTATGTGTGTGCGTGAATATATTGAGAACACATACATAATCAAACACACAGCTGTGTACAGTTTCCGATGTAGGCATGAGTTGGTGTTTGAGTCCAGGTAAAGTGAATATCCGATACCAGGCTCTCTTCACTCGTTATTTCCCCCCATGTTGGCCCCTGTGAGGGTAAATAAAGCTCGATAAGTATATACATAATATACTACATATATAGTTATATTAACATTACACCCCTTATCTCTCTCTCTCTCTCTCTCTCTCTCTCTATATATATATATATATATATATATATATATATATATGTATGTATGTATGTATGTATGTATATATATATATATACATATATATATATATATATATATATATATATATATGTGTGTGTGTGTGTGTGCGTGTGTGTGTATATATGCTTTAGATAAAAGAACCCATTCGAGCAGTAGTTTTGCATTCTCTTCAAAATAATAGTCCACTACTTCCAAGTTGTAAATTGTGTAAATAAATGACTACGTCAAATACATTTCATCAGAGGACTTTTTTTTAAATAACTCATTGCAGTGGAAGAGTCCATTGTTTCAAATGTTGGGTCGAGGTGATATTCTTCTCAGCCGAAACAGGTCTATGGTAAAACAGCTGATGGTCCAATAAGATGAAGCGTGTTATATTAGGACCCTAATTCGAATAATAGTATTAAAATCAAATCCTGTATAAAACACGGAATACTCTTAAAATAGCATATTAACAATCGGAAAATAACAGACTAACTTAACATAACATCATTCGATTATTAGAGATGGAATACAATTTATGAAATTTCGAACATTCTTATTCTGCGTTAACGTGCAAGGTTTTAAGATCACAACCAACCCCACTCACATAACCACACACACTCACATATGTCGCCAGCAATTTGCATCTGTTTCACTTACACCTTTAAAAAAGTATTCAAACATAATTAGCTATGATTACTCCAGTTAATTAAAACAGCACTTAAGATATAAATATAAAATTGTATTTAAAAAAGTCTGTAAATTACTCCGTAAATACCATTATAACATTTTCTAGCAAATGACTGACGATGGTCCAGAGATCTAGAACTAACAACTTTAGAACATTAAGAAAAATACAAGCTCTTCATAAAAGGTTTTTATTAACGCGAACAAGAAAATTTAACTAAAAGTTAAATAGACAGAGTTTTTCTCAATCATTTTGTATAACCTACATTTCATGAATGATTGTCTACACTAATTTTGTCTCACACTATGTTATAGGATAAAATCACTTACCTATCAATAAGTGCAAATGCACTTTAGATTTTGCTATCCAAATAACTGACCTGTCCTTGGGTTTGGACTTAATTTTTTATCACTTACATTACTTCCTGCGTGACGTACTATCGATATGTTTATTCATTACAAACCGTCAACGAGATTCATCACTCTGGCCGGCTATGTATGTATGTACGTATGTATGTATGTATGTATGTATGTATATATCACGTATCAAAAAAGTACATTATTCATTGATCACACTTTTTTCAAAATTGATTACCCCCAATACAGTTTACAGCCATTATACGTTGGTCCGTGACAGTTTCTTTCGAGTGTCTAATCACAGCTGTGCGTATGTATGCACTTAGGTGCGAGATGAGGGTTACAACGCTTTTATTATGAATAGTAAAGTAACTGATTTTTACAGAACAATCTGCACTCCTGGTTTCGAAACTTCGAAAACTCAAGGACGCCTTCTATAAAATAAATATTTGGGCAGAACCCTATCCATACTATTTCGTTCTTGGATTGTAAACAATGATGTACAATAATAAAGAATTTTGCACCTTTAAAAATCACATTCATTCTAAATGGATTACATTCATATGAATTCTAATATATGTCACAGGTCCATGTCCAATAATCATATTTTTCGGCAGCTGTGCGATTTGTGATGATAATCTTCCTTTATTACAAGATTTGCAATTTTAGATTTAGAGGGAACATTGTCGCGGGCTCCCTATCAAATTTCAATGAAGGTAACTTGTTAAACGTCTCTTTGAAACGGATCTAGATTTACTTGGATTAAGTAGATTGTTGTCCATCTGTTGAGTTGAAACTCAAGGGAGATTCCATACAAGCAGTCACAATGAATGCACTTTTCAAAGACATACTAATGCAATACTCAGGTTAATCTTATTTTATCATCGCATGACCAATGAACTTTTATGTCCTAGTTGAGCATAAACACTATATAGTCAATCGGCTATTAAGATGAGTTTGCAACGAGTGACACAAGAAAAAATCTTGCTTCATAAAATTATTCTTATTCACCCCCAGCAGATGAGTCAATGTACTAGTGTAATGACTAAATATAAACGTTTACCGACAGATGCCGTGAAAATACCTACTATGGGACTTGTAAGTCATTATTACATTGACAAAACTTAGCTTGGTAAAGCACAAGGCCAAGAGGCGGATATTGAAAGGGAACGATTATGCTGAGCCAGACTTATAAGTGAAATAAGCTTGTTTAACCTTTAAAACTGGCATTCGACACTCCGGCCTCTTTTTAAGTTGGGTTCGAACACCGCTCCCTAGTTTCGTTGGGAAGTGCACAACCATCTCAGCCACTAAGCAGGCTGTGGCAAATAAAACATTATAAATACAGGCATTACCTGTTTCCAGGAAGTTTGCTTTTCAACATTTTTCTGCATTTTCCAAAAGAGGCGAAAAGCGAAAATACCGTTCAGCGTTTGTTTAACGGTGCCCTTGTAGAGGCGATTCGCACCCCCTTCTACCCTCTTCTGTACCTGGTCTCCAGTACTTGCCACAAACTATTCAACTTAACATGCCATCATCACCAATTTGGGGTCTCGAAACTCTCTAAAAAAATTCTCTTATAAATTATGATAATTGCTTCTTCGTTCAACACCATTAGAACCAACGAATGTCTTCATAGGAACGCCCTATTTTGGGATTGTGGAAACACCTGTTGTAAACATTTTGTCTGTAAGAATTGGAAAATTATACCTTGATCGTTGCTTTTCTACACTTTAAAAGAAATCAATCCTACTCTAATTTGATTTTATTCCGAATTTACCGGTTTTCCTTTCGTTCGGTTCTTTCTTTCTCTCTTTCTTTCTTTCTTTCTTTCTTTCTTTCATTTTTTCTTTTCTTCTTTCTTTCTTGACTCTTTCCCTTCTTTCTTTTTTCCACTCTTTCTTTCTTTTTCTTTCTTTTTTTTTTCTTACCTTCATCATTTCTTTATCAATACTTTCTTCCTTCCTTATTAATTTCGTTCTCTTTCTTTCTCTCTCTCCCTCTTTCGTTCTTTCTTTCTTTTTCCCTTCCCTCTCTCTTTCTTTCCTTCTTTCTCTCATCTTGCACATACACACACACACACACACACATACACACACACACATACACACACACACATACACACACACACACACACACACACACTCACACACACAAACATAACAAAAGAAGTCTCGCAATACATTCTTGCGTATTATTGATTAGCGTGTAAAGAACCAATATAATGCTTTCTAGTTATGCTAAAAATAATCTAGGTCTCACAAATAACAGTTAACAGGGTGGGGGACAGAGGCGAACGCTGGCATTAAACCTACCAATACTTAGAAGAGCATTGCTTCGACATTTAACCCAAGGATTTCATCACACCAGGTCAGTGATTCAATACCCAGCATGGGAAAAATTAGGGATATAAAATGATAAAATTTACTCCGTCTATTAAGGATGAGAATAACATAAAAATAATTCCCATGCTATCACTAAGGTAGGTAATTGCATAAGAGTTTACACACACGCCCATCTTCCTCGGCCTTCCCTCGGGGCGTACCATTATATCCATAGACAAGATCAGTGGTGGTTTATACACATGCTTTTAGCCTGGAATTAGCAAAGAAGTTACACGGGACCAGAACTCGAACACAGTTCCCTGATACTGCTCAAGACTCTCAAAATTTCGCGAACTAAAAAAAAATCTTCAGATTTCGAGCCATCAGGTCAGAAATAATTCCTGTTCATGTTAACTAAGCATGTCTCTGTAAGCTACAGAATCAAACGAGAGTAAATAAGTCGGAAAGATTGTGTTACGCCAATCTTCCAATCTGCCTGCTTTCGAAAAATCAGAATTTGAAATTCCTGGCTTTTGCTATAGTCCGAACAGCGACTGCGGACAGGTGTTGGAAATACGTCAACTAATAATCCTTGATGCAGCCCTGAACATCGAAATGGGGTTAAATAAGGTAGGAAGTTTGTGTTACGTCAGGCTTCGAAATAGTTTGCTTGCCAAAATCTCTGATTTTACCTCAATTCGAACACCGACCTCTGGCACTGGCGGAATATATGCAACCATTTTAGCACGAGTCTGACCTAAGAAAGATATTTCCTCTTTGATAGTTAAGTGGTGTGTATGTAGGAATGGAACCTTAAAGTTCAGTTGCTTGGTGTAGTTTGTCTCATGGTTAGCAAACCAGTGCGATTCTTTCATATTTTTTTTCACATCGCGGGAAAAATACCTGCCTGATTCGTACATCACATCATAATCGAAACTACCACAGATTAATAACTAAAAGACGTACTTCAATTTTGAAATAAACGCTCAAACAATTTACCAAAACGTAATTTTTTTCTCTCTTCGTGGGGTGGAGTTAGGATAGGAGTTAAGTGCATAAAAGACATAGAATCGGTGGACAGAGTTCAAGTTCTGACTCCACCTCCCACATAAGTTAGGTTAGGGACCATTCCTTGCTGCTGGTACAAACTGTCACGTGTTTCTGGGAGAGGAGATGGGTACTACAGAGTAACCGCCATTGCACTGAGAAATGCCCAGCACCGTACATCGATTATATATTACTAATATATATATATATATATATATATATCAGTATTATTGCGTCATCCAGAGACAGCTGTTTTTTTTTGTTTTTTGTTTTTTGTATTTTTGTATTATAACTCTTCAGTGTGGCTACAGACAATCCATTATCCCATCCAATACCACGAGGCAGGATTGAAACCTTCGTTTCAGATCCAAGGGCCGGTAACCTACCGCTGGGTCACGGAACTGGATGGTCAATAAGGCTAAATTTAAGCGATATATTTATTTAGCTTAAATTCCCCATCCACTAGTGCTCTATTCCTATAGAAAAGCATTGCATAATGCTTACGATGAACGAGTAACCTCATTTAAAGAGTGCTCAACCCTGAATAGAAGAGCGTTAATTATTGTGTCATCCACAGACAGCTGTTTCGTTGTATTACAACTCCTCAGTGTGGCTATACATATATATATATATATATATATATATATATATATATATATATATATATATATAAGGGGGTGTTTGAGCACACGTTTCATAGTGAGTCAGCTTGCGTGAATCTAGTAATTCATTAATACATTTATAATTCTTTGACCCAGGCATCGTCTTTTAAAAAAATTGTACAGGGTCAAACTTTTCGTTGCTAAGAACACTTTGTTCTATACTTTTTTTCTGGCTTTATTGAGGAAAGTTTCATTCCTTTCAAGTACCCAACATTGTGTTCTCTCGGTTTCAAAATCTACCAAAAGGAATTAAACTCATATTACATAGCTCGATTTTTTTTTCACGCAACGAGTATCACTTTACCCTGGAAAAAAAAAGATTCATTAATGTTTTGTTGAGGAAAATTGAGCCAAGTTTTCACGAATTTCGAATTCAACCTGTGTACATTTCAGTATTTCCCTGTGTGACATTGATCATTGGTACGACTATCAACTTCATGCTCCACAGTTTTCTCAGTTACTGGACAACGTTCTGGTATTTTCCTAACCGTTCGCTTCCTCCTTCGTTGTGTGTTTCATGGAACAGCCACAATCCACAATCTACCATGTTCTTTTTTCCTTGCTTGTGGATATCAGATTCGGTCATTTCTCTTGGATGGGTGGTCCGAATCTCATATTACCAGAGTATCTAATTTTTGTGCTTTCTACGAATAGCTTCTGATTTGTGCTGGTATCATTTGTCCGCATGGTTGAAGCCAAGTCGTTTGGACTGTTCCCAATTTTACTACTCTGTCGTGTTTCTTTCTATTCCCTTTTAGCCAGCTTACAGCATTCTCTTCTGGCGAGGTTTACCGTTTCAACATTTTCTCAGCTAGGTGGCATTTACTGATTTCCCGAGTTAGGTTTATTTTTTGGCTGCGATGAAAATATACCTGGTGCATTTGGTCTGGGTAACAATGATAAATGATCCCATTTTCACTTTTAAGGTGTCCTCTTCGTAGCCATTCCCAGGGTTGTTCTTCTGCGATTGTTACTTTTTTAGCTGCCATATCATTATCATTGTCATCAGAGTTTTCACATTGGTTGTGGCTGGTGCTCTTACTAGAGGTTAAGTGACAGCAAGCCTCCCCAATACTCGGACATTTTTAGCATTATTACCGATTTCAGTTATGTTGACGTCTAGATAGTCTCAGTCCTATCCCAGGTTCCTAGTTCTCTATTCGTTGCAAGGTTCTTGGGGACTGTTTTCTGGGCTCCAGTCACCATTGGGACTCCAGTCATAGCCATATTCATTGACTATTTCAGGTTCCTTGTCTGTGCCTTGAGATTCAGCTAATTTTTCACCCCTTTCAACTTCACCCTGTGGTCCGTGAGGAAAGCGAAATCTACTATTTGACGTACTTTTTTCTCCATTCACTACCACAAGATCTGGTCTCCTTGCCTGGATGAGATGATCAGTTTCAATCAGTCCCAAATATATATATATATATATATATATATATATATATATATATATTCAATTCTCAAAGACATGACCGGGTCTGTGCATGTACCATTGGTCCATGTGGTCAAAGAGTGATCATCTCCCAACCCAGTTGAGACAATTCTTTTATTACCTCTTGGTTGATTTGCTACATCTGCTCATGTTTGATAGTTTCATCTTTATCTTCACATAATCTCCACTCCTGTTCTCTTGGATTTCGTCAATCTCGACCTTTAAATAATTAGTTCTTATTGCAACTTCCTTGGTCGTTATGTTGTATGATCTGGATTTCCCTTGGTTTACTTAATGAAAAGTCTGTGCATTTGTTTTACTTCCCAGTTTTAGATTCAGGATTTTGCATTTACCGATTCTTTAGTTCTCCAATTAGTTTTGATGTTGCCTCTTGCAGCGGTAAATAATCTTTCTTTACATTGCCAAGTAAAATTGTCCAGCCCCTAAACTGCTGAGTCTACACAAAGCACGAAACTAATAAGTCCAATTTGTCCCTTGTTCTTTGTTCCCTTTTGTCCCCACAGCCCGGTGATATCGCATCTTGGGTCCAAGGCTTTATGTATTGTCATTTTTTTTGGGGGGGGGGTGTTCTGTAGTTCAGGTTTTTTAGTTCCTCTCTTGACTAATTCAAAAAAGGGGGCTGTAGTGTCTCATGAGTGTAACTGCCCATGCATGTTTTAGTTTCTGCTGCAGTGCATACGTTTATTTGTAAAACATTATTAACTAGTCAAGAGTAATAGGTCAGGTCAAGGATTGATTACTGCTGTTGGTACCATGCAACCCAATGCAATCTCTCGTATGTCACTAAGAGTGGAGATAAACGTCACCAAGTGGCTCTCATTTCCCTGTGAAATATCACGAAGTAGCCAGCATGGTACTGCAACAGTCTGCTAGGTCATGAGATAATCTAATTTTGATATCTGCATTTAAATAATAGTTAGATATGAGATATTTTTTATTGATGTTCCCAAAGCTTTGCTTCGTACGATGTAAGTCCAAATGATGGGAAAATGTAGTTAAAAACGTTTTGTTGATCTTCCAAGGCGGGTTGATCTGCTCACCAGAGGAATTAGTCTTTAAAACGCAGATCATCGGCGCCAGCGAGAAATACGAAATCACCTCTATATTTACTATACTAAACGTAGCATATGGTCAATCATTGAAATAGAGTTGGCCTGCTCGTTTGAAAAATTAGCATTCAAAACCCGGGCTTATCCCTAAGCTTGAACACCGAACACTGACATTAGAGCGTAACGATTACAGCCAGGACAAAAGCATCTGAGATCCTTTTTTAGTTCGGCAAATCTGCTCAACTATTTGTATATCATTAGTATCACTGGCCGAATCTGATACTTAGAGGGTGGCAATCCATCAAGTATTAGAAAATCTTAATTTAAAAAGACATGGTGTAATTATGAACAATGAAACAAAATGTTTTTTAAAAAATATCTCCAATCTATCTTCTTACGAACAGAACAAATATTTTGAGGATAAAATTAAATCTTAGTTACTATATTATTAGATCAACGCTAGCCATCAGCAAATTAAAACATATCATGTTGATGTTTGTTTGGTTACATATCTTTATTTAGGATTATTGTTGAAAAGATCAGTTTTGGGACATAATCGAAAACATTGGACGGCAACAGAAAATATAACTCACTATGATAGTAATATTGTTTTTTGGTAAGCACTACACCGTGATAAACTGTCTCGCTTAGCTTGATAGAATGAAAAGCCAAGCGAAGGTGAAAAGATCGTGCCGCGACAATCTTTAAAGCAGGGGTATGACTTGCATGATTGGAATATTGGCATTTGTAATTTAGGTTTTAAGTAATCTCAAACACTGGCAATATTGGAAATGTCTTGAAAGTATCCGGTCATCTTTAATAGGCATGTAAGTTGGCAAACAATCAGAGAGGACCTTATTATGCATGCATGAACAGACACTATTCCGCGAAGTTACACAGTCGGCATTAAAATGCCATTGTGAGCTTTTGTACTGTGTTACCATTGCATTCATCATCCATCGAGTCTGTCTATTTTCACGTTTATATCTGTATTTTAACCATGCATCACAAAGGTTCCTCAGCGCAGATCTGGATTCCTGTGATTTCTGGCTTTTCCCAAGGAGTTATCAGGCCAAGGTTTGAGGGAAACACGGTGAAGCTGCGGGTGGGAATTTTGGAAGGGGAGTCAACAATCTGTTTCCAAAAGTAGGAGGGCAACTGGGATGCTTATGATGTCCCAAGGGGATACTTTGAGGAGGACTAATACACTATTACTATTAGTAGTGTATTTTTTCGTTGATATCAAATGGCCTTCTCGTACATAATTGTCTCAACTATGAGACAGGGCAACATATTTTTTTTTCTAATTTCTTTAACTTATTAATTACCAGTTTAATTTGTTTTGTTATCAGCTTCCTCCCTATGATATCATTTCTACTTTAGAAAGATCCTATTTCTGTGTGTTTCATACCATAAAATGGACAGAACGGCACATCATAATGAGATTTTTGTTAGAACAATACCGTTGTTAGACGATCATGCAGTTCTCAGTCCAATTTACAACTAGAGGAATTCATTTCCGTTCAATATGCTATCTAACACTTTTCACGTTCCATTCTTGATCGTCCTTGTCAAAATGTTGGAGGATGAGGCTAACCCCATTCTCCTTGGACACTCTTAGAGACATGACACACGCCTTATTTCCGTAACAACAAGCTCCTCAATCTAACCTGTTGACTTTTAGGTTACAAAGTAAAGGCCTAGTTTAGCATTTTCACATTGTAAATCGGATTCTGCGCTAGAAACCAATAAAGTTGTAAAAGTCGACCAAGAAAGATGGGTTGAGACGTGCTGATTCGGAATATGCCTTTCTCGAGGATGTTTAATTCTCGATTTACAAGGGTAAACACAGAGAGACAGACACAACTTATATGCTATTATTGATATGAATTGTTTTTGCGATATATATATATATTCCTTCAATGTACAACTACTATAAAATGGTATTTAGGTTTCAGACCTTTGAAGAAATGGTAATGAATGGATGAAAGCTATGCTGAATGTTCAGTCCCTTTTGCTGCCATTTTAGCATAAGCACTCACTCCTAAACTAGTTTAACATTTTCACTGCTACCTCTGATATCTGAGCACTTATGCAATGCCATCAATGTTTTATTAGAGTTACCATTAGAAAGCCTACTTGTGTTTTATTTTGGTAAACTGAATTTAATTCATCAAAACATTTAGGATGATGTTAATGTGCGTCCCCGGGACTTGCTTTGTTCTGTTTTTGTTTCGTTTTGATTCTGTTCTTGCTATAGAATCATGTGGTGTGTCCGTGTCATAGTCATTCTTTTTTACCTAAAGACTGTTGAATGGACGCACATCTTAGTCAGAGTCAATATATAATTTACCGCAAGACGAACATGTGAATCTTGTTGCTGTGAACGTGTTGATTTTTTAATGTTCTTAAGAATCAGGAAAATTCAAATTGATTCCTTCTCTGATGTTAGCAACACTCTCAGTCTTTATTGAAAGGCTAAATATATTCACTCAACCATCGCAATTATATTTGCTTCAATTAACAATCGTAAATTCATTGGAATTCATTCTCTTATGCAATCGCAATATCAATGTCAAACCATGAATTTTTTAGAGATATTCCACTACGTGTTTATTAACGCATGATACCGCTGGTGGGATTAATTAAAACGAATGCGCCGAATTTTTCATTCGCTCGAAGGATTATATGATTTACTGTAAGCGCAAAAGGTATCCGATATCATTGCAAAAATGTCCATTGAAACATCCTTATACAGTTTCAAGATTGACGGAATTTTCAGCAAACATTGAAAAATTCCAAAATAATGAAACAAGCTAGATTATTTGAAAGTTATTCACAAATACTAGAAAGTTTTGTTCCAAATTCCGTCAATTTTTAAAAGTTCAAATAAATTGAATGAAACGAAATTTTTGCACTTACAATCATCATCATCACCACCATCATCATTCGATTGTTGGACAGATCTTTCCAAGATTTGTCGGACCTCACTATCATGGGCATCGTGGAGCCAGCACTTTATATCTCTAGGGATCTATATTGTGAGTTGTGATGTCCAGCGGTTTTCTGAATTCTTGGAACATGTCTAGTCCATTGCCATTTGAGTTCTCTAACGGTTTCTATGATATCTAGGACTCCTGTCTCTTCTCTAGTATACTGTCTTTTTTCTTATGATCTCTCCATGAGAGACAGCCAATTTTTGTGGTTGGGAAAAAAAATGAAACAATGGTCCCGATTGTATTTTGGTATTTAAACCCGGTATACATAGGCAAGCTTTGGGGATTTTTTTCACCATTGCCCATGGACTTTAACAATACACCACATCTTGCACTTCGTCATTTTCTGTATAAACTCAAGAATGTTGAGAAAAACTCTAAATTTTTCAATAATTTACTCAGAACTCGTATATCGTACATCAAAAGGGAGAAATGGGTCTTTTCTATGGACTGAGATTATCGCAAGCGTTACAGAAGAGATAGAACTATAATACGTATAGTTATCATTTAGAAGCATTGCTTCACTATAGAAATGCCCTGAATATTGGGAGAATAAATTGTCAGTATTCAATAATCATTGTAAGCATAACTAATAAAATAT
Organism: Thysanoteuthis rhombus; assembly: GCA_963457665.1. NCBI lineage: Eukaryota > Metazoa > Mollusca > Cephalopoda > Oegopsida > Thysanoteuthidae > Thysanoteuthis > Thysanoteuthis major. The sequence goes on from OY735204.1 coordinate 53,716,818, forward strand.
GACTTTAACATGTTCAGTTATTATCTAATAAAAGTGATTTACTACATGAAGACAAGGCAAATAATTGTATTATACCGATTTGTTGAAAATCAATAAAAGTAAGTATAGTCAGGGGTCAGCAATTAATGCAAACGTTACTTATGTAATTGGAGTATTTTACATCCGATAAGTGCACGTGTGTGTGTGTGTATGTGTCTGTGTGTGATTTTGTGATGTATATATATATATATATATATATATATATATATATGTATATATATATATATATATATATATATATATATATGTATATATATATATATATATATATATATATATATATATATATATATATATATATATATATATATGGGGGTTGCATGCGTGTGTGTGTACGTGAGTGCTAGCTGGAGTACTCGGCATTGGTCAGAAAAATAACTTCAATCAAGCCACGCAGGAAAGCGAATGATATTTTATAGAGGTTCCATAAATTACTTCCCACCCGGACAGATCCGTGCAGACTCACACAGGCAAGTGTTCATCCTTAGGCAAAAGGCATGAAAAATATATTTTGTCGAAACAGAATTCAAGTGCTCACTTTTGGCTCTGGAACGAATGTCAAAGAGGATCATTGGATCAAAATTGTGCCCGTTGGGTGCTTGGGTTTGAGTTATAGTTGGGGGTAGGGTTAAGGTCCGTACTCAAAATAAAATATTTTATTACCAGGTTGAGTTCAGATTCCTTTGAAAATATTGTCAAACTAGCATGAGTATCAAGAGAAAAAAATTCACATCCGTAGTTTCCAACAACGGACGGAAAGTTAGGTTCTAATTTAGATTTATAGCTCCATCTTAAATAGAACCCTCCTATAAACCTTTGATTTATTTCCGAAACTGTCTAATTTCCGTAAGGTTTCGAGATCAAATAGATTGAAAACGTATATAAGTGAAACAGAAAAAAAAGATGAAACTCTTCCTGTCGAAATTTGAATTACATTTTTTGTGCATTTAACCACTGGGTGAATGGGCAACCACTATTTAAAATAAATGGATCTTTAAATAGAAGAATACAAAAACTTCCCCGGATGATGCTGATTTAATATTATATATATATATATATATATATATATATATATATATATATATATATATATATATATATATATAGTACTTCAGGTCTGTTCCAGATGACCAAAAAAGCATTTTTTAACGTACTGTGTTTCAGAAAGCACAAACGCAGACCTCACAGAAATCGACATATCCTTTATGCAAAATTTGACCTAAAATACTGTATGTAAACTGTGACCTGCTGATGTAGATTATGCCTTTTTCTTTTAAGAATACAAACACAAATCTACACACACATACTTTACAACTGTGTAGTGTAGCTAGGTATGCATGTGTATGAATGGCATTTTTGCTTCTTTTTTGCGTGCAGTTTTGAAAATGCTCGCATGTAAGTAGCCTTACACACTTATTAGCTGAATTTTGATCTGAGATTTTTACTATTTAATGTCAAATCTATGTTATCAACGGAGAAACATTGGAGGAAGACAATTGATTACGAATGTGATTATGTTGAAAAAGCATTAAGAATTGTATATATATATATATATATATATATATATATATATATATATATATATACATATACTTTGAACAAACTGAATATTTTAAGTTGAATTTATCGAGCGCTCTATGAAATAAACTGATCATCCATCGGATATTGCATTATATCATATTATATCATATTATGTTATATTTCATCCCTGATTTTAATACATATATATATATATATATATGTATGTGTGTGTGTGTGTGTATATATATATATATATGTGTGTGTGTATGTGTGTGTGTGTGTGTGTGTGTGTGTGTGTGTGTAAAATTTATTTATTTCCTATTTTTTTTTACTGTTTGAGTACATCCAGATCTCAGATCTGAGAAATTAATGTCGAAATTGCACGTTTAAGTTCGTTGAAATGTATTTGAGGAATAGTTGATTCAAATATTTTTTTTTCTTATTTCAGAAACTAAAGAGGAAAATTAAATTAAAATTTGCTGGACTCAAGGCGAAGAAGAATGAAATACAATGGTGTAAGTAATTTTCAATAAGCTTTTTCCTTAGTCTTGCGCACGAACATAATAGTGAGGCTCGATATCACAATCCTTACAATAGCTAGCAAGACTATTAGAAACTACCAACCAACACTGTCACTAAACCTACCAACACAGGTTTATTCTGTTTCTAAGTGATTCTACCAAGTCAAGCACATGGTCAAAATAGTTGGATACCTGGTGAAGATAGGAAGGCTAGTCTTTGGACCCACCTCGTCAATTTGTATTTCCTTTTGAGGTTCCGATTAAGAAAACTCATTTACAGATATCCCCCGGTTAACGACCTACTTGCCTATTGTTCAACCGTTGTTACAACGGCGACTGATCGTACCGACAATTTTCATCTGTACGACGAATGAATTTTCTTTGCGGGGCTCGATTTTTGAAAAACGTTCAAAAATTCGGAAAATAAATGAATCTTCCTTTTTTTAACAAAATTCTAAAAATAATGATGAAATATTTTAAAGTCTTATTTGCCAGGCAATAATTGAAACACCCAAATTCAAACAGTAGAGAATTCATGTAAGAGTACACACGTCAGAGCTGACCATTGCATTCAAGTAATGCCAGTGAATGTAAGAAAACAAACCATTGTACCTATTTGTTTTCTAGCTAAATATCGTCAATGAATTTCAAAATGAAAAAAGGAAATTTTCTAATGAAAAGGTGCACACTTGCACTTGAACAAAAGCCTCAGTTTTATGGTAAAAGTTTGTAGTCAAACACAATACTATGCACGAAACCTTAAAATGTTTTGAAAAGTCAGAAACCACATTATCATAAAATCCAACTTGATTGAAGAAATTAATAAGAAAACAGGTGCAAAAGTCAGATTTTCAAACCCTCAAAACAAGGCTTCAGTTCTATGACCATTCGTTTAGCGACATGGTCGTCGGACCTGAACTCAGTCGTTAAAAAGGTGACGCCTGTACCTAAAACTGTTTCAGCAACAGCTAATTTTCTTTAGAATGTATTTGCTGCAGTTAACAAAGCCGATGCAAGTATGGATCATGTTGTCAACACGATTCTTGGATCAGTCCGCCAAAGTCCCCCTTTCTTTCTGGAATGTTCTCCCCTTCGGAAATTTGGAAATCGCTGCCATAGGTGAAGATCGATCATTAGTAGTTGTTTCCGTCATATCTTGCTGAACGATGCCGATAGACGCCTTTAAATTCCAATCAAATTTAACATAGTCTGGAACAGATCCAGATCCCTGTAGCACCCATGGGGATGGAGTATACTGTACAAAAGAGTTTTTTTTCTCATGAAACAAACTAGCTATCATCCAATAGATGCCACCTGGGGTATTTACAAAACTTAGTCCGAATAATAATGATGGAGATGATTGCCACTCAATCACAAGAGAGCAAGCTGTCATTTAGCCCCCATGGAGAAATGTGCCTTAGCTTGGCAAGATGTCCTGTTAAGCAGCGAGAGAGCTTAGACCAGCGCAGAGAAATCTTGTTGCTGCATAAGTTGGTATTCTCAGATGGGAAAAAACGTCTGGATGTTGACCAGACTTGACGTCACTTGAGTTCAGTGATTGTACACGAATCAGCATAACCAATGCGATTCAGTTGTTAAAACTTATTTTATACCGGGCTTTAATGGGGTACACCTCGAGGATTGAACTCACTATTATTGACATGACCAGTGAGATACGTTGCCCTAACTTTGTTTTAATATTGCACGGGGGATGGGCACACAACTGGGATGACCAGTAAGGATCAAACTCACTGCACCAAAGAATGGTCTGCAAGAAGAAACATTCATGAATTGATGGAAACACTTTTGATGACTTGGTGGAGGTAGCCTTCTATGATTCACCAAATATCTGTCCGTCTGTATATGACAACGTAAGTCAAGGACCACTCTAAATATCTCTAAGAAATTTTCTTAGATTACTAATGGGACCGCAGAACATGTTTTCAGCACATTGGTTTTTGAAAACACACCAGAAAATGATAATGTAGGGCCAACGCTCAGGCACACCCCAATGATTAGGCACCTCGATAAATCGAATAGAGATTTTGATATCTTAATTTGGACCTTCTTCCGGGAAAAAGTTCAAGTTCCCGCCTTTGTTTTCAGCTTGTGCGAGTAAATATTTTTTTCAGTAACTTCCGATTCAATCGACAATAACATCAATTAATGATTAATGTCAGAATAAGCTCGTGTACGAATAAACATAATACCTCAGCTAACGCACACTTTTCGTATAAAAAAGTGCTCCTTTCGCTTCCCTGCAAGTGTATATACATACATATTTTTTCTCATTCAAAAATGTCTATCACTATTTTCATTAACAAATACGAACACACACACACACACACACACATATATATATATATATATATATATATATATATATATATATATATATGTATATATATATATATATATATCATGGATATTATTATCCCACATTGTGGATAAAGAGAGACTAGACCTTGGCTGCATAGGCGTTGGCATGAAATAGCATGAGGGTTTGAATACCACCTGGGGCTAATATTTTTTTATTTTCTAAAGATCGCCGTTGTTTTTTCGCTCACTACTGATTTGGTCCGAGCAAAAATTTAGTATGTATAAACACAATAAAACTTAGTAATGTTTGCTCATGTCTATTAATCTTATGGACTCCGAAACAGCTGTACCCTGGGGCCTAAAAATTTGTCTTTTAGGGTAACTGGGCCCAAGGATTAACATAATATAAGTAGCGCTAACCTCTGAAGACACTTCATGCTTCAAATTTCTATGTCATGCAAACTGCGAAAGGGATAACTTTTAACGTAACAATGCACAAACATGTATCACCATTGGTTATAGGCTCCAAAAAATCTTTCATCTCTGTACAAAGCAAAAGAAGCATCAATAACTCACTGGTTAGAAACCCTGGAAATGAAATCAGTGGACAGTGTTCAAACTCCGACAGAAAGAATTTCAATTTATCTTTTCTTTCTATTTTTTGAGCTTTCAACCCATTAGACCTTTACATACCTCGGTTTTTTTCATTTTTTAGTGGAAAAAAAGTTCTATAGGGTGGGTTATTTTTACAATGTAACTATAATACTAAATTGGACCCACAATTTTCATTCGTCGAAAAAAACAGCAAATGTAAATTTCTTTTCCTTATGTCACTGCATATGCCAGTTATCCCGAGATATTTGGCAATGAGACAAAGTGCAGGAAGAATTCGACTCATGCCTTTTCTAACGAAACAAATCCAAATTGAACACTAGTAGTCTCAGCATAGATTTGAATTCCGCTTGTCGATTCTGTTTTCGGTGATGATAAGCATTTTGGAAACCTCCACATGTTTTTATTTCATATCTAATTCTGTTAATTTTCTATCTATCTCAGTCTCTTCATCATCTGTCTAGCTATCTATCTATCAATCTTTCTCAATCTCTTTATTATACATCTATCTATTTATCTCAGTGTCTTCATTATCTATCTATCTATCTATCTATCAATCTATCTATCTCAGTTTCTTTATTATCCATTTATCTATCTTAGTCTGTTCATTATCTATCTCTCTCTATCTATCTATCTATCTATCTATCTATCTCAGTCTCTTTAATATCTATCTATCTTTCTATCTATCTATCTCAGTCTTTTTAATTTCAATCTATCTAGCCTATCTATCTCAGTCTTTCAGTTATCTATCTATCTATCTATTTATGCCCATTATCTAACTATCTATCAACCTGTTCATATCTATCTATCTATCAATCTATATTTGTCCACTACCAATCTATATACCTACCTTTCAGTCTGTTCATTATCTCTCAATCTATCTATCTTTCCATCTACCAATCACTTCATCACTCTGATTACGCAATCAAACAAATCCCAAGCTGTACAAACATATACCTCTATGTAAATAAGGGTTTCTACTTGCGAGTGAGTTATTTTTCACTCGAACGTGTTTGCGTATGTGTGCCAGCAGCCTCTCTGATCAGGACGCCATTTTCGTTGTCTCCTCACTGCTGGCATCTGTCTTCCTATTTACTGTCGACTTGATCGTTGTTTTCTGTTCCGATCACATATTATGCAAATCACCATTGTCTCATACCAGTGACACGTGACTTCATTTTCATATCGTCTCTCGTTTGCTTCTTAACCTACTTCTACTTTCTTCCTTTGTCTTTATTTTTACGGCCTCAGCGTTCTTTCTAGTTCATTCTGTGAGAGATAACTGTATATACATATGTATTTTTAAATAACTATATATATTCACACGAGAAAATTTTCAGTTTGAAATAACAATATATTTTACAACTAAAATGACGATATGTTCACTTCGAATTTAACCTGGGTTTATCTGTTACATGTATCAAATAAATACACATCAAATAATATCACTTGAACTATAGCCGCTCCTATACAATTGTAATATAAAAGTATTCGTCTACTTCAAAATAAAGTACAACTATTGAATACTTGTATTCGTGGCAAAATAACAATATATATATATATATATATATATATATATATATATATATATATATATATATATATATATATATATATATATTTACAAAAGAAAAAAGCTTTATATTATTACTCTAAAAATAACTTCATGATTCACTACAGAAATAAGCATATATCATAATTATAAAAATTGACAATATCTTATTGTGAAAATAACTATATATGTTTTATTATAGAAAATAACTTTATATTTTTACTCAAAAATAACTATACATTTTGCTATAAAAATAACAATGTATATTTTTACTGTGAAATTAATTATATACTCAACTGTAAAAATGACTACATATTTTTTGCTAAAGAAAATAACTTTATATTTTTGCCATCAAAATAACTATGTATTTTTACTATAAAATGAACGATACATTTTTCACCATCAATGTAATTTGTATCGTAAATATTAGTTGTTCGGTTGACGATATTAAACACCGATTGAGTATTAGTGTTCAGCCCTAGTCAGAAAAAAACGAATATCGGATTTGAAATTTTCATCATTCTGGTCAAGTTTATTTCATCATATATAGACACAGGAATATAATGTATGTGCATACTAAGACACAGACACACAGACACAGACACAGACACACCGACACATACGCACACATATATATATATATATATATATATATATATATAGACACAGACATACCGACACACACATATATACATACATATACATACATATATATATATATATATATATATATATATATATATATATATATATATATATATATATATATATATATCCTGGCACGTCTTTCATTTATTGATCTGTATCAATATATATATATATATATATATATATATATATATATATATATATATATATATTTAAAAACAAAAAAAACTGTTAACAATATTTGCTCAGACACATTCATCTCAAAACTTTACTTTAACTACAAATACTACTCAAGCACTCCTACTGATGGTATTTTACAAAATTATCAATACCAAAACTTTATAACTGTTTACTTCCACAGAGACATACGACTGGGGTCTAACGTTTAATCATCCATGATACATATAAACGACAATTTTACGAATTCTTCTGTAACCCGTATTAAAGAATGCATATGAAATAATTTGATTTTTACTACCACCACAGTAATACAATACTTGAAGAAAAATGTCTTCCTACTTCAAAGCAAAGTTCAGCAATCGAATTGTTATAGTCTGTGGAATAAACATTGACACATTTTAATTTGTTAGAATAAATATCAAAATAAATTAGAAGCTTACTTCTAAGTTAACCTGAGTTTATCTGCAACACATAAAACAAATACATATAAAAATAATTCTACTCCAACCAACTTCCATACTGACAGTACAACAACAAAGGAAGATTTGCTTATCTTCAAAATCAATTAAAATTATGGAGCACCCATGTTCATGGAAGTGTTAATGAATATGATGGGGGAGAAACCTGTCCTGTTTTTGAATACTTCCGAAACAGGACAATGGTAAAGCGACTGACAAACTCCATAATACATACTAGAAACACAAATACAAATAAAACAAAATAACATGCAACAAGAGCCTAACATTATATTATCACCTATTATTAGACAACACGATGAAATAACACAGATCAGATTAAAAGTTGTTCACGTGACACACGGTGGTGGATACTTAGGGGCTATATTCAAAAATTGAGTGAAAATAGTTTTTTTAGGCATTACAACGTGAAAGTTTTCATGATTATATATATACACACATATATATATATTAGAAGTATCAACGTCTTTTTGATGACAGCATCTCTCTCTCTCTCTCTCTCTCTCTCACACACACACACACCCACACACATGCACACACATACACACACATACACCGTCTTTTATCGTCAATCCCACTGCAGGATGAAGGTCTTTCCCCATCCCTTCAATGTCGACCATGACTATGCTAACCTCTGCCATGTCTTACGGGTCAAATTTTCTATCTCATTCCCCCCTCTTGAGTCTCCCCCCCCCCCGTGGCTTTTGTAATCTTTTGGGCACCAATCTGTTAACCCTTGGCCCAACCTGTAATTCCACCTTTTTGCTAGGCGTTCGGCCTATCTCTGTTTTCGATGCATGAATATTTCTGTTATATATTTTACACTAAACTGATATGGGAACCATGTTGATCATTTTCTGTCTCTTTTTCTTATCATTGCTCTTCGTGTGAAACTGAGTTGATTTAGTCAGTGGCTCACGGCAGTTTTCAACACAATGAGAGAACAATGTATAAGTAAGAATTATATAAAAGTAATTGAGATTACACTGGACAAAGATGCTAGCAAGATGAAGATTGGAAAAGGAGTAAGACAAGGGGATATGATATCACCCCAACTCCTCACGTGACCCTTGAAAGCACCTTTCGGGAAGCTGACTAAGAGGGAATGGGTATATACGTAGACAGTGAATATTCTAACAATTTAAGGTACTGTAATGGAAATGTGCATATATATATATATATATATATATATATATATATATATATATATATATATATATATATATATGAGATCATGAAGAGGATCCAAAAGACATGTTGATTTATATAAATAGGGAAAGCAAAAAAGGGGGATAAATATGAACAAAAGACAAAATAAACGTTGAATAATAAGGGATCTAAAATGACCATAAGAATAGATGATGAAGCCTTAGGAAAAGTCGAGGGAAACATTTACCTAGGTTAATCAGAAAAGCTAATTGAAGACCATAAGAAGACACAAAATCATTGATAGGAAAGCCTTTTGTTTAAATCGAGACATACTGAAAAACAAACAGATAATATGCTTGGAACAAAAATTATACAATCAATTCATAATACCAGCTACAAAGTGCGGGTGCAAAACCCATAAACTTACAAAACCTCTCCAAAACCAACTCCAAATACCACAGAGTCCAGAGGAAAGAGCAATGTTGGGAATAACTCTCAGCAATAAATACATATCAACATTGATTCAAATCATGACCAGCGTGAATTGGTGATAAGACCGTAAACGCAGTAGGAAAATACCACACACAGAATGGAGAAAATAACTAAAAACGGCGTGGGTATGACATGGCAGAGACTAGTGCAATCACGCTTGTCAGGAAAGTAGATGAGAAAGGCCCTCGTCCAGCAGTGGACATATAACGGATGATGATGATGATGATGATGATGATGATGTTTCATAGATAGATAGATAGATTGATTGATTGATAGATAGAAATTGTGAGAGAGAGAGAGAGAGATTTACAGCTTAGAACATGAAATTTTTGTAAAAAGCTTTTTTCCACAAATTTGTCATTTCAGTCATTTATTTCCTAATATCAGTTAACTTGATTTTCTTCAGTGGTTTTTTTTTGGGGGGGGGGTCTTGTGTTTTACCCATAATTTGATATTATGGTACTAAGTGTGATTGTTTTTCTCTTGTAGAGAACACTTTCAGTTTACCGTGTAACCGTTTCGGGGATTTAAAAACAAAACATACAAACACATATTAATAACTTTGTTATTACTGATCAGTTTCATGCCACTGCGATCAGAGGACAACAGGTTTTTTTTCTTATGTTTCCAACCGGTCTTTATATACAAGAGTTGTTTTTATAGGAAATTTCCCCCGTTGTTTTAGGATAACGGTTATTTTTTTTAAATTATTCTATTCGTGTGTGGGGTGAGGATGCATGGGGGCCAGCGTTTGGAGAAGATTATGAAAAGTAATGTTTGTCGAATTGTCAATGCTGGGTGGGTCATTGGTGTCAGGGTGTTGGTATAGTTGTACTATACTGAAGTGATGATGGGTCGAGAAGGTGAAATTTTGTTGGTTGTTTAGTGGGAAATAGTTATGTTGAATGAATACATAATTCAAAGAAAGCAGTAGTAGTTTGCGCTATGTATTTCTATCGTTTTGGAATGGTGTTGTATAGAGAAAGATTGGATTGTCTGTGATGATTGAAAATGATGTCTCCTTTTTCCTTGCTAGTTTCTTATGTCTTTCTCTCTAATGTAATATTTTGTATCTAATTAGCCCCACGGAATTTGGTATCAATGTCAAGATTATTAGTTTTATAAATAAAGATTGCAGAAAGTCTTTTCATGTGTGGTTGTGTTTATAGTATTTTACATAAGATTTAATACACTTTTGATATTATTTCTTTTACAAGCTGTTGCAAATAGAACATAATAGTTTTGGATTTGCTGTTAGAAAGAAACAAACTTTCAAGTCATTATTTCTGGCCTTGAAACTTGCAAGGTTTTAAACTGTTGTTTTTACATGCTCATCAATTTGACTTCAGATCTTCCAATATGATTAAATAAAGATAAAGTATCAGCATACAAACAAAAGGAATACTAGTGAAACTCTGCAGTCCTGATGGAACCGAAGTAGTCCCAGCATCTACTGCAATGGAGTTTCAGTAACTATGGAGGGGGATCTCCATCACCGTCGTCATCATCATCTATCGCCACCAGATGCCCCTGGGCGATATTTTCACACACCTCTTCATTTGCTCCACACAGGCACACGTCAGAGAAATCTAGATTTTGAGACCAGCAAGAATTTTGTGACATGCAAAATCTCTTCTTGCAACACCTTTGATGGGATGTGTAATTTTATAATGGAGCTGAGGGATCCTGTGATGCTACCGATACTATTTGACCCCTCTCTGCCTCTCATCGATACCTTAGTGGTGGTGGTGGTGGTGGTAACTGTGAGTTAGGTACGTGGTCCTGATCCCATACCATAGCATGGGAACCTGGATGAGCAATGGTTTCATGTCAGGCTCCTCATGTTTACTGAAGCTTCTGAACATCTGGTAGTTTCTTGGTGTATATCCTCAACCAGAAATCTCCAACAGCTACTAGAATAATACTCGTACAGCTGGCATACAAATGCTTCGATGCTTCTCTCTGTGTCAGGACTTGGATTTGGTTCTAAGAGCAGCAAATGCAGATACCACTTCCACGGGACACCTTTTTAGTTCTTGTCAACATGCCAGCTTTCCCTTGTCAGCACATCGGTCTGTATGATCAGCTTTAGAGAAGGCATGAAACTCTAATAATTCTGCAGCCATTCACTCAACAAATCTATGGACTACTGGTTCCAATGAGATTATCTGTTTCTTGTTCCCAATACCAGTGATGAAGTTGGTCGCCATGCATATCTGATGGTGCCGTCGTTTTGCAAGAACAAAGACACCAATGTCGGGAGACTCAAGCTCACCCTTCGAAAACAGCATCCAGGCTGGACATGAATATATACGTTCCAGCCTCTTTTTGCGAGCTAGGGGGATTTTGTGCATCCATACAGTTTGAGTGGACATTCGGCCCCAAAGTGTCAATGGAAACTTTGGGTTTCTCCTGAAAGTGTTAGGTGGAATTTCTTGGCGAAGTAGACAGTCAGCTCAACTTTGCGCGCCATTTTCCCCACTTTGCCTGTCAAGTTGACAGCTTGCCGCCCTGGTGTCCCACCCACATGTCTACGTTGGGTAAACATGGGGGATTATGGCATTAAAACACCACATGGGTCTCACTGTAATCTTTGGTATTGTTACCCAATGTGGCTACCCAGTGGTCAGTCCCCTAGGCACATGTCCTGATCCACATTGGCTTTCTCATTCCCTGTACTATTGCCAGTACATATACGTCAGTTACCTTCTTTGTAGATACTAATGGTAGCTTGTGATAATCAATATACCTAACTAGTTACTGTGATGAGCTCACTGACCGTCCGTATGACGTTGAAACCAATTTGTTGATGCAATATAGGGTGGTGGAATCGGCTTTAATTACTTTTTTTATGGCGCACACACGGAGAAAATTATATTCCATTAAAACTCATACATTGCAAGCAGTTCATGGACAGTTCTGTATGTACAGTCTATGAGAAATGGCCGGTCTTTCAATGGTAATGACAGTTTAAATAATTCCTTTAACCACTCTGTGATTTGGATTCACTCCAAAATTTAATGGGTCCTTCCTTTGACCATGCGACGCTGTTCCAGCGGGTATCATGAAAATTCTTACATATGACTGGCAACACACGTATATATACACACGTACACAGAGAAGAGCAAAAGCATGAACGGGCCAATGTAGCTTATTTTCATTTAACAGATTTGAGGATTTTATGTTTCTAACACTCACTCCAAGTTCATTCTAGCTGCTGGGACATTGTTTAACGACTTGAGATCGTTAGTGGCATATTTCCAGTACCCTATTCAGTATTCTGGCATACCCCAGTAGTGCTGTGGTCTATACAGACTCATTATATCCTCTTATCTCCAAGTCCCTCCATCTTGACTACGATGTCTCTGGCATCGTTCAAGTGCGCCTACTATTGTTAGTACAGTGGCCTTCATTTTTGGCAACTTTTCAGTCCTCGGTCCAATTTCAGCGCTTTCTTTCCGGTTGTTCACCTTCTCCCGTATTAACTCCGTGGTCTGCAAGTACAATCATTACTGTTCAATAATTACCAGATGTAGCCTTCTTGCTTGGATGAGGGAGTCAGTTTTGATGTCACTGTCTCAGAGATATGTATGGCTTCCATATTCCTGGACAGTCTCTGGTCTATGCGGGTACAATGTGTCTATATGGCCGAATCCTAGTTGTTTGCATAGTTACACGTGTATGAATGTTGCTACCCTACCGTACCTGTTCTTGAACTTCCTCTGGGCTACATTCACTAATTATGTGGTTTATCGTCTCATCCATTTCATAACAGGGGCGACATTTGCTTTAATTCTGTGTTCTGTTGATCCTCGTCTCAACGTAGTTGATTCATTAGTTTTGGGGTTGCCATGATGAAGGATTCTATTTCTCTCTTCAGGTCTCTGTTCAGGTGTACTTTCTGTAATAATGTCCAGGATATTTCGTCAGAGATTTTTGTCTTCAGGATCCTACATTGAGTCTATTTTGTTCCTATTGTCTTTTATTATTTTTTTTCTATTAGTACCTCGTTTGCTACCTTTTTATTGTTTCCCACACTGCTTCGAGTGCTTTTCGTGATATTTTCACATAACGCTTTTCTATTCCCGTTTTGGTCATTTTGATAAAGTTTTCGAATTCGATGTATTCTTCGATGCCTTCTTTTTTTTTTATATACAATTCGACTGTGTCATCTCTGGTGTATGAGGCCCTGTGCATCGTTATTACTTCCCTATTCCGCCTGTCTATTGATTGGAGTTCAATCTTTGTCCCTTCAAGAAATAGTCTTGTGTATCTTACAATTGCTCATATACTTATAAATATATTGCTCTTTTTTTATCCTTTTTATTAGATTTCTGATCAGTTATTCTAATAATAATAATAATAATAATAATAATAATAATAATAATAATAATAATAATAATCCAAAATAGGTTTCCTCTTCGGGTAAAGCCAAGTAAATCAAAAGATCCTTTCGACTACCATTCATTCTTGGACAAATGTTTCGTTGCATCATTTCAGAGTCTTTAACGCTAAGTATACCAACAGGAACAGCAGTTTGACACCTTGATGGAACTCTTTCTTACCATCTGTTTATGAAACTTATAATATCTCAGGCTGGATTAACCAAGCAAACGAATCTAAATTCTTTTTAAGTATAAACAGTAACGAAGGACTTTTAAACGACGGTGGAAAAACATGGACCAATATTCATGGTTGTGTTTTAGCATGAATGCAATTGAACCTGTTATATGTAGGTTTACGTTCCAAATTCCCCTGCCGTAGCCCACTGCCTTTACTGATACTCGAGGAATCACCCAATTAGCATTACACATGTTCAATACTTACAATCTGACTATGAATAGCAGTAGGAAGAAGGATTGATAATTGAGAAGTGAATCTTGCACCTAAATCGACACAATAGACATGACATGAATGGAAAATCAGGAGAAATGGATTAGAAAATAGGGCTATTAAAGATATAATTATGATTTGGTAGCAGTCTCTTACTATAGAAATGTGTTGTGAATAATTGCTAAATGAGAAATACATTAGAAATCAAGGAAAATGGAAATTTTTCTGGCCAGGTATTGATGCAAACATTACAAAGAGAAAAAAGCTGTCATATGGATAATTTTGAGTGGCTATACATTCAACGTGATTTTTCGAAATTCATTATTCATACTTCTAAAATCCATCATATACCGGTACCTTACGAAGACAAAGTGTACATTTGCTTAATTCAGAGTGAGCTTAACTTATTACAGACAATCAATCAGCACTATTTACCCGGTATTTTTTTAAGCAATTTATTAAAATAAAAAGCTTGTGATGCTGATCATTACTACTGTGAAGAGTTCTTTCCTCACTGAGTGCTCAACGAATGTTAAATTAAGCCTAAATTAACAAATATTGAATATATACTGCATCAGTATACACAGGGTATATACAGCTTAGTTTGCAACAAGGCCACGGTAATGGTGAACGCAGAGTTGACTGGACTAATCACAGAAATAACAATGATCATCACAAGCACGTTAACCATTACAACAATGATTTCAGGAAATTACTGAAAGGCTCGAGGATTTCTCTCAATCCGTAGCGATTTCATGAAAACACTAGTTCAACAATCTAATTGCAACATACGCTTGTGCCAGTCAAAAAATGCTGTCAAAATCCATCTGCTGCCAACAAGTACATGCTGGTGCTGCCACCTACCGGTATGTTTGCTTAACCGATAGCAGAGTCTATAACCTCATCGTCACCGTCGCCTCCATTACTGCAACCGGCAGTGAAGTATAACCCTGAACATGGCGACGGCTAACACACTGACGCAATCGGTAGACAAGTCACTCAGCACTAAGATGTTGAAGAGCATTCCTTTACAAAGTTACGACCAATCTATCTTTCTTTCTTTCTTTTCTTTCTTTCTTTCTTTCTTTCTTTCTTTCTTTCTTTTCTTCCTTTCTTTCTTTCTTTCTTTCTTTATTTTCTTTGCCTTCCTTGCAATATACATACACGTGCACGCTCCCTAGACATAATACCTAATTCTTCTATATTCTTTTCTTTTTAGAAAACATATTTTTTTTCTTCTATTCTCCAATATATATATATATATATATATATATATATATATATATATATATATATATATTGCAAAATTGAAGTACTTATATACATATATGTATATTGTGTATATATATTGCAAAATTAATATATATATATATATATATATATATATATATATATATATATATATATATATATATGTATGTATGTATATTCACATGTAGGCATATACACACGTAGGTACATCAATGAATCTGCAGTGTATTGGTGAAAAATTAAACAATGTACTTGTCAATGTACTT
>OY735204.1:53737676-53807676 GCA_963457665.1 Thysanoteuthis rhombus
AACCCAAGTTTTCCCCCGCTATCCGATGATAAGAGTGTCCCTATAAAAAATGACTTTTGCAAGGTGAAAATGCGTAAAGTGGAGAAGCAATCAACATTATTTGATGCAGAAATAATTGTTGCTCGTTCCCCGGGAGAAAATGGTAATGATGTTATATTAGGTTGAGTTGTAGGGGTTTCAGTTGACAGGGGGTATAGCAGACTTTGATGTAGGACAGAGAGAGTGGAAGAGGGTACGCGCTGCCTCTATAAAAGCTCACCACAAAACAAGCACTGAAATCTATCTTACTATCTTTAGTTTAGTCTGAGAGAGGGACACAATTTGAGCCACCCACCGAAGATCGAACAGATTATCTCAATGAATTACCCTGTGAGACAAACACAGTGATCACAAAAATGAAATAGTATTTACCACTGGGAATCCATATAATAGCTATTTATCAAGCGTAACCGAGTCAAGCACAAGGTCATTAACGAGGATCGAACACACTACGATAGCGGATCGGTATGTATGACAAGCTTCCTAATCAGAACTCTACAGTATGCGCCCAAAAAAATTCTTCAACGCTAGTAAACAGTAGGAGATGTATTTGCTGAGCTCAGTTAAGGCAAATACAAAATCAAAGGTAATAGGATCGAACCTATTTTGCAACAAATTGGTTTGCAACGCAACTTGCTAGCCACTGTGCTACGGTAAACTCTCAAAGATAGCATCTAAAAGGAAAATAAACTACAAGTGAGTGTGGGTGCACAAAGCTATTCTCTCGTAACCTATGAGAAAATCGGTGGAAATTGATATCTGCTAAGCTTAGAATAGTATGGCACATGGCTACAAATGTAGGGGTTCCAGTGAGGATGGATGGCACTGCGTGGGTAATGGTTTTGGAGAATAGTTTTCCGACCCCGGCTCCACGATGAGACGCCGAATAATAAATCCAAAACGTAGCCTAGTCTGGCACAAGATAACAGTAGTTTAGCACCAGGTGATAATCGAAACTATTACACGGTGAAATAGTCTGTGAGAGACAAGCTGGGAAAAAAACGATGGAAGACAAATTAAATAACCAATGCGCTCCAGAACAAGTAGACATGTGAAGAAAAGAGAAAGAGACAGAAAGTGAGATAAGAGAGGAAGAGGGAAAGAGAAATGAATGTGATTAGGCAGAGAGAAATCACAAAAGAGAGAGAGAGAGAGAAGTGTTGGAAGAAAGAGAGACAGGCTGAAAGAACCATAGAGGACTAGAAGTACTATATGTGGAACGAAGGCGTGGGTCGACAGAAACATTGATTTTCTCCAGTATTTTACCAGTTCCTCTACATTCCGCTGATTATCAACGAAAAAAAAAGGACAAGTTTATCCCACCCACCCATCTAACCAGCCAGCCAGCCAGCCAGCCATTCAGTCATCGATCTACCGTGGCCCAGTCTCCTAGGCACATGCCAAACCCACAACCCATCCTTTCGATACCACCAACACCATTAGCGCTCCTCACAATGCCACCACTGACGTCCACGTCGTCTCCACAACCATCTTTTCAATCACTCATCCTTTTTTTTTCACATGGTTTTCTCTCCATGACTAGCTTCTACTCTTCATTCCTCTCTCTCTCTCTCTCTCTCTCTCTCTCTCTCTCTCTCTCTCTCTCTTATTTTTCTCTTGGATTTCTTTAAACTTATCCCCTTTCTCTCCATCTTTCTCGCACATCATGTTTTTAAAGCATTTTCTCGTTCTATGTATAACCTCAAGCTTACTCTTTCTTTTACTTGAGCTTCAACACTTCTTGCTCAGCGCTTGGCAACTTTTTGCCAACTCACTTTAAAGCTACTTACTCTCCTTTCAGGTTCCTTTCTATTCGGCTCTATCCTTGCTCTCCTTTTTTGCTCATCTCTCTTTGGTGTCCTTACTCTCTCAGTTTCTCTCGTTTGTCTACATTGGACTTTACTCTCCCCGCTGTCTTATTAGCTTTCTACTTTTTCTCTCTGATTGGCTTCCTCCCTCTATGCTCTCCGTTTGGTTCGACTCTTTTCTCTCTAATTGGCTTGTAGTTTCTTTTCGGCCCCCCTCTATAATATCTATTTGGCTCTATCCTTACTCTCCTCTTAGCTTCTCTCTATTTGACTCTATCCTTATTCTCTTTTCAGCTTCTCTCTATTTGGCGTTAGTTCACTCTCAGATCCTCTCGTTCTCTATTTTTGGCTTCTCCTTATTTCTAGCTTTTTTCTTTTCTCTCTTTGTAGGCTTCTTCTCTCCTTGCTCTCCTCTTGGCTTGGCTCTTTTCTAACTAATTGGCAGCTTCTCTTCTTTTTCATACACATATGTATATATGTATGTTTCATTCTACAAGCGTGGTAGTAGCGGCTCTAGTTGTATCATTTAGAGGTAAGGCAGTAAAGCTAAAAACATAAGCAGCATCAGTAGTTGATGTTAAAGCGACAGTGGAATGAGCAGCAGCGCTGGTAGCAGTTGCAGCAAGCAATAACATATCAGACATTGACTGAGTCAAAACCTCTTCTGTCTGCATAAAACCTCTTGACTTTCCTCTCCTTTTTGCCTACCCCATCTCTCTTTGTATGGTCTTTTATTTTCTTTCTTAATTCCTCATCGTACGTGGATTTCCTTTACTCTTTCTCCCATATATTTGCATATCATGAATCTACTCTTTTATTTCCGGCTCTCCTTCATTTCTCTCTCTTCTAGATTCAGCAATACTTTGATCAGTGCAGGTTTGATTAGTGCTAGTTTTAATGTAGTATGGCCAAGCTATTGCTGTACAAATTATTGTAACTGAGTATAAGCTGAAAGAATACGCATAAAATTATGAAAATACCTCAAACAGTGCGTTTTGGGGGGCAATACAGAAAATTTTGGAACGAATTAACCGCACAAATCAAGGTTTACCTGTAGTTATCTTCCCTGAAGCTTAATCTTAACGCTTCCACAAGTTACCTCCCTTTGTTTTTCTCTCTGTCAAGGTGAACTTATTCTATCTTTTTTTTTTCTGTCACAAGAGTTTCATAACTTTCTTTTCAACTTTTCTTTCTTTATCTCCCTAGTGTCGTTTCTTTCACAGTTATTCCATTCTTCATAAATGTATACATTCATATATGAAAAAATCAAATTGTCTTAAAAGTATGAGTCTGAATTCGAGTCGTAACTTTGCCTAAAAGAAAAATTGAAATTAGTAACGCACGAATAGAAAAAAAAAGTTTTTGAATTCTACCTCAGAGATAGTTGCGAAATGTAGACATCAACATTTCTTTACACCAACATCTGAAGTGAAAATTGATTCGTAGTCAGCATTGGGCTGATGTGAGCTATAGTGCAGTAATTCCATTTCAAGAACTTTCGTACTAAATTTTCTGAGGTGAGGTACTTGCAGTTCGATTTGTGTTGGTCGGGTGTTGTTCGTAAGTGAACTTTCACGTCATTGAACTCTGACAATATTTCATTTTTTTTTTTACATTTCTAACACATTTTACCGACGTTAAAATCAAACACACAGTAACTAGAAGAGGGCACAAAGCCAAGAGATGGCCCAATTTTTATCTGCACCCCCTCCCCCACACACACACTGATAACAGCCATTAAGGAGGGAGGCGCACAGAGATGACCTAAATTGAATAGCACACTCACCAGCTGACAAGATGATTAAGAAAAAATTGACCGTAATATGAAGACATGCAAATAAAAAGTGATATTTGTGGTCACTTTAGTTTAACTAACACAACTATAGTAAAAGAAATAAATTTGAAAATTAAAAATAAATTGATATATGCAAAATAATAACTAATTGAAAAACTATCTAACTAGGAGGATGAAAATAAATACGAATATAAAAAAATAAATGGTAATATAAAGGTGAAGCGTCTCTTAAGTACCTCTTCATCATAGAGTATGAAGACAAGTAACGATGTGCGTCAGTTTAGTGATCTTTGCAAGTCCGAGTCTCACTGAGACCTACAAGACTTTATGACAAGCCCCTGGGCAAGGTGCAAGTTCACAAAAAAAAAAAAAAAAAGGAATTGTAAAAACTATAATTAGCAGAAAAATACCTTTAAAAAACAGAAAATAACTTGAATAAACGGAATAACATTCATAAGGTAAAGAAAAATTAAAATACTTTATAAAACTAACATATTTTGAATGCTATTAGCATCTCAATACAAAAAATAACAACATCTAAATACCATAGCATTTCACAGGGCAGCCAGGCTAGACCGACCTATATCATAACACGTAGGTCAGCCAAAAAAAGGTGGGCGGAGTTGGAATTCCTGGAGGGTATGAATGGTAAAAAGAATACGCTTGAACTGTTCATTTGAAAATCTTTTTCAAGTGAAACAGAACGAACGAGTGAAAAAAAATATTTGTTATATATATTAGTTTGTGTAGTTGTCAGTTGTTAAAAGATAGTGGATGTTACCCCCCACACACATATATATATATATATGTGTGTGTGTGTGTGTGCGCGCGCACGCACTGTGCTATGTATAAACAGATATACATGTGTATATACATGTTTATGTGAGTATGTGCATGAGGAAGAAAACAAAATTAATCAAACAAGAATAAAAACATTCTATATGTGAGTGCATTTTGTCTGCGCGTGTGTACAAGATTTGATCAATATTTCCGTAGCCTGACACAGTTACTAGTTGCATTTTAAATTGTTTACTGTATTGTGTTTAATCTCTGGGATCAATGGAAAATCGTTGAGTTATTTACATAAACGAGGTAGAATATTAGGTTGAAATTGGAAATTCTATGTATGTGTGTATGTGTGTGTAAAAATATTGTCGTGTGCCAATGATAACGGGAAATTATAACCAAGTTAATCAAGCAGTTCATATGTAAGAAATTATATATATATATATATATATATATATATATATATATATATATATATACACACACACGCACACACACAAACACACACACACATACATATATATATATATATATATATATATATATATATATATATATATATATATATATATATATATATATATACATATTGAACACTGTACACTGTAAGTTGCAATTTCATAGCGGGTAAATGGGGCAGAGCAGGAAACTTTCTCCTTCATAAAAATCGATGAAATAAATAAGCTTGTTTTCCAAGGTTAACGTTTATAGTTATTTTAAACAGCTAATGAAACGTCTTAGGGTGAAGTGTCAATAGTTGAAGCGACGAAAATATCGATTCGACGTTTGACAAGAACACACTAAACCTCAGTTTCTCAGACTAAACGAGGAAGAAATGCCAATTGAGTGTCTGTGAGGAGAGCCGGAAAGAAATGCAATACTTAATTTCTGCCTTTTTAGAAACAGCCATGAAAACTGTCAACATAGGTTGCTTCCCGTATAAGTTGCAAGTACAGGTCGCGCCACTAGAGCTAGAGGGCTGAAAATTTAATCATTTACCAGTTCAAAAAGTTTTTTATTTCTATTCTTATTTATCTTATTTTTTTTTTTTTTGCTTGGAGTAGGATTAATATTATAGAGTTTATACTGAATCAGTCATTAAGTTTGTAACCAAAATTTAGTTCGTTGAAAATTCGGACCCATCACCGCAAAACAAAAGATGTGGCTTGTTTTCTATTCATTGATCACCTGTTTTTCAAATTTGTTAATCTATCAGTCTCGACACGGCATGCTTTCAAAGACGGTGGTCACGTGATGGTTCCTATCGACTGACTTGCCAGACTTGAATTTTAATTCATTCATTTTGGTTTAAGATCTCAAAATATGCCAGATATAATAAAGTACTGGACACACACACACACACACACACACACACACACACACTCTCTCTCTCTCTCTCTCTATATATATATATATATATATATATATATATAGAGAGAGAGAGAGAGAGAGAGATTAAGACACGCAAATACACATATGTATATTTGAAGTTGATATCTATTTATTTGTAGAGATCTAGAAGTCGGGACAGAGACAATATTAAATATTAAACCTGAATATATCAAGAAACATCAAAATTTCAGGCTGAATGAATGTTTTACATAAAACAGATTTAAACTTATTACTCAACTTGAACTATTATTCATATTTTATATATATATATATATATATATATATATATATATATATATATATATATGTGTGTGTGTGTGTGTGTGTGTGTGTGTGTGTTTTGTTGAGAAGTTGACAACGTGGAAATTCGTTCACTTTTGAACGCTAAATAAGGGGGAAATTTTTCTCTCCTTTTAGCAACCTTAAAGAATCATATATAAATAGGCCTGATCAAGTAATGGTCTAGTTTAGCATCATAGTTACATCGTGAATAGGATACCTTTCTAAAGCCATTAAATTTTTCCTTTAAAGGCGTTTCACTTTAAAACCTTCCCATAGGTTTGTTGAGTATCTATGTCAAATTTGCTTTGGCTGCGGCCATGTTTAGTTGGTATCTCTTGCATCAAATAGACAGACACTCGGTAGCATAATAAGGGGAAAAAAAAGGGATTTATTTCTCAAAACACGTATTTATTCTTCAACTTAATATCCTTCTTTTTCGTTGCAATCGATTCAATGATTAACAATAATCAAATAGATCGCGCATTATAGAATGAGAATTTCAGATCGAATTTAGCTAATATCTATGTGTCAGGTGTCAGACTTGACCTAACGTCCTATATGAAAGGGTGCCGATTTTGGGAGGGATGGTGAAATACTTTCCCGTGTTGAAACATAAACTGTTGTACATCTATTTTTTTCTTTTTCTTCCGTACAGCTTGGATTTAAAATGAAATTTTGTAGTTTGACAAATACTTTTCCATCATATGCAAAGCATTTCTATAGTAAAACATTGTTACGAAATAGTTGATAAACATGTAACAGTCGTATTTTGTCAGTAACGCTTGCAACAATTCCTGACCATAGACAATACCTTTTCGTTATTTGTAATGCATTTCTATACTAAAATACCACTAATAGATAATATTCATATATATAATTGCTATATTCCGTCAGTGACTGTATATAGATATAAATGATCCTAAAACAATGCTACAAAATAAGTATACATATATCGGTCCTATGCTGTCAGTAACACTTACATTAATTCTTGACCATTGACAATGCCTTGGTTCCCTTCGTTCTTTATTTACAACCAATTGACTGAAAATCAGGAATTATTCAAACAAATGCTGAGTCAAAAATATTAAGCATCGGTCATTTCCTTACTTTTCGAAATATTGTTCAGCAAATGACTTAAGCTGAACGTGCAATGGTGAAGTAGCAGTAAAATCAGTGGGCAGCACTGAGAAAAGCCAAAGCCTTTACCTCGAATAGTGGGTTCAAATATAGCTGGTGCTAAAATATGACCATAATTGTTGCTTACCTTTCTTTTCTTTTCTTTTGTCTACTACCGAAAGATTTGGCTGCATATGACATCATCAGAATGGAGAATAAGCATTCATTCATATATATATATATATATATATATATATATATATATATATATATATATATATATATATATATATATATATATGTGTGTCTGTGTCTGTGTCTGTGTCTGTGTGTCTCTGTCTGTGTGTGCGTGTGTATTTTAGAAACATTCACAGCTTCAAACACTAAATGCATTTTTTTATTTCCGAGAATTTATGACATTTCAGTGAAATATTTCCCAATATCTCTTAAAGTAATATAGTTTTTTCAGTGGGTTTTATGCTTTACACAAAATCAGATATCATGGTACTTTATGTGGATTTTTCATGTTGGCATCATCAGTTGTTAACCATGTAACTTTTCCTTGGATTTGAAAAACAATACATATCTTCATATATATATTTGATAACATTTCATTAATATATATATATATATATATATATATATATATATATATATATATATATATATATATATATATATATCGAGAGAGGAGGTGGTGGCTACAAAATAAATGTAGCACATTTATATATTATCGCTAATACGAACGCTATAATCAAAGAAAATTGAATCTTCTTCCATTTTTGTATCTTCTATCCCAGCCTTCCTTCATCCCCTACATTGTTTCTTACTCTTCACACACATCAATTTTCCATTTTAATACTCTGAAAGGCGTATTTATACTTTAAATACAGGTCTGGTTGGTCACTCAATAGAAACAATCACATGACCTAAGTATTTTGGCAGCATGCTATGTTGGGGGTGATCAATAAAAAAAATTGGAAAAAACAGTGATCAATGAATAAGTTACTTCCATCACCTTTTGTTGTTTGAGGAGCACTAGAATGTCACAATTTTCAACAACAAAAAAGCAAGCATGAATGCTGCCAGACATGAACTACGGAAACAAATTAGCATAAAATTACGTTGTAAATGCAATCATCCCTCCCAACTAAAATCTATTTAGGGTGAGTAATTTCCCCCCCAAAAAGAACCATTTTTTATAGATGTAATAAGGAGCAAATATTTAGATTTAGGGGCTCCATTGGTCTTGCCTGTATGCATGATACAAACATGGCTAACCAGCCACACCAACTTGAAAACTGAACAAAACCCACATTGACAGTTTTGGCTGGCTGTTTCCACGAGAGCAGGAATAAGTGCGAGCATTTTCATCATCATCATTGACATATTATCTTGTTATTTTCACAGTACAGACAATGATACTGGTGGTGGTTCTCGCATCCACATTCATCCCCATCCCCCAAAATTGGTATGGGCTTATGCTACAATTACAGTGTTTGGAATTGGGGTGGGTACAGCGTGTACCTATTTCTCAACATGCATTTTTTTGTATTTTCAATATCTAGTAAAGTAGACCTTACCGTATACCTAGTTTTGAAAAAAACAAAAAAAAACAGCATAAGTTCAAACCTAGTTACCAAAACCCATTTCCGTCACCGAGGGAATAAATGGGAGAAAATAAATAAATGAATAAATCTATATCAATGAAAACCTTTCCCCTCGCTCCCTTCCGTCTATCACGTGACAGGTGTTTAGTGAAATTGGTTCACAGCTTCTAACGCAAACGGTTAAAAAAATGGATTCTTCGTGGTTAATACTTCTCTTTCCTTCTTTTGTCTGCTTTTTTTTTTCTTCTTTTTTTTCCTTCCCTAATTCTATTCCCCATCAACTTTCCTTCCTTCCTTCTTTCATTCCTCCCTTCCTCCCTTCCTTCTTTCCTTCGCTGTCACCTGACCGACGTGACAAAGAAAAGTCACCAAGCAAGCAATGACAACATTTCATTGGTTGGCGGAGTAGGGTTTTTTTTTTTTCTTTCATTGGTTTCTTCATTTTTTTTTTCTTTGTTGCATTTTTCTAGACTTATCGATTTCGTTTCGACATCCTTTCCATTCATTCATTCATTCATTCATATTGCTTTAAAATTTTTCATACTTTTTTTTTCGTTTCATTTACACGATACTTATTCATATTTTCATTCATACATCATTCATCCATATATTCTTCATACTTTATTCATTCATATTTTCTTAGTCGCATTATTGATTTAGTTTCGATATTCCCTTCATTCATTAGTTTATTCATTCATTTGTCCTTTTATTGATCATCACATTCATTTATTTAATTCATCATTTTTCCCCAATACTTATTTCTTCTCATTCATACTTTTTCATTTTCTTCATTCCCACTTCATTCATTCATATTTTTTCGTACTTTTTCATTCATCATTTATTCATCCATGTATTCTTTCATACTTTCTCATTCATGCCATTTGTACTTAGTTCATTCATCCTTCTCATACCCCCCCCATTCATTTTATTTATACTTCATTCACTCGTATTTCCAATCGTACTTTTCTCATTCATTCCATTCGTACTTTATTCCTTCTTTATTCCTTCATACTTCATTCTTTTTCATTTTATTTTAGACTTTTCTATTTCTTTATTCACTTGATTTTGGTACTATTTGTCGTCAGTCAGCTTTTCATTCCCTTATTTCTGTCAATTTTTTTTTTCTCTCGATCATCTTCATTAGTTTTTTTAAATGCATAATAGCAGACGACAACCAAAACTGTCTATGTAGTTTTTTCTTCTATTATTTTAAGTGGTTTTGGCTGGCTTACTATCAGTCCATCTATGTTTCGCGCGAACAGGTCGCTTGGAACGAACTTTTTGTTTCCTTCAAAATACCCCCTATAAGTTATTAGAAAAGACCATTTTACAAAGCAAGCTTATGCCAAGATGGTCCCTTAGTTTGTGTCCGGCAGCATTCACATTTGTTTTGGGTTTGTTCGTTTTTTTTGGGGGGGGGTATTTTTTTAAAATTTGGAAATTTTAGTGATCCAGCAAAAGGCAAGAGAAGTAACTCATTTATTGATTATCCTTTCTTCAAATTTTTTAATTGATTACCCCTAACACATCATGCTACGAGACGGTTTCTATTGAGTGACTAACCATACAGGTTTATTTTATTCATTGTTATTTCTTTTCATTTCGTTGTTTGTTCCATCCCCACCCACCTTCTTGTTTTTGTTGAAATACTCCAAGGGAGGGGGCTCCAAATTTGCTCAGACAACTGTGAATGTAGATGAAGAAATGTTATAAGGAAAAACCCTAACAATCTTTACTAATTATAAATTAACCCCACAAACAGAAATACACTATATCCATAGAGTAATTAGAGAGATACAGTGTGAAAATAAACTGAACTCCAACCCTTGCTCAAAAATTCTGGATTTGCCCCTTGCAGGCCTTTATTCAGTAATTCGGATTTATTTCTTTTCCTCAATTGTTCTTGATATTTTCTCTCAACTACCCTGTTTCAAATATCTATTTCAACTTGAATCAGCTCACCATTCTCATCTATAACTAGAATGCCCCCAGAAAGTGTATACCACTACTAATGCCTTTGGAAAGATTTAAACTGAATGAAATTTATGTGTAGCTACGGGGGAGCGAGGATGACTATGGATTTTGATTTTAAAATTTTCACACCCTTGTCTTAATTCTAGAGCAATATCTCTCGATGAGAAAAAACAACCTGGATCCGCCCCAAAATATAACCAATTTTTCATTAGCCCATGGCCCACTTTTACTCACAATCTCATTTGAATTCATCAAAAAGTTTCAAAGATACTATGTGGACAAGCAGACAGAAGTGAATTCGTTTACGATCATAAACTTTGTTGGCAGAGGTAAAATATCAATGAGCATTTGAACATAAGCGTAAATCATTTCATCGACGAACGCAAAGCGAAACCGTGTAGCGCCAGTGAGAAACCAAGTCTATCAACCCTGGCACCGTTTAATTCACGAATCCAGCGGTTATGCAAATCTCGTGGTCTTTTTCTGAGCTAGATTTTTGCATCGATTATAATATCAGTACGAATAGATATGTTTTTTTTTGTTTTTTTTTTTATTTAAATGAAAGTTTAAGTAGACAAGCCTACACTCCACACCTTCTTCTCTTCCAACTGATTACTGCAACTTTTGAGTCGTATATATGATCAAATTCGTAAACACATAAGGTATGTCAGTGTGGCTCAGTTGGTAAGAGTGTGGACTAGCAATAATTTCGAAACCACGGTAGGGAAATATTCGTCACGTTTACTTTGATATAACATAAAATATTCATTTCAGAATTACTTGATTTTCAGTAATAGATATTTGTCAGAGAAATAGAAATTAAAAATGTTACTTTATGACGATAGATAGATAGATAGATAGACAGATAGATAGATAGATAGATATGGTTGTATGTCCTGGCACAAATATTTAAAACACCACGTCTACTTATGAGATAAGCCACTCACAAGTGTTTCAAGAAGCTTATTATGAAGAAACTAGTCAGAAACGAATTCTTAGCACTCTTTTCTTTCGCATTGATAAGAAAAATAAAAGCTGGAGGTGAGGGTACCAACAAATGCTCGTTATTTAGTTCACATATGACCCCGCTGACAAAAATAACGTGCAACTACTACCACCAACCACCAACCATCACCAACACCAACACCAACTTCTTCTTTCGTACCCGGAGCTTCCCTCCTCAATCTGCCGCACCAACACCAGCGCCATAAACAACAGCAAAGCCGATAGAATGAAGTTCGAGCGGAGGGGAATTTCTTTCATTGAAAATTATATGCAGGTATGCAATTCTGGAGACGAGGGCAGGTGGCTGCGAGAGAAGGAAACTCGAAAATAGCGGGGGGGGAGAGGGAAGAAAGGGAGAAGAGACGTGGGTATGGGAGAAGAGAGAGAGTGAGAGAAGGGAGAAGATGATGAAGATGTATGTAGATACGGAATAGAGGCAGAGAGGATAGCGAGGGGAGAAGAAAAGAGGAGAGAGGAGAGAGACCTAGAATGGGTGGAGGGGAGAGAAAGAGAGAAATGCTGAAACATCAACTCTCCGCCTCTACCGCCATTACCATGGTCTTTTTGTCGTCGTCATCGTCGTCGTAGCTGTTATTGCTCTTCTTCTTCTTCTTCTTCTTCTTCTTCTTCTTCTTCTTCTATAGCTACTACTACTACTACTACTACTACTACTACTACTACTACTACTACATATCCAAAGGTTGCTGCTACTCCGGTTGTTGAAGCTACAGCTTTTCTATTTGGCTCAAGACTAACCCACACCCATTTCCCCTTTTTCTGTTCCATTCTATTGCAACAGCGATAAATGCTACTACTACTACTACTACTACTACTACTACTATGAACCTCGGTGCCACCACAACTGCTACGTTCAAACTATTCGCAGTAGAATTACTGCTATTGATTGCAAGGTTACTGTTTTTACTGATACTTCTCTTGCATATTTCCTCCTCCGACCTCTTCTCACAGTCTCTCCCTCTCTTCTTCAACATCATCAAGAATAACCTCCCCCACCACCTGCTTGCTGCCAGATCTCTCCCCCTCCCCTCTTTTTCTCTCTCTTTCTCTCTCTCTTCACTCTCTTTATCCGTCTGATTCTGTTGCTGCTGTGGCTGCGTTGGTCGCAGTCGGCGGCACCGTCCCCACCACCACCACCACCACTGATATCACTGTCCTTGTAGTCGTCTTCCTAAACTGCCGCTCGTCGTCGTCGTCGTCGCTGCCAACGTTCAGATCTGCTGCTGTTGATTTTATTCTTTTTTATCTATTGACCAGCAACCCACTTTCACTTTCACTTTCACTTTCGCTTCGCGCCTGTTGTTGACGTCATTTTTCGAAAAGACTTTTCCCATAAGTGCATTTGGAAAATCAACACAAATTGTTAAAAAAAAATAATGTCCATCCTTGAAACTGTATCGGTATATAATAGCTTTCATTATTGGAAGCTAAGGAAAAAAAAAAAAGGAGGATAATGTGGACAAAAATGTGGAACTGAACCAAAAAATCTTCCAACAAACAATTCGAATTAAAGCAGCGAAGAACAGTCGAACATTGGATCCAAAGAAGTGCACGAATCTATGAACAACAACACAATTCATAATCATTTATATAACTCTACTCTTATATATATTTATATACAATCTTCAATTTACCTTTATTCCCAGATGTTTATATACTGACTGCATGATTACGCCTACATATATGCAATAAGCTGTAGTTAAAATAGCTTATACAGTTACAAATCAATATGAAGCACTAACACTAACTTCTTTCCTGGCTTAGGTAAGTTTATATATTTATATACATGAATATCAACGGATATAGTTTAGTTGATCGAAGGAAGCAAAATGATACTTGAAAAATATCAATGTATATAATATATTCATCTTCCTTTCTTTCTCTATTAATATGTACGAGCTTTCACTCATATATATATATGTATGTATATGAAGAAAGTTAGTGGGCATATATATGAGTGAAAAACTCCCACGCAAATATGTCTACCTATGCTTGTTTCTGGAATTATCTACAAGAAACAGGAAGATATCGCAGAGTTTTGAGCTCGTATCGTAAACTGTTAATGTCACAAAAAAGGAGAAGGAAAAAATTTGAGATAATTTTCGGTTTTCCATATTCAGAAAATCAAACAGCAAAGTCATTTCTTTAAATTGTTTAGATGCAATCCTGGACCTTTGATCTTGGAGTGTATATATATATATATATATATATATATATATATATATATATATATATATATATATTATATATATATATATATGCACAAACATGCACACACCCACACACACGTACGCAGGCACACACACATGCGCGCATATTCAGTCCATTCAATGATGGGGAACTTGAGTACAGTTCTCCTTTGAATTTTATCCAGGGCCGCTTGAATTTTCTTTACCGGCACTCATGAGAAATGACTTCTCTATCAGAGAAACCAGGTTCTTCGATGAACGTACCTATTTTGGAAATGACAAGAATATTATGAAAAAAATCAGATAAGGAGAGAAAAGTAACAACCAATACATTTGTATTTAATACAGTGGGCACTGACCCAAACAGGTGACAGCGTTGGCCCAGGAATTTTAATAGAGGGGAAAAGACGTGTAAAGCTGTATCTACCAAATCACATTTATACTCGTACCAGCTTTACACACAGGTACGCTCGCATACACATGAATAGAAAGAATCTAATATATTATAAGAATTTCCCTCTTTTGCATATATATATATATATATATATATATATATATATATATATATATATATATATATATATATATATAATCGGCATGTATAAATGTTTCTCTATACATTATATGTTCGTACTTATCTAAAATATCCTGATGCTCAAAGTCCTCTTGGTTGAGTTTCAGTGTGTGAGCGTGTGTGTGTATGTGTGTGTGAGAGAGAGAGAGATATGCTACTGACAGTTGGATAGATAGATGCCTGCTCAACTGGATGAAGTAGTTGCGTATTTTCAACCAGTGCCTTTGGATCTTGATTGATCCCTAACAAAAGGATTTTCGGACGCTACGGTTTGGAGCAAGGCTTTCCTCACATGGGTGACTGGCGCAACACGATCCTTCCCCCGCAAACCGGTTCATCTTATTAATTTCTTGGATCTATCTGAACTTGGCAAATCTCTCCCTACTCTGTCTTTCTAGATATATAGATAGATAGATGGATGGATAGATAGAGAGAGAGAGAGGGAGAGGGAGAGAGAGAGCGAGAGATTTGCGTTTGTCTGTTTAACATTTCCATGTAAATCACTGTTATATTCAACCATTTCTATTCCTTCATTCTAGATATATATAATCAATAGCAACCTACAAAATAGAATTCAAGCGCAAATCAATCTGATCTTCATCGGTATCTATGATTTTTTTAAATCTATGTATATATCTATTCATATCTGCCATAGCATCTTTTCTGTTTCATCCTTTATCCTATTTGATACCCGTGAAAAAAAAATCAAAGATATATTCGAATTTCTATGAGATTATCAAAAGAGAAAAAACAACAAAAAAGACAGTGAGTCAGTTTCAGAAGAAGAGTCCATAGTTTCGAATAGTCGGTAGGATATATTTCTATCCGAAAAAAAAACATTCATTTGAGTGGAAGAGTCCATTGCTACGGACAGAGAAACAGGAACAAAATTACACTGTTCGTACTGTTCATCATTATAGTTGATAGATGCGCATGCAATCCTAACAATGTTTCTCTATGCCCTACCGGGTGGTTAAATTAATTAGCTTCAATCACAGAGAGGGAAAATTAGTCATGAGTCTCTCTTCGGCCAATAAATATCCGGGAACGAATGGCTGATTTAAATGATGTTCCGCCATGTCTACAGAGAATAAATAACTGCTATGTATTTTGAAACGTTTTTATCTGATTAATTTGAATGCGAATTTTTTTTTTTCGGTATATTCTATGAGGACTGGGTGTCTTGTTGGTAGACCTGTCTAATCTTTTTCCTCGAGAACCCTTCGTCTAAATGCCACTGCTTATTTTACTACTATTATTGATGATAATAATAATACATAGTAATTATTATTATTATTATTATTATTATTATTATTATTATTATTATTATTATTATTATTATTATTATTATTATTATTATTATTATTATTATTATTATTATTACTTGTGGACAGGATTATTAAGTTCAACAAACTGGTGGTTTCGCTACAGGTTTCTTTATATTTTCCAACTATCGTGTATCTTTTTTCTCTGTTTAATTCTTACAATATAAATAAGCTATTGCCAAAATTATATATATATATATATATATGTGTGTGCGTGTGTGTATAATATTATAAGAAAGTTACACTTAACGTAAAATAAGGAAGAAAACTGACCACACTAAGATATGCCTCTCCTTTCCTATATTGAATACGTCCCGAATTCAGCCATGTTTTCTGATTCTTTTAGTTCAGTTACCGTCTCTTCCAATGACATTCCTCTGCTTTTTAATCGTTTTTTTTTCTTTCGCTTTTCTCAAAAGCGAAGCTAATACGACATCATGCGCCATTGTCGAGGTATTTTTAAACGCGGCATTCCTACAAAAGGTCACGTCTTTTACGTTCACTGGAAACAACGTACGCGACCAAGGCTCAAAATGATTTTTTTACTAAAAAAAAAACCCATTTTTTATTAGTTAATTCAGAAAAAAATTGTTGGCACTGAGTTCTATATCAAATCTTTTTTTTTTTTCATTCTTGATCCTATCTATATTTAAATGATTCTTCGTTTTTTTTTTCTTGTCTCGTTTACTTTCTCCTTTTAATAAACAAAACTTATTTCTGCTCCGTATATCATCTCAGTTGCCTTATACACTACGTTTTCTTTACATTATTTTCCCCCTTTCATCATTTTACAGCCCCTGAACTTATTCTTGCAATCTTATGGTTACCATTTTCTTCTTCCAGATATTAATTTTTTTTCCGACTATAAATCTCAATTCAATCTCTCTCCCTCTTTCTCTCTCTCTCTCTCTCTCTCTCTCTCTATATATATATATATATATATATATATATATATATATATATTCTGGAGAGTTTTACTGCTTCAAGCCCTAGATTTGTAAAAAAAATATTAAATTTATGCTCTTTTAGTCTATGTTCCGAAATATCTGTTAATGTAATAGATGTAAGATTTTGGGGCATTTTATGCTTTTCACGAAATCAGATATCATATAACTATATAGGATTTTTTTTCTTGTGGAGATCATCAGTTGTTTACCATGCCACCGTTTCGGGGATTTAAAAACAAAACAGTTATTATGGCACGGCTCCCCGTATTCGGACTGATCCATTTTTTATTCCTCACTCAATCTTCTATCTATCTATCTATTTCAGTTCAGTTCCTTCATATCTGTTTCATGTTGGTCAGATCTTCTTTTTTTTTATCTACGTTTCTTCATATCTACCTTAGTTTGTTCATACATAACTATCGGTCTATCTCTCTATCTATCTATCATGATATTTCATAATTTTGCTTATGTTATTCATGTAATGCATAACCATAAGTACGCAAATACGTGTGCATTTTTAAACGTCTCTGCTCTAATATTTCAAGGTAGATAAATACTTTTTCCTTCCTAAGTTCATATTAATGTTCTAATACAATTAATTCGTCCTAACATTACCCTTTGTTTTCATGCCTCCTACATTTCCTGCCAACCTGTCACCCATTCATGCATTTCTTGTCGTTCGCAGCCGGGCTAGTCAGGCTGTTCAGGGGGGATGGGGGAAGGGTTTCTTAGGCATGTGTTATATTGTGTGGTTAGGAAGATTAACGGGATCACTATGTAAGGCTCTCTACATGATTCCCCACTGCTCACGGCGCCTGGTTTTCTCAGACGGTCTCTCATCTAGGTAACGATCAGGTTCGACGTTGCTTACCTTCGATGATCCTACGAGAATCGGTGTATTAAATGCAATTCGTCCGTAACTGGGTTCCAAAGAGATCGAAGGATGTCTCATTCTCATCTAGTCATTTAGCATTTTGATCTTTTTAATTAACATTTTTATTTGAAGCTAAAAGGGTTTCGAAAGTGACATGTGCACAAATCAAAACGTCATAATCCTACAAAATAATTTTTGCTAGGATTCTTCGGTTTTAATTCATGTTTAATTTTTCTCACACTAGTTGACAGCAAGTGATCATTTTTCCGATAAGATGAATAACATATATATATATATATATATATATATATATATATATATATATATATATATATATATATGATACCTGTAGATGCGTATGTATGTCATCGTTGGATTATTCTTGCGCTTCTGTACACAGAAAAGACAAAAATAATTTAGATCGATAGATATATAGATAGTGCCATGCTTATCGACAGAGTGAACGCAAACATCTTAAACCAATATAAAAACGCAATAATTTACAACTCCATACGTATACACATTTCTTGGAAATATGCAAGTATACTCTCATATAAAAAAATGCCATCAATACAAGAAATGCATTTGGGCTTAAATATGAGGATTATATGTCTTCGTTAAAGTGCATATATTCGCGCAAATAATGTTCTACGTGCCAATTTCAATACATGGACCACTTTTGCTTGTGTGAGTCCGTATACATCATTTAATATATTGGCAACTAAGACTGAATAGGAATAACGTCATTTGATGACAGAACTAAGGGTTCTTGTATAAGCCTTTTGTTAATGACATGAGTGGTTATCTCTTGATATAAACGTCTCATATTACAGAATATATCTCACAATTGACGTATCTCTTGTAATTGTGTGTCGGTTTTCTTTCAATTGCCGTCTATGCCTTACTTGATGCCCACAACTTAGTCTCTCGATAATTTGATCTATGCTTTGCTACGGTATCAAAAACTGAACATGAATAACGTGATTTGATGACAGAAGTATGGGTTTTTGAATAGTCTTTTTGTTAACGACAGTAATGGTAATCCCCTAATTTAAAAGTCTTACACTAAATCTATCCTACGATTGACGTATCTCTTGTAAGTGTGTGTCGGTGTTCTTTCGATTGCCGTATGTACATTAGTTGATGCCCGCAACTCAGTCTCTCGACAATTTGATATATGCCTTGCTACGGAAGGTGGTTGTGATGAATACGTAAATTAAAACATATTTTCTGTAGAAATATTTTCTCTCTTGAATTTGAGATTTATTTTTCATAAATTATCACAGGGTTGTATTGAACATATCATAACTATAGTACTAACCATATCGTTACTATTATGATATATATATATATATATATATATATATATATATATATATATATATATATATATATATATATATATATATATATATATATATATATATATATACATATATATATATATCATTTGGGACACCATTTAGAGAGGTCTAGAAGAAACTGTTTATTTCTCCTGTTACATGGCACGCAGATTATTCAACTCTTGTCCAAATATCTCACCTCTTCTAGAAACCGGCATACCCCCTCTCTTTCTCTCTCTCTCTCTCCCTCTTTCTCTCTTGCTCTCCCATCTTACTCCTGCTCTCCCACTCTCTTTCTTTACATTATTCACCTCCCATCGCAACTCCCAACTCTTCTCGCGTCAGCCATTACGCCCAAACCTCCTATTTTTATCATTCCATATCTCATTCTATTTTCTCTCCTCCCGCTCCTTCTTCTCCTTCTTCTCCTTCTCCTCTTCTTCCCTACCCCTCATCACTCTTTCTTTCTCTAACTCACTCCTTCTCTTTCACTCCCTCTATATCGAGCAAGCTCTCCTCCCATTTGCTACGGCTACTACCTCAGCAACTCTCGCATTACATCGCACGTTCTCTTCCTCCAACTCCAGCGATTCAGTCTATCGTACTACCACTCTCCTCCTTCTCTCTCACTCTCTCTTTTCTCTCTCCCTCCCTACTCTCTTGGACAGCTCTAACACTTCCTCTTTATTCTCCTCCCCCTCCTTTTTTTTCAAACCACCAACTACACTGTGCTTATCTCCCTCATTACTCTTACTCTCCCTCCTTTCTCTTTACCCATCGTTGGCATCGAC
The DNA here is from genome assembly GCA_963457665.1 of Thysanoteuthis rhombus. Classification (NCBI taxonomy): domain Eukaryota; kingdom Metazoa; phylum Mollusca; class Cephalopoda; order Oegopsida; family Thysanoteuthidae; genus Thysanoteuthis; species Thysanoteuthis major. The sequence continues at coordinate 53,757,545 of OY735204.1, forward strand.
TCCCACTACTCATTCTGTGACTGGTAGCGGCGCTATCGACGTCGCCGGCAGAAGCCGGGGAAAGCAAGATGATAACGAAGTAGAAGAAAGGAAAAAAAAAAGGGAAAAGCAGCAGCAAAAGAAGAAGAAGCGAAAGGCAGTACCAGCATTGGCACTATCACTGCAAACAGCAATATAGCAGAAACAAGCAAGCAATAGCAACAACCTTAACATCGTATGCAGTCGTTGTTGATGACTTCGAACAGCATAACTCCTGCACTCTCCTTCATCGTTCACCTAGCTGTGTTTTATAACTACATCTCTCTCGCTAGCTGTCTCGCATTAATAGTCGCCTCTGAATGCGACTACTATGTCGCCGACTCTACAGAAAACTGGACTGGACTGGCAACGATGTCGATTTTTCTCGAGTCGTTTATGGATGAGCGAGTCCTTAGCCAGCTTACGTTGTTCGGCTCGCTTGAATCTTCTTTTTTTTTCTTTCCCCACTGCGATTAGAATTGAACCAGCTCAGGCACAGATCTGAAGAAAGAACTTCAAAGCAACATCCCTCAGAGCCACTATTCCCGTACGTTCCAGATTATCTATTCATCCGTCTCAAAGCTTCAGTATTTATCAGTAACTAATATCCTTAGCATTTTTTTTACTACACCAAATCATCAGAATCAATCTATGGCTACCGTGAAGAAATTTAAAAGAAAAAAAAAGGCTTTCATTCATCCTGGCACCTTCCTTGATTCCATCTCTCACCGGTAACACACGCACACGCACACATATATGCATACACACATGCATTCGCACACACACACAGATACATATACATACAGATCTCTCTCTTTACATATATATTTATATATATCAAGAAATGTGGCTAGGACGATATTGGAAATTAGTTAAATATGTGCATGTTCTTAAAAAAAAGACAGTACTCTTTGGAATGACACAGAATGGAAAAAAAGAAAGCCAAAATTGACAGAAGGAAAATCCTTATGAAGAAGATATCCTGGATGGACGTCTCTCCTCACAATGGTGAGATCATTATTTTATATGCCTATGTAAAAAAAAATTCTCTTTCTCTACAGTAGTGTTAAAATCTTTTGAAAGGTAGGGAAAAGAATCGGACGTATACCCGAATCGTAAGACGTTTTCTCCCTATCAAGCATATAGATTAGCTAAAATCTATTTCCCTCTCTATCTATCAATCTATCTATCTATCTACCTCTCTATCTATCTGTCAAAATTATTCAGCCTCCGCCGGTCTCACAGTCACACACACTTACATGCACACACACGCACGCACACACACGCACGCGCATATATATAAGCCTTTCCTATTTTATTGTTCGATGATTTAACTTTCACTTTCACTTTCACTTTCACTATCTGCATTCGTATTTTTGACAAATATTCCTAGACGTCTAATGATATTCAAAATCACCTTCTCTCCCGTCTCCAACCACACTGTACTCAATCAACACTCACATTGTGAGGTTTTTTTTAATATTCCAATCTTTTCTCTCGATATTTCTCGCTCTTTAACCATCTCTCCCTCTCTCTGTATCGCTCTCACAATCTAGTACACTCGATGGTCGATTGAATGAAATAATGCCTCCACTATTTCAATTTTCTTCATTTTCGAAAAATACAGTTCGGTACATCTTTGAAGTCCAACAGATTTATATACCTAACTGCTACTAGTAGTAGTAACAGTAGTAGTGTACTTTCATTTCTTTAATATGGTCTTTATGGTCTTCCATCATCATCCGTATCATAATTGTTTTTTCTTCATCTTGTTTGCTATCTCAGCGCACACATCTTTTTTGAATGATTTTCCCCATTCTCCCTAGTTAGCATTTTTCTGGAATGTATATATATATATATATATATATATGTGTGTGTGTGTGTGTGTGTGTGTGTGTGTGTGTGTGTGTGTGTGTGTACAAATTACAAATATATATATATATATATATATATATATATATATATATATATATATATATATATATATATATACATATATATACGGATGATTTTTATATATATACATTACTAATATCTATACAAATCTAAAATAATTGCATTTTTATCTCTTCATATATAATGTATATGCATACATTATACATACATATCTGTGTGTGTGAGCATTTAAAACATTTCTGTTTCATTCTCTTTCTCTCTCTCACACTATTAATATATATTTAAATATGTACATACATACACCTACACACACACATATATAGAGAGAGAGGGAAGGAGAGAGAGGGAGAGAGAAATACGTATTGTAATATATCTAAATATTAATAATCTTAACTTCTAATTCGGATGAACACAACTGAAATTCTAACTATATCATTATTTCTATAACCTTATCAAAGCCTTTAGTTAGGCATCTTTTTTTAGCCAGGCATAAGTAATCAATATATCTAACCTAACATCCATCGAACTACCTGTGTGCGTGCATGTGTGTGTGTGCTCAATTTCATGAATTTCATTCTTCATCATTTACACTCTTTCTATATATTTCAACTCCCTTCCACCTTGATATCAGTGACCACTTTACAGTAGTTCGTCACATGGAACTATTAGATTAGCCAACAGATTTTCACCATTTCCTTCTAATTTATGTTCTCTTTCCTTTTCGCGTTGCGTTTTGCATTCTAATCTTCGAAGAAAAAAATACGTAAATCTTTTCTCTTTTTCTTTTTTTTTTTCGTAACGCCTCTACGAAAATCGAATCCCTCCTTATTCTTCCACAAGAATCCTACCGCCTTCCTTATATTTGTCTACCTTTCCCTTTTATGACTTGATCATGTGGTTCGAACTGGATAGCGAATCGGGCAGGGTCCAAGTAGCAGAAACACCTTATCTCCCTTGTTTGTGTCTGGTTGTAAATTTTTCTTCTGGTATCAAGTTCTGGCAAAATACGAATTGAAATCGTTTCAAACGGCATTAGTAAAATAAGCATCCTAATACGCTGTAGGAGAAATAGCCTATTGTAGATAGTCATAACTCTGTGCTTAAAGCTGCTTCTTCGCTTTTTCTCGGGCAATCCAGTCACAGGAAAATGGCAAAAGAGTTTTCGTAGTGAAACCTGTTATAATTCTTATTCTCTAAAAACTTTTACCTATTATTCTCTACGTAAGCAACACATGTCATACCGATGAAGACTAATATCTACTTATTTTCACACATGGTCATATAAGAAAGGCATTCATTTAATATCATACTGATTGTACTAATGATAAATTTGTAATTTTCGTATGATCGCTTCGTTAGTGTTAGTCTGGTACAATGCTACAATTGTGAATCAACCAGTGGGCAACTCATCATATTACCAATAGTTTGTAAGACTAGCTTGTGACCCGTTGCAATTTAGGAGATGCCTCTAGGTATCTATCAAGCTTGCCTTATTCTGGCTAAAAGCCACAATATGAAAGCAACTAGTGGGGATCAAACTCACTATGGCATCAATAGTTGGTGTGCTACCCGTTGCTGTTTAGCAGGTGCCTTTAGATACATTCCAAGCTTATGTTAGTCTGACACTAGGTCATAATAGTAAAGCCATCATGGAGGGGAGAGCCCATTATACTATAAATTGTTTGTGACACCAACGTATAGCTCTGTTGCATACGTCCTTTCTTTCTTTCTTTTTTTCTTTCTTTATATATATATATATATATATATATATATATATATATATATATATATATATATATATCACTTTTCTTGGTCTAGTATGTCCCCATTACAAAAGCAATAATCGGTATCGAACCCACAACACTAGCAACAGTTTAGGAGAGTAGCAGACGCCTGTAACACTCGTCATGTATTGAAAGAATATTTAATTATGGAAGCACAAAAAAATGTTGGATATTTTCCAAGTCCCTGAGCAAGTAGTAAATTTGAAAACTACTGACATCAGTGGTTCCTGACCTTTCAACCACCCATCCCACCTAGACACTTAGAAAAGATATTGATCCTTTTATCAAAAAAATATTATATATGAAATATAGGTCACTATAATTTATTGTGCAAAATTTTGTAACAGACGTGCAATTACCTATTCGCTTTTATACTAATATTTCTAGTTAAGCATCAATTACTTTGTAATCTACAGTAAAATTAGCAATTAATTGTATTGTGTGATTTGATATTGAAAGCATTGCATAATTAGACATTGATGTAATTGTGCGATTGGGCATTATTCACATAAGCCATAACACTATTCATAATTAAACCAAGAGCGCTTTTCACCCCACACATCTAAATTCAAAACTGCCCACCATTATATTCAAATTGCCCTCTTGTGTTGCGTGTGTTCTACATCGAGAATCATTGACTTACAACCAATTCAAATTCCTCTGAGATTTTGATGCATGACTCAAGTGTTTATATTCGAACTGTCATAGATTGCATATCCAACAGAAGCTGTTCTTGAGTCCTATTTCCTAGGTCAGCTATCAACATCTACCAATCTCAATCTGCACTACTTTACTCGCTGGACGATAAGATGTACTTTTCTTCCGCAAAAATATCCAAAAATTACACTGTGACCTCTCTACTGGTGTCACGGATAGGATATCGTCCACCTGAGAGCTAGAAACCATGGATGACTTGCGGTGAGCAATCTTTACAAGTATTTTGCTCGTTTTATATAAGGCTTATAGATCGGAAATACGTCATCTTATTGGGATTACGTTGATCAGGCAAAGGCCACAAGTGTTGGGAACCCAATTACGATCGAATTCATTACAGTAGTAATGGGATGCAGAATAAACACGCTGGGCATGATCACACAGCAAGGCGCCCAATGTATTATTCATCGTTGTACCCGCCTCTCTCTCTCTCTCTCTCTCTCTCTCTCTCTCTCTCTCTCTCTCTCTCTCTCTCTCTCTCTCTCTCTCTCTCCGTCTAAGCACCTACGTGCACGCTTATGGATGTTTTTGGAAACTATTCATACACACATACATACATATATATATCTATATATATATCTATATATATATATATATATATATATATATATATATATATATATATTTATATATATATATATATATATATATATATATAACATGTAAAAAAATTAGTTGCTTATTACAGGTTGTATATTCTATTTCACTTAAGAAAGATTTTCAAATAAGCCATTAGAATTTTGCTTCAATGGAATAGAATTTTCAAGCTGTAATTAGCAGTTGAAAAAATCTTTATTCATTTTTGATAACTTTCAGAATTAAGATCTACTCACTTATATGTAAACTCTACTCTAAACCAATTTAACTTTCAAAGCAGAATGTATCGAGCACTTTACGAAAAAAAACATCATATATCAAATATTTCATCTTCTCTCTCTCTCTCTCTCTCTCTCTCTCTCTCTCTATATATATATATATATATATATATATATATATATATATATATATATATATGTCCAGCAGTATGTATTCAATTGACAATAAGAGGAGATATTTTATATACGTTAGATTTATTCTGTTAATAATTAAGAAAAATATTTTTCAAAAAGCACTATATCCTTTCGACAATATCTGTATTCATTGAAAGCGAAGATCCATTCACTTGTACGAAAACAAGAGAAGAATACTGGGAGATTAAATATGTTTGTTATTTCGAAGGATATATATGTGTGTGTGTGTGTGTGTGTGTGTGTGTGTGTGTGTGTGTGTGTGTGTGTGTGTGTGTGAGTGTATGTGTGCACAAGTGTATTCATACACATGTGTGTCTATACACGCTTATATGCAGGTGTTAGATACAAGCAAAGGGAGAGACGGCATTTCATTTGAGAGTAACTCATCAATCAGATGTTGCCTGTATTCATAAGGACATAATTACTTCCATCTCACGTTCCCTCCATCAATTATTTTCGTTCTGCTTCTTTTCAACAATAACTATGACTATTTATATTCCCATATAATTGATTAACTTCTGTCTATTTATCCATCTCTCGTTCTCTACCAGAATCCCTTCATGTGTAGGAACATACATACAAACACACACAGGCATATATATACATATATATATATATATATATATATATATATATATATATATATATATATATGTATGTATGTATGTATATATAGTGGATGCGTGTGCATATATATGTATATATATTTATATATAAAATAATCTGGCTGCAATTCTTCATTTATACACGTTTCATGAAAATGACCGACAAAGTAGTTTTTCTGGTTCACACTGTCAGGATCATTTGGCTTTTTTCAATCATCTATTCCGATCATTATCAAGATATCTAATCGTATTTTTCTCAAATATTATAATCCGTTCATTACAAATTGGTGTATATATATATATATATATATATATATATATATATACACTGTTGTTCTATGCGGTTATCAGTTTTATGCATTTGGATGAACTCTTTCTGCATTCCCGTCCGTTGCCTGCCTCAAGAGCCAGCATTTGTAGGTTCTGGCTTTTGTACGGGCTCGAACACCACCCACCGGGGTTTGTAGATATGCAACTATTTGAAACACTGAGTAGACGCACGTGCATCATGATTCATTTGTTACACACCAACTTGTCTGATATGTCTCGACAAAATTAACAACCTGTTCAATACTATGTCTACGACATTAGGTGTTTTTTAAATCTACTTTTTGTAACATTTCATATGTGAGACGGGCTTAGTGTTAAAGAGCTTGCTTTTTTGTTTCCCATATATATATATATATATATATATATATATATATATATATATATATATATATATGCTTACGCCTGTGCAAGTTGCTAACTTCACATAATTATGAAGAACCTTTTGTGATCGTGCACAATAAAGGATTCAGTTCTAGGAGCTTGTCTGAGTTGCATCCAACCACTTGTTTTCCATACGATGGTGCTCGTCAGGCAATAATCAAAATCTGAAATGTATAGGTACATACTTTTTTAAATCGTGAAGACTAAATATACTTTTCCCATCCAACTTGACCGTATTCAAGCATGTAATAGTTGCGTGCAAATATAAATCACATTTTGATTTTCATCATTATATCTGGAACGAAGTTTTCATTCAATTTTCTTCTGATAATATAAATCTAAATTTTGGGAACAGAAAACTAATACATACAAAGCTTGACTAACACTTAAGTTAAAAACGGTACATAACATTCGTGAAAAGCAAGAGAGAAATTTTTAGTTGTATTTCTATGGAGTGGAAGAAAAGAAACAGAGACTGGTCGATGCAAATAGGCAACAACGAAGAGTGAAAGTGAAAATTGATTCTAAGTGTGAGTTTTTCAGTTTTTTTTATATATTATTAAATATATTACATAATATTTTGATACTTCACTTACTATCGAGCTGTTGTTGGAATGTAAAGACAGCATTTGCATTTTTTGTTGTATTTTTTTTCTTTCTTCTTTATCTTACTTGAGGAATTCATTGTCATCCACTTCTGGTTTGCAATGTCTATAAAAGCATAATCATAGCCCTGTTGACCGTACATTTCGTTGGGACACATTCCATTTTCTACTCTGCTAACTGTGAAACTATCCACTCTCCCTATTTTACTACAACGACAAAAAAAACAACGGATACCGTATTCAGCTCTTACTTTTTACAAAAACTGCCGAGCCTGCTGTTCTGACTGCATCTGACCAGAATCTAACTAATCCTTTTGGGGTGCTTCCTATGGCTAAGTTACTGGCAGTAATCAGCGACCCTATCTGAAATATTAGCCTCTCAGGTGCCAACGGAGTATCAGGATATTATCATGGAGAGGTAAAGCATGTTTCTTTAAGTAAGCTTAATCGCTAGCAGATTTTTTCAAAGAAGCCTATATCTACTTATAAGAAAACGCCTTTTTTCTATGTTCCTATACTTCTTCCTTCATATGTATGTACATATATATATATATATATATATATATATATATATATATATATATATATATATATATATATATATATATATATATATATATATATATATATATATATATATATATATGTATCTATATATGTGTGTGTGCGTGTGATATTTGTGCCTGCCTATACATACTTTGAACACTAAAATAATCAATTATTGATCCATTTTTAAGGTTGTCTCCGCCATAATATATATATATACTACCTTGAGTAGTGCAGTTTCGATGTAGTATGCTGATGTATAAAAACTATGTAACCAAGTATGAGCTAGAGAAAAACACATTAAATAATCGTAACAATTTGAACAGTGCGCTAAAGAATATCATATAAAATTTTGAAACAGATGAACTATACTCGTTAATTTATACCTGTATTTGAGATTATTTTTAAGTGCGTAGATTTATCAGGAATAAGAACTGTTGTGAACATATTTAAAAGGGTGTAGCTTTCCTTTCTGGCGAAAACAAATTAATCTGTTGGTTTGATAATCAAATTACTATACATCTAAGAACACAAAACCGTTTCACTAAATGTCCAAGTTATTGAATATAAAATAATCTCCAACCAGTGTGGAATATTCCTTACTTCTTATTTATCACTTACCCTTACTGGATATCTCTTGTGGAATATCAGCACTCTCTCTCTCTCTCTCTCTCTCTCTCTCACTCACTCTCACTATCTATCTATCTATCTATCTATCTATCTATCTATCTATATATATATATATATATATATATATATATATATATATATATATATATATATTAAAGCTTTATTTTCAATCACCTTGGTAAAGTTGTTGCATTTATCTGTAGATCTACTGAAACTATTGCAATTTCACTACAGATTATATCAATATGTGAGGTTTAAAATCTGTTTTTCTCCAGGATATATGTGCGTGGTTGAAAAGATTGTTGCTTCTGAAGCTTAATAGATAGTAATGATCCTTCGTATCTAAAAGATACCAGATAATCACTTTCTCTTGCCAATCTTGGTTTTCATTTATTTCTTGTCACTTGCATCCAGTCCAGTCTGAAGATTTTGAGTAGGGGGGAAGGGGCCCTTGACTTGCGTTATTCAAGGCTCTCTCAACATGATCCCCAGCTAACTTTTTTGATCGCGCGAGAACCAACGTGATAGAGCCGTAACCTCAATATAGATATTTACTTTGGAATTTACGCAGTGGATCAGTGTTTGAATTGATATTAAGATGAACACCTTCTGGAATATGCTCTAATACGGGATCCTCAAATGCAATTTAACATTGGTTTTAACAAGGCTCCACTTCTCCTTGAAGATGTTCCCCTTAGTTGCATCAACAGAAAAAGTCTGTATTCCTTGTCTTATTTGATATTTGTCAACTCTTTTCTCAGGTTAAGGGCCTATATAGACATATCCTGATATGTGCAGTTGATATATATATATATATATATATATATATATATATATATATATATATATATATATATATATATATATATATATATATATGCATTTAATTTTTTGAAAGACAATTTGAGATGACCCCCACCCCAATGTTAAACAGAAAATGGGTTACTCGACCTACATAGCAAAAATAGGATACAAAATGAAAGAAAAATGGGGCTGCGGCAGGAATCGAAACTGTGACCAATAAGGTAGCCGAATTATCTTGTTTATGCCGTCTAGGCTGGTTGACTCATTCTCCATCTAACTATTGGAAGCCATTTTGAATAGATTTTTCAAATAATATAACGCATTCATAAATATAGTTGGATTATATATATATATATATATATATATATATATATATATATATATATAGAGAGAGAGAGAGAGAGAGAGAGAGAGAAAGATAGAGAGATACTGATCGATATGGTTAAATTTAATGAAAATTGGGATACGATACATCTAATATTGATATTAATCACTAAACAGATGTCACTTAACAGAAACCATCATATGATCAACATCTTTAGCTTGACACGACTCTTTCTTGAGCGACAGAACGGTTTTCGCTGTTTATACCTTACTTCCGAATCGTCCTTGATAACTTAGTTAAATGCTAACACTAAATTTATTTTTTGTATGTAAAGCGACTCCGAATGAGAAAAGGAGGTAATTTTCTTTGTTTTTGAGCTTTCAAGCTTATACAATCAGAATGCAGTTCGAAGAGTAAATTCTGTATCGTTCACTACACGCGTAACATTTTCTTTTACACGTCATTCATTTCTTGTCACTTGCTACCAGGCCGAGGCTTTGGCTTGCATTAATATAGCGTGGCGTAAAGATCGGTCTCTGCTCTAGGAGGATCAACGCTATTGCCACAGTATGCTCTGTACACGATCTCCTGTTGCTTACGGTGTCTGGTATTCCCAAACAGTCCCCCGTCGAGGTACTGACCAGGATCGACGTTGCTTAACTTCGGTATCGTACGAGAATCGATACGCAAAATACAACTCTTTTACAATTTGAATATTCATATACTGATTGGGCATCGGTAATTTTTTTAACAGGTTGAGGATTACATAACATGAAATTGAAAACGAGGCTTCTAGATTGGTTGCATATCAAGTGCTTGCGTACCTGACTTGGTTTAAACGAATCTACGCGTGTTGCTATTTACTGAGCTTAAGCCAGGTTTGGCACAAGGCTACAAGTATGGAGCACCATCAATGAATATCGAACACTACACAGCAATACCGGTCTTCTGGACTACCTTGTTGACTATTATCCACGGTGAGACTCCCATTATAAATTGTGGACTACCTTAATGAAATTGAGCTCGCGACACTAGTGATGATCTGAAAGTACGAATGTGATAGCTGCCCCTCCACGATCAAGTACCAAATTGATATATGTTTAGATATTTAGACATAAGTACATGCCAATTACTAGTCAATATGATGTAAGTAGTAAATACCTATGAAAAAAATGAACTTCTTCGATACAATTCTTTTTTAGAAAAAGGAAATTTGTTCAAGTCGAATAGTCCTTAATTTCAAATTGTGGAAGCGGGTATTCAGAAAAATGTCACATTGTTCTTTTCATAAGTATATCAATTATTACCCATGAAAAAAATCGCAGATTATTTACGAATTTTCATGGCACATTTTTTTTGAGAAAAAATAGTGAACTTAGTTCAGTTGGAGTGTCCATAGCTACAAACGTTGGGTAGGAAGTATTTTTCCAGCAAAATTTTAACCCTCAGTGGAGGAGGCCAGTGTTGCGGACAGCGAACCAGAAAATCACACTGTTCGTTATTATAGTAGAATATATTGGCTAACCCCGCTATAATTTGCTTTAATTAACGGGAAATTAAGTTACCATGATCAGGGAAACTGCGACTATTCCTGTTTTACGTGTGTAATTACCCAGTCACCGTTATCTAAAGGGACAGTAATTTTCTGTACTTATTTACATTGATTCTTTCAAACGCCTGGCGTGAATTTATCTAAAGCGGATCAAAATTGTATCGAATTAATGGCATAAGCGGGGTTTGTCTGCACTTTAAGATATATTGCATCTGTTTCTCAGGTACGTTTTTCTCTTTCCTTTGCAAAGGCGGAGTTTCTCAAGATAATGTATTATCATTTTCCATCACGAAATTTCAGTCGATAAATTCCCTCATATTTTCGATCATTTTCTTCTGTTTTTTTTGTTTTTGTTTTTTTTTTCTCTAATCATTCACCCTAGGGTATTCATTCATCTCATTCACCTCCAAAATGATTTCATTCACCCTTGGGTGAAATATTCATCAGTTTAAGAAGCGCTGATCTAATTAAGCTAATTTCCGATCACTATCATTTAATCCAGTACTTCTTGAATTGTTTCAGGGTCGCTAACACTGGAGTCTTTATTAATGTTTTCCTCTGCTGGCAAATCAATTAAAAAAATATATATTTTGTAACATTTTCATCTCATTATCCTGTACATAACTCAATGAGTGTTATGAAAGTGGCTGGTATCCCTTAAAAGGCTATGACACAGCAAATCTGGAAAATATTCTTTGAAATTAGCGAACCGTTAGTAGAAAAAAATTATCAGAGAGATGTCTAACTCCACTGCCTTAACCCTGTATGTACTAATGGTACTCTCAAGTACCACGTGCTATGTCGATTAATTTGAGACCTGTGTCCAACATGATACCAGAAAGTCTTTAATTTCCCATTGCTTCCTACTGACACTAAAATATTTTTGCGTTTTTCTGCATCCGTAACTCAGAGTACACCCATGATACAAAGCACCATACAATAACACTCAAGTGGAACCTTACTTTCTGCATTATATATACCATCTTATTTTATATGTTTATAAGAAAAGTCCATTAGCTACGGATAAAAGAGTAGAACAGACTGAGCGCTTTAGCTTTGAAAAAGCAATTATAATGCTGCTTGCATCCTCTTAACAAAAGCTAATGTCTTTTTTCACCCCTTCGAATATTTTCCCCGGCGTAGAGAGTACATCAGCGACCATATATGTATGTATAGTAAGCTGGCAGACCATTTGTGAGTTATACTGAATTCTCCACTCTTTGTCTGTCCTGTCATATATATATATATATATATATATATATATATATGACTAGGATTGCCCTAGAGTATTTTGAAATTATAACCAAATGATATGATAGGTTGGTGGATCTCTTACCAACTGAGCCAAACCGATGAGTTTACATACCCAAAGAAGATTGTGTCACAAATACGCAAAGGAGTAGGACTAGGGGTGGAGTTTGGCCCTACAGCAACCAGTCTTGTTTTTATTTAAATTCTATTCATATACTTCATCAGTAGATTTTCTTACATAAAACCGAATATAACTACAGAGTAATGTTTGAATATCCTATTTTCACACTTGACCAACAGTTGTAGAGAAAACACGGTTTGCTTGGTCTAAATATCTACACTTGACTCCGATTGAAAGTGCATATGGAATTCAATAACCAGCAGACTAAGATGACTTTTCAAAATAAATGCAATAAGGCAATATGCTTATTTGTCGGTTGTAGGTCATTAGAGCTCATATAGCTTGTAGTATAAAATATTGGGTCATCAGAATGACACAGTCATTTTTGATTGGTGCGTTAGCAGCCTTCGTTACCAATAATCTGTTTTCTTGCGTACGTAATTGTAATTTAGTGGACTAAATTTTAGAATAAGCAAATCTCCGAACGCGTAGAGCCGACGCTCCACAACCCTTCTTCCAATTGGCAGTGGGTGCATTTACGCACTTCTGAAACCAGCGATATTTACGTATTATGTAGAGACAGGCTTTTTCGTCATAACGCGAGGTAAAGAAAGCAAGCCGCCTTATAACCGAGCCGTGATAACCAGGGTTGTCATAATCCCGGATAAAAACCCAGAGTTACAGACTTAATATGGCAATGTCGGTTTCCACAGGTCGCAATTCAAGATCATACGATCAATACATACCGCTTATAATCAAATGACCATAAGGAAGGTTTTGAAATTGAATTAAAAAAATTCGAAGAAAATATTCTTGTTACAGAAAGAAAAGGAAGAATCGTTGTAGGAGATAAGTTGAAATTGTGTGCATCGCTTGTTTTGTCTTCATATATCTTCACTTCAATGTCAGAATTCTTGTCTCTAGATGGCGTACATTAATTATTATTCATGGTAGGGTTGGACTATTTTCCTCGTTTATTAGTTCATTTATTCCCAACATTTTGACCGTGTACCCTCCGGTCTTCGTCAGGTGTTCTCTGTTTCTAGAAAGGGGAATCATTTTTTGAAAAAAAAAAAAAACGGATGTGACGTGTTAGGTAAAATACGAGCATGCGTTGCAGGAAGTGATTCTGCATCCAGGAACAAAAACCACCCGTACAGCGTACATGACCGAAAGATCATGAATAAATGAATATGTAGTTGAGGAAAATAGTCCGACCATGCCAAACACAATGACGTAAGAATAGTTTGCCTATGGTAGAAATGCGTGTGTGTGAACGTCAGTGATTCCTAATGGATATGCTGGGAGAGCTCAAAGGGACACTAGGAGGGAGAAGGGGTTGCGAAAGACAATGCATTTCGAGGATACTGCTTGATATTATCGAGCTGGAATATGAAAAAATTAGTCTCATCACATCAGGCCCATTCTTCATATCTATTGTTTATTTTAATCAATCAATCAAGTACCTTGAAATACTTTTGTTCAATTATATTTTGGTTATAAAAGAAATGCTTGAATTTTTAAAAAAATATTCAAATCCAATTCCTAATATATCATTTTTGACCGATTTTAGGGGGTGCTCTGAAAAAAGTCGATAGTCCGGAAAAGTTTTGGAAATATTGGTGTACATAGAAACTGATGGAACCGATTTATCCTGAAAATTGGAAGTCTTTCATACAGGCTTTTCCAGAAGTCCGGACCCATATGCCAGAATGCATTTGAAATTTTCATTAAAGTAAAATTGAAGAAAATCTGTATCTGTATGTATGCAGCACTGTTACTCAATGACTAGCCATTGTGCGAAGTCGCTGGATGTAGTAGTCAGTATACAAGGCAGTGCAGTGTAGAGTTCTAAGTTTTTTGGATTGGTGGTTCTGGAGAAATCCAATAAAAATGAATAAAATGATGCAGATTGTAGATCCTTCTTCGTAATTTCTATCATTTATCTGCCTTGCTTGACTTCCGCTCTTCAGAATTATCAGCATTTGGATATAAGATATCTAAATTGGCAACACACCCGAACGTGCATTTTTGGGGCAGGCACTGCCCTAGTTAGAGTAAAGGTAGAAATTGTTGGCCTTAATCTCTCCACTTGCATATTCGCTTAATATAAGAACTTTGAACGTTTTCTAATGTGCAAGGTCTTTAATTTGAACATTTGCAGCAATCAACCTTTTAATTACATTTTGCCCATAGATTCAGACTTTTGAGACAACCCGTATATTCATTTATATTTACCCGTACTTTGTATATTTAGCGTGGTTGTGTGTGTGTGCGCGTAATTGTATAGTAAAAATGCTGGATACAGAGAACGATAAAAAATCTACAAAGTTGCGAAATCAAGAACAAAAATTGATAGAAATCCTTTTGTTGTCAACACATCTATATTCTTCAAGCTCATTGCAAGCGAATCTCTATTATCCACGTATGTAAGATGTGTATACTTATATTTCACCTATGCCGTAATTTTTCACGGCTCTGGTAAACTGGTACTCTATAACAACTCACTTGAAACAGCTAGCTTTTATTACACAACAAATCGATGTCATATATACGAGGGTGTATGAATAAGACTGTACCTTGGAAAGTAGCAATGATCTGAATTCTGTTTTTTTTTAAATTTCGCTGTTAAATATTCAATCTATGTGATCGATATCCAGAACTGAATTGATTTTTCTTTTTTTTGTATTAACTAGGAAAGAGTTTATGTTGAATAATAAATATTTGATGAATAAATTGTTATTTTTTTAACGATTTGTTAGCTTCCAAATGTATTGATACGTACATACACAAATCATATATATATATGTATATATATATATGTATATATATATATATATATATATATATATATATATATATATATATACATATATATATATATATATATATATATATATATATATATATATATATATATATATATATAAACACACGCAAAATGATATTTAAAGAAAGAAAGTTCCATCGTAGACAAATGAGAAGCGGGATACGAGCCAAACATATATATATATATATATATATATATATATATTCGCTGCGAGATGGCGATATTACATTCCATCTGATATATACGTGGGTGTCCGTGTCTTCGCTGCAGACATTTTAAAAATCAATAATACCGTTTTATCATAATGCTAATCGCTTCGTTTCTTTTTTCAGTTCGCTAGAAGAGAGATCTATTCGACTAAAGGTTTCTTCTTACCACTTGCAAAATCCGTTGCTGTAAGAATATCCAACAATTTGTTCTTTTGCTACAAATTATTTACTGTGTCGACCGAACTGTTCGGATCTATCGATATTGGCTTGGTCACGTCAATGTATCGATTTATCACGAACCATATTTAGATGTTAGTCTTTCTATACTCATCAATATAACTAAAATTGAAATTGGCCGGACATATAGCAAGGAAAAGGATAACAGATGGTGCAAAAGTTAAACTGACTAGTGCCCTAGAGATTGAAGAATTCTATAGATAGATAGAGAAATGAGATAAAAGGGTATAACGGTAAAGTTCGAATTGGAAGGAGTCAGGGAAAACCTTAGTCTAGCAGCGAACTGATGATGATGATGATGATGATGATGATGATGATGATGATGATTCATGAACTTTCTTTTCCGTCTTTCTTTTTCTTACAATCTTTACCAAACGAATGAGTTTTGGTCCTCCGGTGCATTTAAATTGTTACCGCTATCTACAACCGACCGGTATGAACACTGTCACTGGTTCAAGTTATTTATGAGTTCTGACAGTTATGTGTATCCATCTATCGTATAGTACACCCTTGAAATTTTACGCACACACACACGAACATACACTTCAATGAGTAAGGAATTTTTTTTCATACCCTTCCCCTCAGTAGGTGCCTATTTGGGATTCAATTCATAATTTCAGTTCATGCCTAAGTGGCCCCTTATTTTGTGTCCATTTTTTGTTTGTCTTTATCATATATTCATGATTTAAATCATACTGGTAGTGTTTTCATCAAGGGAATTTGATTGTACGACTACCACAACTAGATTTACAATCATATTGGTGGCAGTGATAGCTAATCAAAATTGTGTCTATGTGATTCTTTATACTTAGCTTGCTAAATGCGAAATCAAACAGGCTCTTTATGATCAATAAACGATCACTACCCATTATTTTCTTCGATGTTCATGTGATTTTGCTTTTTTTTACTTCTATGTGTATGAATTTTTACGAGCGAATCAGTAATTACTCCAACGATTGAACAGAGATATTGGTTTGGATAGAAGTAGTAAAAATTCGATCGAAATCCTTCAAGTAGTTACAAATGAAACATTGCTTTTTCTACAGTAAGCTGAAAGATGATACAAACAAGAAATGAGGAATAATTAATTGAGTAATGACCAAGCAATAACCCTTTTCTAATGTTTCCCTCATGATAATGTGCCATGCCTACGAAAAATAAATTAAGCTTAGTGGTCACAAATTCAGTAAGAGTACAAATTAAGGCTTCCCGGTTATTGAACCTATAATGATGGATATTAAGTCGAAAATGCTTGACAATATGTTAATCTATAGTTGAAATGTCCGATGAATATTGAGGATGCTGCAAACCTTTTGCCTTGAGATGACGTGATATGTTCCTCGATGAAGTCCGTAAGTCATCAGAAAGTACCGTGGTTGGCCATTATTGTTGAAAATTCTTCATAATTAAGAATAGGTCTTGGTTTGTCTCGAACTTTATTACTGGTATCCATATTTACAAATCTGAATCAATGGAACTAAATCTGAACAGTTCGCCCTGAAGTAGTGTCCACACCGAACTCTTCGCTAGGGTTATCAGCCGCTTCATCAGTGCTATGTCCAAATTTAATCCTATTTGACAATAAGTCAAACATCTTGGGTACACTCTGCCCAAGATGTCTGACTTATTCACGAGATATAGACTTTTATAATTCATTATTATTGAAGGCTTTCCAGCCATTAATAACAATTACCCTTCAAGAAAAATGAAATATATGTCTATTGACATTGGATCCGAAAAAGATGCAATTACATTAGTAAATTGCTTTTAGCATTATTATCTATGATGTGAAAAAAAACGAGTGGAAGAGCCCATTATTCTTTATGATGTGAAAAATAAAACCGAAGAAGTATATTGTTATAGATAGAGAGATAAACTGAAAAAGTCACACTGGTCATTATATAAATAGATTTTTCAGAATAAATGTATTTATTTACTTATTCATTAGAATGAAATAAACCCTAGCGTATTTGTAACATGAATTCAAGTGAATATGTAAGACTTGTCGGTTTGGCTCCGTCAGTAAGAAGGCTGCCTACCGATCACTTGGTCTTAATTACAAATCATTGCAGGGAAATATTATTTTTGTATATCAGTGGTTTAACGTGACGCTGCAGACAAACGGTCGAAAGTTTATTACCCGAAATAAGATAGGGATTGTTCTAATTGCTCTTGCCTCCAAGTCAGGAGTTTGATGAAAAAAAGAAACCCCGGTTGCAAGGATATTGAACATCATGAGAATTACCTGTTACTCCATCCTGTCTTTCCTTTCGTCTCCCGGTCTCTCTTGGGTGGAAGGGTGGATAATGGCCTAAGAGAGGATTGGTTTAAATTAGGGGTGGATCCAGGATTTATTTTATTAGAACATATCTTCCGTTTATTTTTTTCTTCCCTACATATATGTATGTGCTCATAACTGTCCACACAATATCTCCAAAAGTTCTGTATTAATTTCAATCAGCTTTTCTGGAATGGTAGGTAATGGGCCACTGAAGGAATGATTGATTTTAGGGACGGATCCATACACAGTTACACAATTACTGACAATTGTGTTGGCAGGAGTACCCGTCCTTTCAGTGTGTTCCATCTAGTTAAAGTTCAGGGAGAAGACAACAGATTGTTATTCAAATCTTTACACACTGACTGATGTTCAATTGACGTACAGTTTCGATATCTTAGGGGGATCATTTGGGGGGGGGGGTACCATGATGCAAATATATTACTTGTGCACGAAGGTACAACCAAAATAAAGTTTTTTTTCTTACATTTCAAAACTAGTGCAGTACTTACACGCTGACTCATATGTCGACGTTAGGGTGAAAATGAATCTTGGGTCGTTGCCCTCTACCCTGACCTGGCATCCGATATGAACACACGTGGTATTTTCACAATGCCGAACAAAACATCAATTTAGCATAAAATTACATTATAAATTGAAGTCACGGTTGCCAGATGGAGCTCTTACTCTATACGACCAAGCTGAGCAATGTAATTGAACCCATGGTTGCCAGACAAGAAGAAATGGCAACCACCCAAAATTATTTTTTTTGTTTTCATCAATTTCTCTCTATATAGGCGATCAACAAATATATACTTTTCATGCAATTATCAGAACATATGCCTTCGATTTGTGATACATAACTTAACCCTTTCGTTTCTCTTATCTTTCAGATAAAACCAAAGAAATTGGAACAGAAACCAAGAAAAAAAATTCCGAGATGAAAATCGTATCGTTGTTTTATTTGAAAGAAGTTGATGACGAAGATTGCTGACAAGAACATAAGGAAGAAGACAAAACAGTAAGAATGAGCTTTCACTCTACGCGACCATGATGACCAATGCCAAAAAAAAAATCAACCCTTAGGGAAAATTTTGATGAAAAACAAGTTATACATAATAACTATCAAATATGTCAACTTTTGGGGGCGACTCACCGTGGGGTATGATTTAGCAGGCTCGTCTCGTGGATCCCTCCTTCTGAATACTAAGTTCCACCCTCAATGGGTGCTCCATACTTGAGTTGTTGTGTCTAAAACTAAGATAAGTCTAGTGAATAACAGGATAAGAAATTTTCTCATCACACGTATCTATTTTTATCAGTGACAGTCCACTCTTCTATCTATAATATATATATATATATATATATATATATATATATATATATATATATATATATGTTTGTGTGTGTGTGTGCAGTATTATTAGGGTTATTGCCTCCTTTCTGCTGTACTCCCGCTGAAACTCTTATCTTTGTCAAACTTCGTGTCAGGTTTTTCTCGTCAATGCACACTTCAGTGGCAAATACTAATCATGCAGATAGGACGTTATATAGTGGAAATATCAAAATTCATCGAATGCTAATGTGTTGATCTACATACCTATTGATCCACTCAATATATTAACCGCAGTTTTTCCGAGAACTTTCAGCCAAAGAATTTTGGTGCGTATAATCTATGAAAATATAAGTGCTGTACATAATTAAATAACTCATTTTTCATTTGAAAATGATTCTCAATCGGGGTATGCCGATTATCCAGGGTGGCAGGCTTCATCTGTTGAAATACAATGTATACGTACATATGTTGATAACAGTGACTATTTGAAGATATTAAAGAAAAAAAAATTAAGAAAATCGCTGATATTGAATCTAAAAAAAATTATCTGGTGGGCATGTTTCGATGCATTTGACTGTTGCCAGCTATCTTTTTCAGAGAAACTTGCGGCAGTGCAAATAAAATTGTATGGTGTTCACATGCTTGAGATTGAGGGGAAAACGGGGATATTACTATGTTGTCGGTTATTAAATAGGATTGGGAGGGAAGGTGTTTATATCTGTGTAAGTGACAGTCAAGTTTGGTCTAGAATAAGAAAAGTCTGTGCTAGGAAGAGTCAACACACTTATATATATATATATATATATATATATACATATATATATATATACATATATATATATATATATATATATATATATATATATATATATATATTTATATTTGCCTATTCAGTAGGTCGCAATGTAACCATTTTCACTGCTGCACTTTATGGTTTAGATTGGGCCACAGAAAATTATGGCGGATCAATTATTACGCCAACCTTTCTCATGTTACGAACAGAACCACTTTTCTTGCCGTTTCGAGGGCGTTGCTTCTGGTATTTTTTATATGTTTAGTTTCTCTATTTCCTTTTTTTTGCAAACTTATCTTTTTCTATTTCTTTCCTTAATTAAGACCATTCCTTTTTCTTGACTGAATCAATTTTATCTAAGGTATATCATATTCGATTTTTACTTACATTGCTTCTTTGTATTCTTTGCTTGAATAAGTTTCTTTTATTTTACTTGCATATATCATTTCGTATATCATATTTCTTTTCATATATGCATACATACATACATATATATATATATATATATATATATATATATATATATATATATATATATATATATATATATATATATATGACTACTTCCGTGCGGAATGTTTCTTCTACTCTTTATAAATTCTATATTTTAGTAACCATTCCCCAAACTTTTCTATCTTATATGTGCGATTGCTTTTCATATATGTAATTTAAAACTACCATCTCCTCTGACTCTTCTATTTATTGCTTTCTCAATCACTCTCTCTGTCTCTGTCTCTGTCTCTCTCTCTCTCTCTCTATATATATATATATATATATAAATATATATATATATATATATATATTTCTCTCCCTCTCTCTCTTTTCTTTCTTTCTTTTCTCTCACTCTATTTTCTCTCTCCCTTCTTCCATATGTCAGATAAGTCCACACGTTCTATATTCTCTCTCTCGACTTTAGCTACTTATTGATCTAGCCACTAATCGGTACCTCATCTTTTATTTCTCTCACTTTTTCCTCGTTGTTTGCATCTTCTCTCTCTCTTTCTCTCTTTTTCTCTCTCTTTCTCTCTCCCTCTCTCTCACTCTATCTTTCTATCTCTTTCTATTCCTCCCCCTCACATCTCGTTTTGCTCCCGTTCACGTCGCGCTCGCGTGACTTCCAACTTGACATCTCGTTCTTTCTTCCTCTATTTCGTTCTCTTCTTTTTTTTTTTCTTCCTTCTTCTGTTAGTTCGGCTCTCTCTTTATTTCTTCCACGATTCGCTGCCTGCTAGCACACCATATCTTTCAAGTAACCGTCCAAGAAGACACCTCCACCATCTTCAGATTTTCATCCATCCATCCATCCATCCATCCATCCATTCATTCATTCATTTGTACGTCCTTCGCAATTCAATGGGGCGTCGACTCACGAGTCGCCATTTTGCATTTCTCCACGAACCGAATGCCGCCAATAACCTTACTAGAAAAAACCTTCAGCAGCAGCACAAGTATTCTACAATGCCTGTACAACCAGAAGAAGAATATTTAGGACAGAATCACGAGTGTGTTTTCTGAACCTACGTAAAGCGGTAGTATCAACGTACCATCTAGCCAGGAACAAGACCTATTATATATATATATATATATATATATATATATATATATATATATATATATATATATATATATATATATCTTTGAGATCATTAGTTCCATGTCTTTTCTATGGAAATATATAATCAAACAGTCTAGAAATATTGAGCCACATAATTTTCCTCATGCTACATTTGTCTTTGGACTTGTGATTTGTATATCTGTTCACGTTTTGGAGTTCACTTCTTATTCAAATGCGTAGATTGCGGTGGCGTAGAATGGTAATGGCGTTGCTTGGAAAGTATAGCAATGGCTGGTGGAGAATTCTAAAGGCCATACCATTTGTGTTTGTTCAGTAATGGTCATCGCTGACTACGTCACCTTCAGTAATCTCTCTCTCTCTCTCTCCCTCTCTCTGTCGCTCTCACTTTTCAATTGTACACGAACCGCATACGACTATAATCATAACTAATATATGAACAGACACGTACGTGTATATCTTGATGCATTTCGACCGCAACATTTCTTAAGTAAAGCGAGTGCCTCGGTCGTTCTTGGAGTGACTACAGTCGCCAATATGATAAAGCCTCTTCTAATAACGTCACTGCTGCTGCTAAACCTATAATAACAATGAAGAACTCTCTCGTTCTCCTTCCAATGCAACATAGACGAAGAACACTGGCTTCTTCGCTCGTTCTTTCCTTATCTGAAATATAAAAACGCCTTTTATCCTGACCGATACTGACACAGAATATCGAAAGAGAAAAAAAAAACGGACTTGTACCTTACAACCCAAAAGAAGGAAAAAATGATGAAAGAAGATATGAAAAAAAAAAAAGGCTATACAATATATGGAAAGCAGAAGAAATACTTTGTTTTCTATCTTACCGTTTTGGGTGCAGTGCTGTTAAATGGCCTCTTCTTCATTTCTTAGTCTGCACGCGTTTAAGTGCAAAGGATGATCTTTTTTCCTTTGTTGAATGTAAAAGATTCGTTTCGGATTGATTATGGGGATTATCTAAAACAACTATAAAAGAGGCGTCAACAACACCATAACCTAGGGAATTTCACTACCCACACATAAATAGCGAAATGATGACATTCTGTGGGGTCCCTGTCCTATTCCACCATTCAACCTGCCACCCAACTAGGATGAAGTAAAACACCTGTGAATATGTAAGAGATTTGCTTTCCAATATGACATTTGACTAATCAGAATTGTCTTCAAAGGTGTTTTTCTCTCTTTTCCATTATGCAACCGAGCTTAATCGTCAGATTGTGCTATTCCTCCAACTTCACTGAAATCAACGAGTGTCATATATTTCAACCATTCCTATAGAATTTAACAACCATGATTTATGCATTCATTTAAAAGTATATAAAATCTTTTGAATACTATGGTGTTACAAAAGCAAAACGAAGTAATCCGATATATTTTCATCAATTCAAAATTTGATTCCTGGACAAATTTGCAATCGTAATCCGTAAAAGGTGAAAGCAATATATATATATATATATATAAACAAACACATACAAAAAGCATCTATCAAATTCAATTCCAACGCCAGTCCACAGTCGACAATGAACCGCTCCAGATAACTGTTCCTGTTGGAGGCCCATAAGAAAGCTAACATGAATAAAGTTCCCAACTAAGACAATCGAAGCCAAAAAAAAATATTCTGTCCATACGTTTGAAGGTAGGTTGGTTAATTATTTCATTGCATAACTGTTTTTCCAGCTTACCTGTTTAAATTTACCTCTTTCCACTCAAACAAGCAACTGGCAATTTGAATCTATATTTTCATCATTAGATGGAGCGTCGTAACCCATTATTATATCCAGTTTTTCTCACTTTTTAACTCAATCTTAATTTTTATTTATTCGTTTCACGACTTTAACTCATGTTGTTCAATCGTAGCCTTGATTATACATGAAAAGGGTGATTTTACGAAATAAATGATGGATAATCACACATATATACAAATGTGTGCATGTGAGCGCGCTTATATGTGCGTGCATGTGTGTGTGTGTGTTATCTGTTATTTTTGAGATCGCCCACAATACTGCAGGTATCCGAAACTCTCAAGTCTTCATGGCCTCATTAGATGCTAAACTTGAAAAATAAAATGTGGCCAGCAGTTTATGTAATTATTAGATCGAACAGTTTATGTCCAACAGAATGTAATTTGACTCTACTATTATCACACACACACATACACATACATGTGTACGTACATAGTAATTGACCTTGAATAAATCAATTCTGATTAGGAATTGTTTTGATGTATTATGGTCAAGATATTGCAGTACAATTTAATGAACTAGGTATAAGCTATAAACAGAACACTTTAAATTATCAGAATATATACATATATATATATATGTGTGTGTGTGTGTGTGTAGGTATGTATGTATAAAAATCTACATATAATACATGAGTGCATGTTTTCTAGATTTAGATTTTTTGTTGCTAATTTGGTCTGGAAAAATCGAATTTCTTTTCTGAGAATTAATGTATGGTATACCGATGATTGGAATATCTACGTCGAATACTGCTGTGCGTATCGTTCGTATTTTCGCCGGTAGCAGACGTGTGCCCTTGGATTTTAAAGGAAGGTCATTAGTGCAGAAAGACTCGACTCTCTACGCTTCCAGATTTAAGAAAGGCTGCAAATATACATAATGCGTTTATTTAGAAAGAGACCAGTCTACATGCTTTTGTAATTAGTTAATTTCAAATGAAGATTAATGATGAAACTCATAATGCATTTGTATCTCCGGGGGTTAGGACGGTGGGGGATGCAGGGGACTCAGATGTTGAGGAAAGAGGAAAAGGGTTTCAGACTTCTTCGATAACAGCTTTCTGCAAAACAAACACCAGGCACTGAATTCACTTACTGAGACTTTTCCTTTTGAAAAGAGGAAATTGCTTGGAGCGAACTTTCGGGGTCTCGGTGATACCTGTTTCCTGGTTCATATTTCATTGAATTTTACACGGGTGCTACTGCTCAGGGTTCGAGCCTATGTATCTATTTTCTTTTCTTTATTTTTTCTCAATTTTCCTATAATGCCACTTGCACTCAAGGTGTCACGGAGAAGTGGTACCGGTAGTTATATTAATTTTTCTGTCAATTTTTATTCTCATATATATATACATCAATCGATTTTTAGCTTGCTAGGCCTCCTTAAGTGTACATTTCAGGGACATATTTCCTACTCTGTCCATTCCCCGCCTCCTGCCCATGACACTGGGGTTTGACTTTCCTGGTTTAGAATTAGAGTTGTTTGTGCCCTCAGACTGGTTGCCAACCAAGGCTGCTAAGCCATATCTGAAGATTGATTCGTGCCTTTTCTAACGGCATTAATACAAAGTGAATGGCAGTTGTTACAGCCGGAGCTTGAGTTTGAATATGGTTTGCCGATTTGATTTTCATATAATAAAGTAATTGAGCCTGGTAAAAAAAAAACGTTTTCAACAAAAGCCATGCATTTTTCAACAGGAAAAGCCCTTTTCACTTCGAAGATAAGAGTAGCGATCATAGTTCCCTCTAAGCTACGTGTGTGTACACGCGTGCACACGTCCTACAACCAGCACACAAAGGAAATTAATGTGCCCACAAAAGTTAGTTATCTAAAATAATTCAGGAAATAATGAATATATGCATATGATAATAATTATATATCATAATTTTACTTACTGAAATTAATTTAGCTGTTTCTGTTGACAAGTCAATCAGTTTTATTAATACTACATTTATGGGCATTGTACTGCATGAAAATAGCAGATATTCATTGACGTTTTATATAACAGAACAAAAAACTGAACAAGCGTAGAATAAAAGAATAGGATAAAGTGCGGAATAAAATCTCAGCTAAATACTTCGTACGATGAAATCATACTTGTACTATATCAAAACATTACAATACTATTTTATTGACTACGAGGGATGAGCTGTGGCAAAATTATCTCAAAGCAATCTCAAGTTTACACAAACATGTAAGGCGCACATACATTTGTCAGAGGGACGAATTTTGCACAACGTAAGATTTTTAAACCTTCTCTCTCTATCCCATATTCTGTCAGCTTTCCTTCTGGCCCGCTCAACTCATCTTGGTAAATATCGATACATACATCTAGTGCACAACGCATTAATCAGTCTATCGCTTAATTTTCTCTGCAACTAAGGTATTCTGGCGGAGAAAAAAAGATTTCGTTTGAAGTGAAAAATCGAAATTGAAAACCTTTTGAGGTTGTTATACTTCTTATCAATATAACAGATAATTACAATATTTCCATCTCGTCTTCAACAATAGAAATCGATACCAGAAATCAATGGCTTCGATTATTCTATATAAAATAATGATATGCGTTCGCTTCGTGTTAAATGACGTAAGATTCAGTAGCATCTGTCCTGGTTTCCTTCAGAACAGACATACTGAAAGAGAAGCTTATTGTGATCATTTGGGACAGTTTTTTCGATTGCAATAATTGGCTGATAACATTAAGCAAATGATTTTAAAATGGAACCAATTACATTCATTATTGCAAATCTAAATTTATTTCTATAAATCCATTATGCTATTTATAAATATCAAATATTATAGTATTGAGAAAACAATATGGAAAACAGCTTTAGTAAAGCAGTAAATATTGAATAAAACAATATCACGGTGTGATATTACGTGACATTGTTTTCTTGGAAAATTACTTTTTCAATATTGTTTGATTCAAAATTAATACTAGGGTTTTCCACGTCTGTTGCAGACTCTCGGGTGGCCAGCGATACCTATACGAGAGAGCATGGATATCTCACTGTACGTCAAAATAAGTCTCTAGACAACATTATATTTGGTGTTGTAGAGGTGTTGTTAATGGTTGCATTTCTACTAACTCCGGTCTAGGAAAGGGTTAAACAAAAATGTAACCAAGTATATTAGCTGCACTTCAACATAAAAAGAAAAGATGGATTAAAATGATCAAATGATCCCAAATATGGAAATTTTCAATAAATTGGTATTGGTTCGTAACGATCAAAATCCTCAAACGGTTAACTGAATTTATTAGGAACGAAAATGAAAGTGAAAGTAGACCTTCTGGCAACCATCAAAATCTTTCTTTTTTTTTTTTTTTTTTCAAATGGCTCTCTTATAAGGAACAGCCGTTGCCAGTGTGGATAACAGTTTGGAGAATGCGAGCCGAGTTCAAACTCCGGCAAGAACAGTTTTTGTACACTTTGAACTAATGTATTTGAGAAAGGTATGAACCAATCTCCCCCTAACTGTGGGCAAAATAGTGCAGGGTGAAGTAAATGAAACTACCTCAGATGTTTGTCTCCTGTAAGTCAATTTCATACTTCTCAATCGTATTCTGATATTAGGAATCCGAGGCAGGGTGACTGAAGCCGTAGCCAGCGATTGAGAACCTATCCTTACTCATCCTTTTAATTCTTTGCGAGGACGTAGGAGAAGCCAACATATGCCTGCGTCTATCATAGAGAAATTATTATTAAAATTGACACTTACTTTCATAGCTGTTATTTGTGTAGATGAAAAAATAAGTATAAAGAATTATTTTCCACTTCGTCATGTGATAATGTATAACAAGTTCTTTATTTTGAATCTATCTTACTATTAAGTAACTATAATGGGAGAAATTTCTATACACCGATATAACAAACCATTCAGTTAATATTCCCTGTTCTTGGAAAATCTAATAAAATTGAATAAAACATCACAGGTTATATATCTTCCATCAGAGATGATAGATCTAAATTTAGGTCTAAAATATCTAAATTGAAAATAAATCTAAATTTAGATGTGAAATATCTAAATTGACTTCAGATCTTAATTGAGACATGAATATCTAATTCGGCATCACTGAAGAGAAGTAACTGAAATATTTCGAAGCAGTGAACAGACGGATTTTTTTTTCTTACGTGATTATCATAGCAGGTAGCTCCACACACCATAAAAACCGGTCCCAATTCTCTTGCCATATATCTATTTCTATTCTTCTTTCCCCCCCTCTCTCTCTCTCTCTCTCTCTCTCTCTCTCTGTCTCTCTCTTAATTCTTCTGTCTGTATTTATCTATATACAAAAAGAATTGACGTCCTATCTATCTATCTATCTATCTATCTATCTAGTCCAGTCTATTCATATCTATCTATCTATCAAGTAAACTGAAGTAGGTGGATCTTTAATTGCGTAGTTCCTTTTCTCCTTTCCTATCATCTGATGGATATTCTGATCCGTAGCTATGTGCACTATATATGATTTGGTATTTATTAAATCTGTGCCTCCAAGATTCGTGGGATATTCGACTGAGCCTTGTATATTAGCAAGAGTTTGTGTACGTGAGCCTGGCCATGTATATGCCTACATGTGTGAGTTTAAATACCGTGAGTTTGGCTTGACACACAGACATGAAACATGGAAAAGAAAATAACTAATCCACTTGAATAGAAAAACAAGCTCAGAACAACTCATAGAGTGATTGGAATAGTAATGTAAGGAATGGAACAAAAAGATTTTTTTAAAAGATCAAAATAGGTCAAAGAACAATCGAAAATAGTATATATCATAGGAATAATTGGGAGGACGAAAATGGAGAGGGACAAGATATTTAGTTGGAAGTAAAGATAACAGATGGTGCAAGGAGTTGACAAAATGATTCGCAAAAAAGATGACAAACGCAGTAGGAGAAGACCAGATATAAGATGGAGAGATTAGATAGAGGTTTTGCTGATAAGACATAGCAGTGTTTGCCACGGTCGACACGGAAGGAGCCGGGAAAGGCTTTTGACTAGCAGTGGAATGATGATGATGATGATGATGATGATGATCAAATATGGCTTGCTTTTGTGGATTCTTGTGTTTCACTCCGTTCGCTTGTACTTATTAACCCCAAACTATCAGTTGAAGAGCAAACGAAAACAACAAACATACTTTCATATTTTTACGTATGGAGATGTGTATCAAAATTAATGAGTTGGAAAAAAGATGATATATAAGCGTATATCTATACGCTATTTACCTTCAGTACCTATTACATGACCATTACAGAAGAATTTCTTTTTGTAAATAGGTACCCAGGCTTCATTCTATGTTTATGTACGAATGTGCGGACACAGATACGCCAAACATACAGAGATAAATTTGATCCAGATTGCTAGTTAGCAGTAAGATTAGAACAAGTGAATAAATATACTAAAAAAATAGGTAGTCTTAGATCAGTGTTTCCCAAACTTTTGGGGGCTAGTGTCGTCTTTTAAAGCATACACTTCATCATTGTACACCGCTAAGTCGTTCAAAAATGATACATTGATAATCAAATTTTTTTTGGGGGGGGGGATTCACAGCCAAAAAATATAATTGTTCAAAAGTATGTAAATAGATGAGATATGAGATATTGATTGGTATTCTTAACCCTTTGCCAACCACATTGTCTTCCGAAGTCCACACTACCCCATGCCTTCCAACGGCTCCTGAGTCTCCCAGCGCCCAGGAAGGCTGTAGAACAAGGGCTTGGTTGTTTTGTTTTTCTAAATCATACCTTTTAAATCAGTTGCTATTAGCTCTACGCTTTTAAAATATGCAGATGCATCATGAAACCAAATATAAATGAATCAGTCTAGATCTAGGAATATAATGATATTTCCGATGCTACTCATTTTTACAGTTATACACCCTAGTGTGCGATCTGCTTCCTCGAGACCACCAATACAACGGGAAACTAGGACATATGGTTTTGCATAGTTATACTTGTATCAGGGAAGTATAGAAGATAAATTACTGATCTTCATATTTAGCAGCTGTGTGCCAGCGATGTTATCGACGAGGATCTTCGTGTAAAGCACTAAAAGCGTTAAAATATTATTTATGTAACTTGGTGGTTGCATTTATTACGCCGAATATCTTTGTCTGCTTGTGTCTTTCTCTGAAGCGTGTTTAGAGATGGGATGGAAACGCGTGCAAAACCGAGAAAAAAATTAAGATGCTGAGTCATAGTTTGTGAAAATGTCTTTACGAGGTGTGAACCTAAAAAAAAAATCATAAAGAGGAATTACAGTGGAATGGGAAGGGAACAGTTTGACGTTGAGAAATTCGTATCGGTAGTCGTTGATGTGGGTGTGGAGAGAAAAGGGAAGGACTGAAAGGTTCGGGGGGAAAACGGAGTGCGGGGCAAAGTCTTGGGGAACAGCAATAGGCAGAAGAGAGAAAGAGTATAATAATCAATCTTTTCGATGGATGAAAAAAAGGGGTAGTGGAGAATAGGAAGCATGCGGACGGACAGACAGACAAACAGACAGACAGATATAGACACACAGACAGACGGATAGAGAGTGAGATCGAGGTGGGTAAGCGAATAAATTGCGTGCCAGCCTGTAAGAGAGATTTATATGAGAGCAATGCTGAAAACGATGTGGAAAGGAGATACAGGGATGGGTGACGAGACTTTAATATATTGCATATTTTATTTCTCATCCTTCCTCCTGCCCATTCTCTCTGTCTTTCTGTTTCTCTGTCTCTCTGTCTTTCTCTCTCTCCATGCTTTTCCAGGGGAAGAGGCTCCACTGTTTAAGCAAGTGCTTTCGTTCATAGCGAGAATGCGCTGTGCCACTGCTATCTTTGCTTCCCCAAAACGCCAACATTGCCAATTCATAACATCGATCCAGTTTTTCTGTTGAAAGCGAAAGTGAAAGTGAAAGTAGAGTAAAAGTAAGTTTCAAAGCTTGGAAATATCGTGATAA
The DNA here is from genome assembly GCA_963457665.1 of Thysanoteuthis rhombus. NCBI lineage: Eukaryota > Metazoa > Mollusca > Cephalopoda > Oegopsida > Thysanoteuthidae > Thysanoteuthis > Thysanoteuthis major. The sequence goes on from OY735204.1 coordinate 53,788,084, forward strand.
AACAATACATCGAGAACGAAAACTGTTTTTTTAATGTCATTTACCGCTTTAATATAATAGTTTTTCACTGTCATTCTTTCTATTGTACTACCCATTTCCTTTAGACCACTGATAAGATGGGAAGCTGGGTAATATAGTCATATATAGTTGCATTAGGGAAGTATTTGAAGTAGAACAAACGACGAAAAATAAGGTAATAAAATGAGAAGAAGTTTAATTTAATTTCTTCGTAATAGTATTTGTTCAGTCTGGCACAAGGACACAACTGTTGTGTATTCAGTGGGAGATGAACTTATTAGCAGCACTAATGGTCTACTGAAATGGCTTACTAATCACAGCGCCTGGGCGAGACACGTATTTTCTTCTAATGTTTTTGTTAATCAAATCCACAGAGATTAATGTGTCGCTTCTGTTTCATGCATATTTTTGTGTTGATTAAGTTTATACTATATTTGAGACTGTAAATTGTCCACGCTCGTCACACAGTTGAAAAATCACTTTTTTTATATTAATCTAGCATGAAAAACCTGTCAGTGGTTATGTATTCAACCAGGAGAGACTCGGGTAGTTAAGCATATGGGCAGGTTGAATCATTTGCTTTGATTTATATTTCTACCACTTGATGACGCCACGATAAGCCTGATTTTGAACAGAAAAAATGTTCCCCTGTATCTTTCTAAATGTGATTCATATGTACTGTGTACGTTTTTTCACATTGTTAAGTAACTTTTTCTCTTCACAACGATTGCCTAGTTCATGATGCAATGTGCGGTTGATGATGGTGTAATATATGTTTATGAAAAGTGGCAATAAACATTATATATTCTGCATTTCAAACAGCTTATGTCAGAAGTCTTGTAAGTTGGGCTACTCAGTCCTTTGGGACTGTTTAAAATTGAAGCAGCCGGGAAAAAAATCCTGCAAAATATCAAAGCAAACCTCAACCAAACATATATCACCTTGAACGAATTTTAATATTGTAAAACTCAAAAGTCCGAGTCTTATTGACCACGTTTCTCAATGTAAAAAACAAAAACAGCAGCAACAATCCACACTTAATTTAGGAAAGGTAACTCTCCACCATCAGTCCGTCTCAACCTGAAAGTCTTACATATCAATGAAAATTTATGTTACAAATATTTCAAGTCGTGGAAAAATTTTTTCAAAAATACAACTCTCAAATTGATATTGGCGAGTTAATTCCAGCCTAATAAAGAGATAGATGAATGAATGTATTCATAGTAACAAAAATACTTTCAAGATATGTCTTATAATAAATACAATACAAACGTTCAGTCGGAATATACGCCTGAGTTTCACCCTGCAACAGCCATACTCGTTTTGACACCATCTTGTGTTTTCGATTATGCATCTAAAAGGTCGGCAAATACCTTATATAATCCTTTTTGTCAAGAAACAATGAATCAATGGCTACCGTCTGTCAAAGAATATGGCAGCTTGTTTGCTGCTTTTACCCCGGTAGTAATTTAGGTGGAATGTATTGCATATTTTGTCACTCATTGTCGGCTTTTTTTCTCTCTGTGTCGCCTAACACCGAGGCGTAACAGTGGTCAAGGTGACTGGTGTCGAGAGGGAATTATTTGTACGAAGTTGATACAGTCTCGATTGGAATTCAAATTCGTTTCCGTTTTCAGTGAACCACTTCGAGCAAGCTTTCATGGGAGTAACATGTAACTACATTCTAATCACAATGGAATAATCTCTGGGTATTTCTCTGCGTGCGTGCGTGCGCCGCGATTATTCGACAACTGATCATTGTAAGAAGTTGACAATCGCCAGATGCATTACTTAGTACACAAGACAATGCAGTGTTGAGCCTGAAGTTTTTAGATCAGCAATTCTCGATAAATCTAATGAAGATTTTTTTTTTCCTATTAATTACTTTTCTTTACGCCTGCTCTTTAGATTCATCTGAGTTTAGATACGAAAACCAAAATAATTCGAAGTCTTAGTTTCGTACGACGGACTGAATAATATTTTTTCCCTGCAATCATAGTATGTTGCTCTGCACACCATACAATCCAGCCCATTTCGAACAAGTTCCTTTCGAACGGACACTACCCAATTAGACATTAATTGGAACGATTACACCGTGTAACATTTGGGGGGGGAGGGGGTCTGGGTAGTAAGTGTTATTTTCTGATTATGTCTATGATGCAATGAAATGACTGTTACACCCTCCAAAGTGTGCTCCTGTAAACTAGGACAGCGATATTTTGAAATCTAGTTATTTCCAATAAGACAACTAGTACATACGCACCCTAGTATCGCATAAATTATGTTAAACAATTACGTATGAATATCACTGTCTTCATTACAAAAAAAAACAATCAAGGTCAACCCTCCAATTCTTATATATTTCCTAAAATATACCCGTCCAAAATGACTGGGGTTTTCAAGTATGGACCGACACTAAGGAGCCTAAAGCTATTTTAATGGGTCATGCATTTTCAATAATTCAAGTTACTAAATTTTAAGTTTATGCAAAGTCACAACTCATCTTAAGCTGTTTTGATGTGCGATTAGACATGAAGGCTTAAGAATTTCTAGGGTTTAATGTTTATTATGTCATAAAAAGGCGGTGAATCAACCAATGATACCAGACAAATAAATGAATAAACTTGTAAAATGCATAGAAACTCAAAATATGATTAGATGATATATTTTTCTAATGCATTTATTTAAATATACGTGTCACCAATATTTGGCTTTAGTAATCTTAATCTTTGGAAAAAGATGAGAGCCACATTTGTAGAAGAAAGGATCAAATCGGGAATCAATCGTAAAAGCAACGAGCATGGTCCTTGGTATTCCGACTCTGAGACTGCATTCCCTTTATACTTAAACGGGCCTGGGTCGTTGGGCAATTTTTTTCTGTTTGCCTACACGTACACCAGTAGGACGGAGGCATTTTTTAAAGAGGCATTGCATTAAATTAGTCCTCGTTGGGAAGCTAAATGATAATTTGGGGTGGGGGGAAGGAGTCAACTGGGGTGGGGCTCCCAGAATGTGAGGTGGAGATGGAACGGGGGTACTGTCGTTGTTGACGTGGTGGCAACTATTTTTAAACGCTGCAAGATATTTACGTGGGAGTTGATTAGAATTAATGAGTCTGTTCCTGGAATCAAGACTTCCATCGGCAAAGGAAGACAAAAATGACGAAACGAACAGAAAAAAAATGTAATTAAATCTCTAAATTTCCATTAAATATTTCATGATGAATACACATGAATTAGGCTGCATCTTGGCTTTGACGGATTAACATCAGCTAGAGGCGAATTCAGGTCCAGTGGGATGCACTGGTGGTTGAAGGCACAAATATCTAAATGTACGCATGCATGTTCGTATGAGTGTATGTATATGTTCATTCATGGGAGTGTGCATGTACGCACGTATCCGTTTATTTCAAAATTTAATTAATCTGTGATGGCTTCAAATGTCGATATCGTCCGATGCGCCTTACGGCGAATGTTCAAGTATGTTAATTTATTTACATGATTTTGCTCACTTGATTTCTGACAAAATAGATTTTAATAATTCACAATAATTGTCCCTTGGATTGTAAGAGGACCGAACCGCTTCTCAGGATGAAATTTTGTTGATTTCCTGTCGAGGCTTTATCGGGGTAAAGTTGAATCTCCGCTCAATTTCATAGGGAAAACGTTTTGAAAAATCAAATTGATACACAGTGAATATCGGCTGTAAGTATATTAACTAAGTTGTTTGCTCAATTCTAAGTGGATCACCACTTCTACTCCGTCATGTTTTTCATATTCCTCTACTGTGATTTTAACTCATGACCAACTAATTGCCGGGAGACTGTCTTACTGAGTGGAATGAATGGACAAGTCTTAGATAATGATGAAAACTTAATATACGATATGTACACTCTGCTAATTAATACAAGTCAAACACCACGGGCGTATTCCATCCTAATGAATAAATACATTTATACAAATTACACACACACACACACACACATACAGATATATATATATATATATATATATATATATATATATATATATGTACATATATATATATATATATATATATATATATATATATATATATATATATATATATATATATATATGTACATATATATATTATTTCCCATATATGCAATACAGAAGTCGCAGTAATCATTTTCAGTTGGAATACATGTTGGGGAGGGAGTTTTACCCTGCAGTAATCAGACTTGTATTCAAAGTTTCTGTTCTAGAACGATCGACGAAATTGAACAACGTCGAACATGGCCAATCCCACAAATGAGTGTCCCTCTCGGAACATCCCGTCCCGTAAGTAGATCATGTAGAAAGCATCCAGTAGCGATCCCCATAATCCTCATAAGGAGAAAACCGATATGTACACTACGCTGAGTAATACAAGCCAAACCCCCACGATCATCCCACCCCCCATACACACCATACCGCCCCTCGATCTAATGACTGTTTTGGCTGCAAGCGACGAGAAATGAATGAATGGATTATCATATTCTCGTGTCCCAGATATTTTTTTTTTTTTAATTTTTATTCTATTTTTTGTTTTTTAAGAATCGTCTTTCATCTTTCCACGGAATTCCGAAAATGTCTCATTTTCTGTGTCGCGGCACAAGTAAGTAGGTCACGGTTTGAGAAAGAAAAAACTGCTTTTCTTTTGCGTTTGCAAAAATTAGATTGGAAATATGATTTTGGGAAGAAAAGTACTCACATATTCCTAGAAATAACATAGTAATCGCGTTTCTTCTTGCCGTATAGATCAATATTACAATATCATACAAACACTTTCAAATGCTGCATAATGCTTGTTACCACTGATATGCGTATGTGTATAAATATATATGTGTATCTGTATTGTTATATAATTCATATATATCTACATATATATACATTTATATATATATATACATACATACATATATATTTATATATATATATGTATATATATATATATATATATATATATATATATATATATAAAGCTTTACAGTTATAAAGTTTCTTCAAAGTTTTTTGTATCATTTCAATATCTCTCGATGCGATCTATATCCATCGATGCAATCAATGATATTTTCTTCAGTGTTTTTTCCCTGTTTTACATATACTTTGTTAGTGCGGTACAATGTGTGAATTTTCTCTTGTTTGGATCATTCAATCCTAATATACAAATACATTTATAGATAAAAATATATATAAATAAATACATTCATTTTTTTCACTTATGAAATCATATACACAATACAAAAGTTGCAGTAATAAATATATATATTATCGATTAGGAAGAGTAAGAAATGTATTAATAATACGTTGAGCCCATTCAATTTTTGAAAATTTCAATTAAATCATTTTAGATTAAGTCGTATAATTGATCGTAATTTTATAAATATATGTATATACATATATGCACTGATATACTCACACATCGTCTGTGTATTTGTGTTTTATATATTCATATATTAACAGGGATCCCGGCATGAGGATCAAATGATTTCTTGCCCATCCGGCCCGGCCCGGCCCGGCCCAAGCGCACTCCTGTGTACAGTTGAACATTATCTCCTGGTTAATGTTGTCAAATTCTGGTTTTGTTTTCCCCTGTCAACGCTGGGATTCCCTGCTAGCAAAAACGCTATCAGGGAATCTGTTGTCAGAGTGCGCCAGGAAGTTTCCCGGGAAATAAATTGCTTCATATTTCACAATGCGGAAATAAAACATGTTCTCCGATAAACATTTTCTACACAACGAAACCATGTGGGCACAATGGCGCAAAAGTTTTTTGTGAAACTTATTTTCTGAAAATTTTGCAAAATACATTCGCTAAATACAGTTGAAAGATCTGTTTACTGACGACGTGAATAAGATTTTGGTGAGGATCCTTTTTATCAGGAATCAAAATGTCCCCGTGGTGCAATAAGTAGAATGTCCGACTACTAGCAGGCTGGATGTACAAATCACAGTTCAGGATATGAATGTCTGTTTGCTTTCATTTCAATCATGTGTGCGCACAAACATATATACATATATATATATATATATATATATATATATATATATATATATATATATATATATATATTAGGTTATACATACTTATATATGCACAAACATATATAAATATATATATATATGTGTGTGTGTGTATTATATTCATAAATGTTATATTCACGAGGGAGGATCAATGATTCCGTTGCCTGGCACGTAGTTATTGCCTAAATTTTGATCTTCTCTATTCACTGTATAACCAATGATGGTCACCTGTGGAGCTGAGACATGGAATATAAGCAACAGACTGACTCTCATTCTGAGAACCATGCAACGCCCGCACGAGAGAACCATGCTCAACATCACATGGAGAGATCATAAGATAGCACAGCATGTTAAGGCTATCATTGAATCTAAAAACCGAAATGGCAATGGGCTAGTCATGTTGCAAGAATGGCAGACAACTGGTGGACATCATGACTCACAACATGGATCCCCAGAGATCACATGCTAGAATACTAGATGGAGTAACGAATTAGACAAGTTCACAGAGTATTTGCGACGTGACGTCCATGATTGCTTGGTGGCTATCTGACCAACTGAGCTGGACAGAATAGTCTTTATGTACCCACGAATTTTTTTATTACCTATTCAATACAAAAGCTACAGCAGTCATCTTCAGTAGTGGTGGAGTTTGTCTCTGCAGCAACTGGGCTTGTTTACAGTTACACTCTCTGTTGAGCTGGCTGTTTCCTAGAGATCACCGGTGAGACTGGGAAACTTGGTTATATGATTACATACAATTACATTGGGGAAGGAAAGAAATAAAATATTTAGAATCAAAAGATTTCCTTTTTCAAAGATGCGATACCATCTGTAGCATCATTCACCTTCACTAACTGACATACCGAAATATCAGTTACGTTCCTTTCTCGGTGTTGCATATTTAGAGGTTTATATCTAGATATTTTTGGTCGTGTTTAGATGTTAGAAATTGCTATCAGATGATTTTCAATGAAAATAAGTTATATTATGATAAAATAAAGGTGATAGTAAAAGTCACGTTTTATTGATAATATGTATTAATATATATCCCCGATTTCACAACGAATGATCTAGACGTTTTTATGCGTTTTAAGATGTTTTTTGATAGAGTTTTAGATTTGAGCTTCGAAGTAAAGTTGGCAACACCGCCTTTGCTCGATCTCCACATAAGAAAAGAACTAGAGCTTCTATGGTTGGACTTTCAGGTTTGCTTTAGCTTTCATCAGTGGTGGCCTGGTTATCGATTCCCCCCCAAAAACGATTTCTTAGTTGGTCATTTGTTTTTGTTTTTCCCACAGTTATGCGTAAAGGATATTGTATTTTACTTGTAACATGCATATACACACATGTGCACGCATACACACATGAACTTACACGCACATGGACATACACACATACACTTACACACACACATATATATCTTCACTGTCTCAGGGGTTACTTTATTTATGATGAGGGTGTTATATATTTTGAATTTTAAGATAGAACAGATATTTTTCACCACAAAACACTGAATATTCTCTCTCTCTCTCACACATACATTACACTCTCTCTTTCTCTCTCTCTTTCTCTCTCTCTCTCTCTTCTCTTCTCTTCTCGTACTGTACATATAGGAGCGTGTGCTTGGATCAATAGGTGTGTACCCTATCGATGAAGAAATGTTTATTTCATGGAATTTTTTTAATGAAATCTCCTTCTTTGTCGATGCGTTTTATTCTACGGTGAATATTTCCCTTCAAAATTCAACTAATTATTCTGAAGCCATCGACTTACTCATACATCTTCGTGTATATATATATATATATATATATATATACATCAATGTGCATGTGTGCGTGTGCGTGTTTGTGTGCGAAGTCATTTCATCCGTGATCTTTCTTTAGGTATGAATACATGGAAATCCTCAGAATTATATTTCATTCTTCCCACCTTTGTCTGTTCTGAATTTCATCCAATCTGTATGTTTATTTCACTTGGTCTCAGCTTCTTCGTGTTTATTTATCATTTCTTGTCCTTTTCTAAATATAACTATTTTCACTCTCAAAGAAGCCTCATATATATATATATATATATATATATATATATATATATATATATATATATGGGGGATGTGCGTGCGTGTGTGTGCATGTGTATTATCATATTATGTACGCAAACACACGCCTATATGAATATTCAATGTGGATAATTGTTGAAAAAACTATCAAAATAATAACATGAATGTATACAATTCATATACGGCTACATATATCTATATCTATTTATATATGTGTGTGTGTGTGTGTGTGTGCATGTGTAGAATGTTGATTTTCTTGGATATATAAGTCGCCTTGTACACTGGTACAGCTCTGCATATGCGGATTGTGACTGTCAGAGAAAGATTCGTACGATGCATTATGCACACAAAATAAGGCCGGGTGCGCACGCACTCAGTCTAAAATTGGATTGCATGCCTGTCAAACAAAAAAAGAATTCCTATTGTCAGTCGATGAAGATGATTCAGCACCACGTGACCTTCGCCCTCCTTCCATTCCCGTCCCAAGTCACACCCTCCCCACAGCACACCCCCACCCTGAACCAACCACTCACCTCAGTCGCTGGCTTTGCGCCACGACTCATCTCCCTCTTGCGATCCCCGAATGAATTATGAATGCGAGCCAACGCTGATGATTCTCCATATTTATTGGAATTAAATTTCTCCTTTCCATTACCTCGCTTAGTTTTCTTTCTCTTCCGTCTTCTCCGCGAAGGACATCTGAAAGTCCCAACGTCTATTATCATTGCCAGCCATTTAAAAGACTACTCTCGGTTATTTGTAAATAAATATCCGTGTCAGTGGACTGTCAGGCTGAGACATTGATCCCACTATCTGAAGTGCCACGAGCCGCATTCATTGATGACGTAGAAGCATGTAAATTTACTCATCGTTCCAGGGTTTTACTGTCACGTAGCACTGCTTTGTAGATTATATAAGCCACCTTAAAATTCTGCACTCGTCGGTTTCTTATTCTTCAGGATACAGCAGTAAACAAGAAAACTATTATATTAAACAAAATTCTTCCTTTCTTCCTCATATATCTCTGCGCATATCAATCTACTTCAGTTTATTCAGTTCTATATGTTTTTGTAACCTATCTGTTTATTCGAATCTATCTTTATATATCATATCTTTGTTTACATCTAATTTTTATATCTGTTCCGATTACTGCTTATCTATCTAAGTATATATCTTGAACTTCTTGCACCCGCCCTCCCTCACTCTATCTCCATATCAATTATTATCGCAGATATTGTTAGTATGTATTTTCATAATGCTATTGAAATATTCTACGTTCTCACCGAATATTTTTTGTTTCTCTTTCTTCCTTTCTTTCTAAAATTCTTTCTCAATTCTCTTCATTCTTCCTTTGATTATTTAATTCTTTTTTTTTCTCATAACCTTTCTCTATTTTCTGTTTTCTCTTTCATTCTTTCTCTCTTTGCTTTTTTTTTTTACATTTTTTTACTCTACATTTTTATGAATAATTGGTCTAAGACAAAATTCCTTTGTTTGAAATTCCTTCCTACAACTACTTTCACTTTCACTTTCATTCCATTTTTTTTTTTTAATCCATCATCCAAATATTTCAATTATTTCAAGTTCTTCTCTCAAACATCTCTTACTTTTTGTCGTTGTCGAACACTTTACATTTTGGTAATTTATACAGTACTTTTTTTCTATTGCATTGCCATTTGTTTACTTTATGTATTAAAATAACAAGTTGATATATTTAACACCGATTTGATTTATTACGCCAATTTATAAAATCATTGAAATCTGCACAAATTTCTTCTTTTTTTTCGTAATTTGGATAGTATCTTATTAATTGTGCAATCATTAATTTATTCTTTATAATTCAGTAAGTTAATATCATAGATATTAGTAACAACTTATATTTACACACTTATGTAATGGATTTAGTTTATGTCTCCTCTGAAAACGCATCCTCAGTATAAAATCAGGACGTGTATCTATCCATCTTCATTCTGTGAACTTGGAATGCAAAACCAGCCTCCCATCTGTTTCTCCTCTCGCTATTGTCATTGGTTAACAGCAACGAGGCTGTCGACGGCTCTGAGAAGCAGGTCGGAAGAAATCTTTATTTATGCGACAACCGAGAGAAATCCACCATAACATTGTGACCAGGCGAGAATTTCTCTCTCAATTCACTTGCATATAATAATACATCTTATATGCTCGCTCATCATCATATATTCAGTAGTAACCATGTATCGTTCCACGCTGAGGGATATAACTGACATAGTAAAATAGAAGTTAATTTGTGTAACTGACATATGAGGTAGAATTTCATTCATCTTCTAATGACGTAATAAAATGCTGAATTTGAAGAATGATATAGAAATATATTTAAAACAAAAACAGAAAATATTTTTGAAAGTTCGGTTGCTATCAAAAGAATGATATTCTGCAAACCCACTGAAATTGAGATCTCTATAATCCAAATATATAAAATGCAATGTGTTAATCCATACATTTCATGTGTGCTGTCATTTTGGATAGCACAGGTAAATTAGTACGTATATAACTATCCAGGTATATTATTAAGTTTGTAAGTCAATAATGAAAATGTTATTCATTTTACAAAACAAATACTTATTTTCAACATAATATCCTTCCTTGTCTATGCTTGATCACTCCTATAGATATACTAACTTAGAGTTTTATAACTGTATGAGTATGTGTTTGCAAGAAAGAAAAGCACTAAATGTTAGTTGATCTTTGTCGTTTATCATTGTTGCAATCCATTGTTAGTGAGTTCGATCTTCAGTTGTGAATCCATGCTCTTACTGAGAGCCTGCTCAAGATTATACTAAATTACGTATCTTGTACGTCCGTCCAGATTCATAACATTCTGAAAGTTTGTTTTTTTATTTATTTCTTATATCGACTCTTTTATGGAACTGTACGAACCATAGTCCCATCCCCTCTTTTGTAAGTAAATAAAACCTCGAAGAAAGATAATATCTAATTTTGAAATAATGCATGGTTTTGTCGTCAAGATTAGAACGTATGTAGGGTGAAGAGAAAGCGTCCCATCTTTAGGGAGACAACTCCCGATGGAATATGGAGACCAGTGACAAGGTGCTGGTTTCTGTTGCATACGCCAGCTTGATGATCCTTGCAATTCGAGATTGCAATAGTAGGATACTGGTTCATCAGAAGGATACCTTAGCCTTACCACACAGCTTAGAATGTATTCAATTAGCCACTGCATGCATAGAGAAATTTGTCCCAATCATAAGTTTTCAAATCTCTTTCCTGATACCAGGAATCGAACACAAGACCTTCCGCTGCGAGGCAGACTCGCTAACTATCACACTATCCGTGCAGATATAGGTCGTCGTTAGGTCGGAATACTTTCAAATTTACGCTTCGTAACACTGGCAAATCCTCTGATTTAGGATAGTTATAATGTCTTCCCGTTTGGATCTTTATTTGTTTGCATATTGTGTATGATTGATTGAGATTTTGGGTTCATGCCTGTCCAAAGGATTTGAATGCTGAGATATACAGATTGCAAGTCAGCTGGTTTACAAATTAGTTCAGTGTGTTATGGTTCAATATGGTTTGATACTTCACATTCATTTCACATAGGATAAGTAATACTGTAGATAAAGATTTTGATGGATAAATTGATAGGTAGATAGGCATTTACATATGGAGATAGACCGACGTATAGATAGCTAGGGAGATAAAGAAACATGCACATACGTCGGTTAATAAACCTACATAGGTAGATAGGTAGATACTCAAACAAACATATAGATAGGTAAGTGTACCGACATACGTAGAGATAGGTGGGTTGATAAACAGACATTGACAAATAGGCGGATAGATATTCGACAGACCAGTGCTGTTGACAGACAGACATATCGACGGATGATTGGGTATATACACAGACAGAGAGACATACAGACAGACGAATACGAACATGAAGGTACAGAAAGCAAGATATGGAGAGATTTGTGGAATAAAGGAGGAGAATGAAACATCTTCAAAAGATTTCAATTCGTTTCGATGGACAATTCTCATCATTATTATGTTATGGTGTCTTCACTTGCTCCGAGACGCTGTTAACTCAACTCCATTTCATTCATTCATTGTTTTCATTTAAAATCGCCCTTTCTTTTAATCTTCGTTCCAGGTTCTTTTCACTCTTTGATTTTAATTGTTTGTTGTCCGCGTTTCCCTCAGAAGGACGAATTCCTTTGATAGACGCCGTTCACCGCCGTTTTCGGGAAACGCTGCCAGATTCACCCTCGTGTGTGTTCACCATGCCGAACCGTTTGTACCGTGCCTAGTTTTGGTAGTGAAAGCGCGAACGCGTAATAATGGCCTAAGCCGATGACGTCAGCTGTTAATCTTATTAAGAAGGGTTATTGGTCCATTAACTGATTCTGAAGGTCTCTTTATATGTGTGAAAGGCAAAGGAAGAAAGACGACTTGACAAAGAAAGAGATATTCATTCATTCATTCATTTCTTGTTGCTCGCAGCCACGCCAGTCAGGAGTTCCGTGTGGATGGGGAGGGGAATGTTTTTTGCTTGAGTTATCGGGCATAGTTTAGAGATCGGTCTCCTCTTTAGGAGGTTTAAAAGAAACTCAAGAGAGCAGCTCTCGACCTGATCCCGAGCCGCTTACGGTACGTGACACTCCAAAACGATGACCCATTTAGGTGCTGGACCACCCAGCGAGAATACTAAAGTATTAACAGTCTGCAAGATAATGTCACTAACCTTTGCTCTACAGTGAAGCACCAAAAGGCCATGAAAATGCTTTCAGCGCATGATGTTCGATAGTTATCTTGTTTATGATTTTTTAATTACAATATCGAATGAGAATAGTTGTTTTCCAGGGAAATACACACACACACACACACACACACACACAAACACACACACACACACACACATATATATATATATATATATATATATATATATATATATATATATATATATATGCACCAAGACCGATATAGAGAGATATAAAAAAACAACATACATACATACCATACATACAGGACAAGAAATCACATGCAAGAGCACATTCGTTCATAGTCACATCCAAAGAAGTTGAATAATTCATTTATTAAACCGTTTAAGACTCTGTACACTGTATCTTCCCGTTGATATAATACATACATACATACATACATACACGTACATATATATCAAAATGAAGTCAATTCACTTTTTCGCTCTAAATTCAACCACCCTGCTACAGAGACATTGAGAGAGATATGTCTGGAAATCTTAGTGTCCATGTGCACATCAGGGGCCCATTCACCTATCAACCATTATTGATTAATTATATATCTATCTATCAATCTATTTTTTCTTAGTCACCCTTTCCTTTTTATTCATCATTTTTTCTTTCTTTTCCTCTTTCCTTTAGGTTCATTTTTTCTATTCTTCCAGTCTCTTCTAAATCATTTTTCTCTTTCTTGTCTTCTCTCATTATTTTTCTTCCTTTTGATTTTATTTCTTTCTTTCTTTCACACTCGTCTTTAAATTTCCAAGGCAACTTTTTCTCTCCCTTTTTTCCCCTTTATTCCTCTTTTCCTCTTTTTCTTCCTATCTATCTCTTTCTTCTGTTTTTCTACGTACGTGTGCACGTGCTTGCGTACGTATGTGTGTATGTGTATGTTTGTGTGTTGCATGATCTGATTATTCAAACAAATAAGCTCCTTCACCCAAATATCTTTCTGCACATTTGCACTTCACACACTAACAACAACCTAATGCCACTTGCATCTTAATATAACAACCAACCCCAAAGGAGAGCAACTTTTTCCCCCCGTCTCATAACCACCGAGCCCGTCCGCAATACAATCAACCAGAATCCCACTATTCCTCGAAGCTCCGTCTTGCTTCAGTGTTCCTCCCACGAGAAAATCATCAGCACCTCCCCCGATCTCACTACCACCAACACTCCAAAACGCGAGGCAGTGGAACCATCCTCCATCCAGCTAGCTATCGATCCTTCCTAAAGCCTTCCAGACACTCTTACTCCATCGTCGGAGGCTGCAGTAGTTATTCGCCATCTTGAGAATGACGGACATTTTGTGAAGAGGCTATGACGCCGACTTGAGAAAGGCTCCGAATATGTCATGACTATCTTTAGCTCGATGTGTCTCATGGACGACGTACAACCTTACGAGGACAAGTGAGGAAAAAAAAAAGAAGCAATTCATATATATATATGTATATATATATATATATAGTTCTTTCTATGGAAAAAGTCACTGTCACTGGATTTATTTAATTTGACTCCAAATGAGAATTTAAAAAGATATATTCCAACATGTTGTTGCAGCTCTGATTTTCTATTTACTGATTTTCAAGTCCTTCATAATCATACGTGCATAAGAATATATATATATATATGTATGTATGTGTGTGTGTGTGTGTGTGTGTATGCGTATATATATAATTATGGATGTACATATATATGTACATGAATATATACATATACATACGTGCACACACAGGAAAAAGCAAGAACCGCTCCAAATATGCTGGGAAATTTAGTAAAAAAAAAATAACACGGACTGTTCGCTCTAAATGACCCCAATAACTGATAATAACCCAGGAAATTGACCAGAAAGGATATTGTATCTTAAGAAAATATTTCTCAATTGAAGAATTGCCTTCCTAATGATGGGATAGGAGCAAACCCTGACCAAAAACCGATGGATTAATTTCACAATCTCTCTTGAGTGAGGGTGGGGGTAAGAAAATATTAGCTGGAGGATGATATTCTCGAAATATTTGGAATTGTGAGTGAATACTTTTTCATTGTTTACAACAAATGCATTTTTTTTTCAAAATCTGCCACTTTAGCCAGAAGAAAGGATGTTGGATATGATAAGATGTGCTTCATTTTTAAATCATTTTGCTATAGAAATACCGACGACGATTTAGCTTGAAACAGCATTTACGAACAAAGGATGGATATTTGTTGCTTCATGAATTAATCCTGGCTGAATTACGTTTATATATATATATATATATATATATATATATATATATATATATATATATATATATATATATATGTATATATATATATATACATACATACATACATACATATATATATATATATATATATATATATATATATATATATGAATAGTTAAAAATATATATATCTCAAGTAGTAAAAAAAAATAAAAGGAATAGAAAACAGATTTTTCCACTGCAGATGTTTAATCGTGGTGCTCAATATTTAATACAGTAATTATAGCTATTAATATCTGAAAAAAAAACTTTCTATGACATATACCCGGTGAATGTTAACATTTTGTGCCTACCACACTCATCAGCAACCGACAATACGTTTTTTCTTGTAAATCATGAAAACAAAAAGCCTACCTACATTTTGCCTACGAATTTTTCTATTATCCGACCAGCTGGGAATGTTACCAAAACTATTCTAACCAACGATTACTATTTGTATATGAAGATGACCCATCAGACTTACCTCCCTTGTTTCTGTATTACAGAACATGTACATGATTAATTTTCTGTTTTAATTATCTTTACGTATACCTGCAGTTTATTCTAGTAAGTTTTCACGTATTTTGAAACATTATATTATCTCTAAATACTTTTTGAAAATGTCAGCGATGAAATTCTAAAAATTAAGTAAAAATTAGCTCACAGGAATTCTCAATGCAACCTGTACTGACAACTCATATCATAAAGATATATATATATATATATATATATATATATATATATATATATATATATATATATATATATATATATATATATATATATATATATATACTGGGGTGGCAAATCTCACTAATCGTTATGCTTACTACTATCAATCTACGTATTCAAATCTCTTCTTGGAAGTTTCTGATATTGTACCATATGTTAATCTCTTTCTGCTTCACTTTTGAGCTTCCCCTTCACATATTTCTATGCATTTGTTCACCACAACTAGATCTTCCACACTTATCACGTTTAGACACTGATTTTGGGCGTAGGGCACACGTCCCACAAGGGGACAATTCAAGTAAATTAGGAGATAATTTGAAATTTGGACGTGAGTAGCCAAAACCATTCTATAGCTCAAAACCAAGTTGTGTAAAGGCTTAACTGATTAATTCTTGATTATAGAACATCACTATCACTTACTGATTGCACGTTGCTTTTAATTGCTAATTTCACAATAGATTAAGAATTTTTTTAAAAATCAGTAAGTATAAGTACCTCCATCAGAATATCTTTAGGCACATTTGCTCTTCACACACTAACAACGTAATGCCACTTACTTGTAATAATTATCAAAAAAAATTATTTCTTGACATTAATTCTTTCTTCAGAAATCTTCTTGCGTTTTTTATTTTCATTTTACTATCTATTAATACACTGTGTCATAGAACGGAGAACATCACGTCTTTTGAGCTATTGAGGTTTGACATAGATTTTTTTAAAAAACCTCAAGAACCATTAGATATACTGTGTTTTATCTTGTGAATACATCTCGTGTTCTCACGTTGATTAATCGTTCTATTTTAAAACATTTTTGTATCTCTGCGATGAGCTCGAATCGTGTCTGCATTAACTAAAGGACAGTTTTTGACACTTTGTCACGTGAAATCTTCCGGTGACAATCCGTGATGCTCAAGTGCTGTGCACAAAACAAAATTGATTTTAATCACATTGAACTACCTCAGTCATATAATATTCTGATATTTACTCATGTACAAACTACACACTAAATGCCACAAATATTATGGGGCAGTGATGATGATAATGTTAGCTTTTCAAGAGTTGTGCATGTAACGAAAAGAGAGGCATCAGAAGCAACTTCCAGCATTGCACGTACAAGCTCAGTAACGAAAATATTGGGTATATGTCTGTTTGCATATCTCTCTCTCTCTCTTTCTCCAAATATATATCCCTCTCTCTCTCTCTCTCTCTCTCTATATATATATATATATATATATATGTGTGTGTGTGTGTGTGTGTGTGTGTGTGTGTGTGTGTGTGTGTGTATTCGACGTGGTTTCTTATCAGTTCTAGTGCCTAAATGTGTGTCGTCGGTAGAATACTTACGTATTTCTCAGCGGTTGTATAAAGGTAGGTGCTCGAACCCAGGTGAAAGGCAAGTTTTTTTCCCAAGCAGTCAACACCCTCTCTCTTGGAAGTTTTCCGTAAGAGAGTTATTCTCTCTCCAACTTGTGCATTATTAAGCTGGGCTTAGTAAAATAATATAGGGAACAATCATGATTTACAAACAAATGAATCCGCACGCGCGTGTTTTTATGCGTGTGTGAGAGAGAGAGGGGGGAAGGGAGGGAGAGAGAATATGTTCTCGTTAAAGTTCACGAACACCATCGAACTGAGGGGACTAGTCACGTGATTATTGTAACAACTGACAGCACCAATTACTCGGTGGTCAGTGGAACCCATCCCCCCTTTAAGCCGATTTAATATAATCTATGATGTCATGACGAGTTAACATGTCCTTATTGGAATACAACGCGCTCTGTAGCCACATCGACCTTATTCTTGTCACGGCTTCTCCGAAAATCATTCTTATTATTATTATCATTATGAGTAGTAGTAGTAGTTGTAGTTGTAGTGGTAGTTTTAGTCAAAGTAAACAGAAAAGAATAAGTTCAGAGATATATGTATATGAAAACAAATTTTCATTGATTCAATACACATGTACACTCACTCTCACACACACACACACGCACGCACACACACACACACATATATATATATATATATATATATATATATATATATATATATATATATATATATATATATATATACCACAGTAAAAAACAATTATTGAATACCTGATGTGTTGTGGGTTTACTTTATGGAGTGCTCTATACATTCAACATTAAGTAAAAGTAGAGGTTTAAATATGGTGGAATGATGCCTGAAGGTATATAAATGTGTTTTCGTAGCAGATCCAACATTTGCCTTATCTCAATCGCTATTTTCTTTCTCTTTCTCTCTCTCTCTCTCTCTATATATATATATATATATATCTATATATATCTATATATATATATATATATATATATATATATATATATATATATTCATGTATATATATATTCATATATATATGTGTGTAGAGAGAGAGAGAGAGATGGACAAAGCTAGATAGATTCACGGAGAATAAGTTGGCTAGATAGGTTGGTCGGACTATAATACTAATAAAATAAGGAAGTGAACCACAGACTGATATATATATATATATATATATATATATATATATATATATATATATATATATATATATATATATATATATCAGAAAGCTTAATAGCCTTGAACACTAGATATATATTTTAAAAATTCATCATTTTTTGAGTCATTTCAGTCTCCTAATATCCGTCAATATAATTTATGTAATTCTCTTCAGTGCTTTTTTTAAAGTTTTACATAAACTTTTAAATTATGCCATGGCACATTCTTCTCCAGTTATTTCACCTTGTAACTGTTCAGGGGATTCAAAGAGAAAACAACATGGCTACCCATATATACATATGTGTGTATATGTGTGTGCGTGTGTGTGTGTGCTGATTGGGGTTGATAGATAGATAGATATTACAGTTCTCAGATCATTCATTACCCTTTTTCGAATTGAGATTTTTTTCCTACAGAAACTTGTCAGTCTTGATATCATCTTTTCTCGCAATATTTGATCAGATCATGTATCCATGACTCAAAACTAATCAATCTCCTTATCTTTGTTTACTTGTAGATCCCTACCAAGATGATAGATGTTTCCCTGAAAATGTTTGAAGATGATTTCTTTGCATTCTTTTCTCTTAGGGTAAGTAACTTTTCCATCCAATCTCTGTGGTTTCTTTTTTTTTTTTTTTCGTTTTGTTTTCTTGTTTGTTTGTTTTGCTTGTTTTTTGGGGGGAGAAGTAAAATTAAGCACGTAAGGCAATGTAACACTCAATCGTTTGTCAAAAGAAAAAATACTCATAAAGTAAACTAGTAATCCCCTCTTTATTACGCGGCCAATAGGGCCAGAGAAAGATAACTGCGTTATAAGGGAACCATTGATATGTAAAAGTCTATTGCAAATGCCGAAACGAGTTAACCGGTAAACGTAGGTGTTTATTTCGCCTCGAAATCAAAGAAATAATAATGCACCATGTAATTGATAGTAAATTGAAAGAAGCTTATTGTTTTTTTTATGGAATTTTGTTGCTAATGACGGCTTTTGGGGTGGTGTAATAATGTAGGCAAAATTTTAGGGCCCACAACTTTCCTTAAACCACGCAATAGCCAAACATGCTATATCGAAACACTCCCTTAGCAATATTGAAAATTCAAAAATTCATTTTTCACGGAACTTTTTTGTATATGTAAAAAGCAACCCGAAGGGAAATTGGAGCATTTTTCAATATTACCGACGTTCGTGAGGTTTTGGATAGCACATATTCCCACATGTAGAGGATTTCCCCTGTTCTCTGAACTTA
>OY735204.1:53812676-53872676 GCA_963457665.1 Thysanoteuthis rhombus
TTGTCTCGCTTTATCTATATAGCTATCAATTTATGTATTCTAGGAATATGACAAGGTTTTTCTTCAAGCATAATTTATAGCCAAATGCTAGGGATTCCTCAGAGAGATAGAAAAAGATCTACATGGACCAGAGGGAGGAGTATTATGCTATGTATCATACAAATGATTAAGCAACAAAAATAGATATGGGCTGGACGTTTAGCAGGAGGAGATGGCAATAGATGGAGGAAAAAGCTAACTGATTGTTATGCTTAAAGTTAGAAAATCCCTAGGACAGTAGGATGGTATAAAAATATTTGCCGGTAGCACATGGTAGAGGCCTGCCGGATTGCGGTCTTCATGGAAGAAGATAGGGAAGGCTTTTGTCCAGCGTGGGACCAATAATCCCTGCTGCTGCTGCTGATGATGATGATGGTGGTGGTGATGATGATGATGATGACGATATTGTCAAACGACAGTGAAGTCTTGTAAAGCTGATATTCAAAGCAACGCTTTTTACAATTAGAATGGTTTCCGTCCTCCTCTCAAACACTTCTTTTTCCATTAACCTTATATTCTCATACCTCTCGCTCTCTATCTTCGCTCTCTCTCTCTCTCTCTCTCTCTCTCTCTCTCTCTTCTACTCTTTTCTTCTTTCTTTCTGTCTTTATTTTGCTCTCTCATTATTTCATCAATTCACGCTCTCTTTCTTTTACCTTTTCTATTTCTATTCCACTCACTATCTCGATTCCGCTGTCTCTTTCTTCTTCACTCTCTCTCTCTCTCTCTCTATCGTGTTTTTATTCTCTCTTCCTTCTATTGCCCTCTATCTTTTTCTCTCGCCGTCTGTCTTTAATTATTCTGCCCTTTCTCCCCCTCTCTCTCTCTTTCTCTCTCTGTCTTGCCCTCTTTCTATTTTCTCTCACTTTATGTCTTTCATTCTCTTTTTCTTTTTTCAAACATTTGTACTTCTTACTGCGATCCCTCTATTTCTCTCTGTTTCCTTCAATTTCTCTCTCTTTCTCTCTCTCTCTCTCTCTTATTTCTCGTTCTTCTTTCATTCTCTCTTTCATTCTCTCTTTCATTTTCTTTCGTCCTGTATTTTACTCTCTCTCTCTTTCTCTCACTCTTTCACCATTTCTTTCTCTTTCATTCTCTCTTTCATTTTCTTTCGTCCTATATTTTACTCTCTCTTTCTATCTCTCTTTCACCATTTCTTTTTCTTTCATTCTCTCTTGCCCTGTATCTTACTCTCCCCTCACTCTCTCCCCATCTCTCTCTCTCTCATTCCTCCACTCTCTCCCTTACTCTCTCCCTCATTCTCGACCCTTTTTCTCCCCCATCATTCTCTCTAGCTGGTACCAAATGATCATATGCCTCACAACCGCATAGAAATCTACTGATCCCTCTTTACCCATCCTAACATATGCCAACACCGATTTGTTCTACTTTGCTTCAGCCCATACCATCAACCATTCAATAAGCACTCCCCCCACCGCCTAGCACCATCTTTTTTTTACTGATTATTCCTTCGATCATCCATCAACAACAAGCAAGTGAATGACGTCCGCCATTGCTCGTTCTATCCGGTCATGCGCACTGTATACGGTCCAACGAACAAAGGTCACACTACGTAACAAAATATAATAGCTGAACTAGTGGTTTGCACAACCTGGCAAACTAACCCTTCTGCAACGCTAGCCAGCATTGCATATGTATTATAATTCATACGATTCCCGGTAATATCAATGAAATTAATAACGCACTTATTGATTGCATTTTCCTGGTTTCAAATTTCGAATAGTTTGGGTTTTTTCTTTTTTGCTCCCTTACTTTTAAAGTATTTGATAGATAGATAGATAGATAGATAGATAGATAGATAAACGAGGGTTACATCGTGATGGACAAATGTTTAGACGAAAAAGCCTGCAATACATTGGGGAAAAATAATTAATCCAAATTGTTAAATTTACTTGGACGACTTTTTCGTATTCAAAATTAGGCTGCAAAAAAAAAAAAAGAATATTCTTCATGATAATTTCTTCTTTTCCTTCAGTTGTTTAAATTTTCTTCATATACTAAAACATTGCTTAAATGTTCTCCGTATACTAAGAATGTTCCATCGAAATACTGATGAACGGTGGTTGTCATGCTACAAACAGATAAACCGAAATATTAATAAACCATACTGAATATCAGTAGAAAAAATGAATTAGAAACAAGCCTGGTTATTTATTTTCCCAAGCCGTATGGCAAAATTCGTATTATAATTATCACTAAACAAAACGTATCACGTATTTTGTATATATTCCGATGTTTATTTAGATTATTCCCAACTAGTTTATGTTTAGTCCTCTTACGGCAGGTGGAATATGTCGAAGGACACAAACAAAGACGAAAAAGCATTCGACCATTCTACCATTAATAGTCACCTATGGTCACGTGTCTGTTGCCTAAGCAGCTTTTAATATTTTTTTTTTTTTACTTCCGTCAAGGATGCTGAATATGTACGACTCCGTGACTTTCCTTCTGTCCCTCCATCTTTTTGTCGGTCTGTCCACACAACGTCTCCAGAAGTTCCCCAATTTACTTGTGTGAACATTTTTCTTTTTCATTTATGGAAGATCAGTTAAATGAAATCATTTCAAGATTCAAAGTAGAGACATGTGTCATAAGATTCGGCACTGAAATAGTCGCTTCGGGTTTGATACAATCCCTACGTTTGGTGATAGAAGGGAAGTTCCAACATGAGTCTCAAATAAATGTATAAATAACCGGCTATGTTTAAACCAATGTGGGAATGTATTATACAGGAACGATTCTCCAACAACATCCCACCGGCTGTAACAAGACTTTACATTAACTAGTGACAATCGGGAACCAAAAAAGCCAATAGTTATCTATTACTCTTATCACATATAGGAGAGGAACGAGTATTGTCCGACATACGCCACCTTGAAATGTGTTAACAGCAGAACCAGCGGTAAATTGGAAAATATCAAAAGGGGTCAACAAGAATACTTGTACACAGTTACTGATAATCTCAACCCCAGTTACTAATCTTATCAGGCCTGGACCATAGTGTCGCATCGCTAACCACCATCAACTTTCTAGTCTTTCTCCAACAATTACGTAATCCGCTTAAAACGTCGTTTGGCAAAAAGAAAAGAAAGAAATATTGGCCGGCACAGCTGTCGACCATGATACAAACAAAGATGAAAAAGCACTCGACTGTTCCACCATTAATAGCCACCTATGGCCACGTGTCCGTTGCCTTGGCTGCTTTTATTTTTACCTCTGTCAAGAAAGGTGAATATGCATCAACCTGTGACTTTCTTTCCACCCTTCCGTCTTTTCGTTCGTCTGTCCGTCCACCTGTCCACAGGACAGCTACAAAAGTTTCAAGTGAATTTCAACGAAACTTTGCGGAAGAAGTGACAAGATTTGGGGACAGATCTTGGAATCTTTTTTCTTTTTTTTTTTTCATGTCTGTCCACACGATATCTCTAAAAGTTCACAATGAATTTCGATTGAATTCTTGTAGAAAGGTGAGCTATGAGCTAGAGAAAAAGTGATTAAAGTCTGGGTGGGGGGACCCAGGAATTTATTCCCGATTGAGGTAGTGCGCAGATTCAGTAGGAGTATGCACTCCCTTGTTGCTTTGAAGTTCTTAAATAAAAAAACATCGCCTCAGTGGATTTTAGATTTTTCGGTTTCATTTTGATGGTGAGGTCAATTTTACATATCAAGTTTTTATTTGTGTTAATGAAAAACAGATTGATAGATCTTGCAGCAGTTAAGCATTACAAGTATTTTTACTATAGAAGTACTTTATAAATGATTTTGATGTAGAAATGCTTTGGAAGTCTTGAATAAAGTAAGAGTCAGGGGCCATAAGTTAATTCAAGCGTTACTGTCAAAAAAGGAGTAATATTTGTAAAAAGTTAGAGTGTACATAATCATGTAAAATCAAAACTCATTTCAGGAAGTTAAGTTCAACTCGTGAGTTTGATCATCATTAGGTACTCAATTATTGTAGCCTTGTGTCAGACTACGCTATCGCTAGACCATCCATATGCTCGCGTGCGGTTAACAAAAAACAAAACCGAAATAGATCAATTTAAGATGGTGGCCTCGTTTGCAGGTCTGTTTGATAATTGATGATGGCGTCAACACGCATGCGCATGAATATGTACTTATATGGGGTTTTTTTCTTTATTCTATACTGTGCCACTTTTCTTTTTTTTTTTTTTCTTTAATCATTTGCGAATCATATTGCTCGGAACTGCCTGCCATCATAAAAATCATTTATAGTGTTAGCGGCAAAAAAACTAGGAAACGAAACAGAATGCGATAACTGATTCTCCTCTTATCTGATTATTCATTTTTTTATTATTACTATTATTATTCATAGGTCATTCAACGTTTTGAGCTGCGATAGCAGGTGAGGAGGCTTTAAATAAAATATAAAGCCACCATGCAATTATGACAGACCGACAGACAGATAGATGGATTGAGAGATAGATAGATCTAGGTAGGTGGATTCATAGATATGGACATACTCAGATAGAA
Organism: Thysanoteuthis rhombus; assembly: GCA_963457665.1. Lineage (NCBI taxonomy): Eukaryota > Metazoa > Mollusca > Cephalopoda > Oegopsida > Thysanoteuthidae > Thysanoteuthis > Thysanoteuthis major. Next base: position 53,817,228 of record OY735204.1, read on the forward strand.
ACATAAATTGGTTTTCAAAACTATCGTGCAGTTTTTTTTTTAAGAGTTAATAACTTTTTTTTTTTTGATAATATATTTTTCCATCATATTTTTTATATGTCTTTGAGGGGTTTCCTTGTCAGGAAGAGTCAAGAATTATGCTCTTACTTTCCAGAGAGAAAAGGCATGAATCTATCCCCACCCTGCATCACCTGAAAGCTATAGGTAAAGATAGCGTGAGGTGCTTGTCGCCTCTGAGTTTAATTGACATTTCTAAAAAGGGGGAAATGGCAGTGTGATATGTAGAGCCCGAGCTGTAACGACTGACGCCATAGCCAGCATATTTGCACTACTTACTTATCAGTAAGAAATCTGTACACTTCCCTGCCCTCAATTGATGACTTCGAAGGAGGGTTTGAGTTGGAACGAGGTAATGAAATTTAGATACATAAATCATTCGTAATATTTTGGTGAATTTGCTCTCGCTCAACAATTGTGAATTGTGGGGTTATTGAAAAGCTAAATGGCACGAGAAATATTCATGTATTGTTAACGGGTGCAAAATAAATAGAAATAAAGTTCAGATGCTCACAGACATAAGTTAATTCGTAAAAGCGAAGTGGCGTAAAACGAACTTTCGTGAGGCATATACATATATATCTCAACTCCAAATCCCCATTTTGTCTATTCACGGGTCTATATCTGGTCTATTTGTCTCTTTCAACGCTATAATGATGGTTATTGAGAAATTAATATATAATCCGATAGAATGATTATGAATTGCATTATATTATAGTGAAACTCTTATTATTTCAAATGATCTCTCGTCATGATGCAGTGGACATATCAACGTAAACGGGATAAATAATTGAAGAAAATGGGTCTACTGTTAGCGTTGCTCTTACCATTGAGCTAAATAGCCACCAGTCATGCAAAGGCCCATATATATATATATGAGAGAGAGAGACAGACAGACAAACAAAGTGAGTATATGTGTGTGTTCAAAGCGAAATCGACACCTTGGAAGAGCTGATGCCTTTCGGGTGAATCGATTACAAGGATCTTTGTCGGTAAGTCAGTGTCATTTTTTGGAAAGAAAAAAGCCAAGGTTAGACAGAAGTACAAGGTGGTGTAACGATCATATCGGTGTGGAAAACGGAATCAGTATTACTGAGTTCGAATTTCAGCTGAGGCCATGCGTGTTCATCCTCTAGAAAAGTATGGATCCGCATCATCGCGCTCCCTACCCTCGCCAGATACCCCGGAAAAAATGTCTCGGTTCTGGTACGCCATAACGATGGACAGCATGGGCGAGTGGGTGTACGGGTGAACCTCTCCCTTACATCAACCCGCCAGGTTGTAAATACAGTAAAAATGTGTTACACCTATCACCTATTCTAACAGGGACCAGATTGTGTTAGTATAAAGTATAATATAATGTCTATTATAATATATATGTCTGTATGATTTTTACTATGTTTTAGGTTGTTACATATCAAATATGTATTTTCAAGAGTAGTACAAAGGATGATATTGAAATACAAAAAACAGTCAAATTTAATAAGGGTCTGATCGATCAGAAATAACCTTTTTCCAATGCACCTGTGATGACAATATAATAACCTTATTGAATTATGTTCAGTGGTCACAAATTCAGAAAAATCATTGATTGCAATTTCTCTATTATTGGGGCTTTTCTTACGGTTAAGAAGTACAAGATACTTGAAAAGTTGATAATCTGTAGGAGATAGTTCAAGTGAATATGGAAGATGTTGAGAGATTTTATATCTCGATTCTTTAAGTTTGGACGAAGTCAGCTGAGTGATGTTGGACCCAACACTATCATTGATTTCATTCAGTTCGTGTGTGACCAATTTTCCAACTTTTCAACTTTTCCTATTGCCTTGAAAGCATGATATGATCGTTGTTGAAGCTCCTACGTCTCTAGAGAGGACCTGAACCGTTGATTTTTTGCCAATGGCCATGGTTGTCCATAGTTTTCCATCGCCCTGAAAGAGTTGGGGCCTCTCCCAGGGTTTATTGTTGGCATCCATATTTTCAGACGTAAACCAACTTACTACTGCAGTAGTATTCACTCCAATTCCTTTATCGACATTATCGACTGCTTAAGCAACATTATATCTTAATTTGATATCGCATTTGGAAATTAGTTGAACGTCATTGCTTTTAAGGGCTCAGAAACCTCTGATAACAACGAATTCTATCGGCAAAAATGCAATTACATGAGTAAGTCTCACATCTTAGTAAAATTACATTATATATATATATATATATATATATATATATATATATATATATGTATATATATATATATATATATATATATATAAGTATACGACAAGCGTGTATGTATGTATTAATGTATTAAGCATCTCTTTGTTCAAAGAAAGGTCTCGATACTATCGGTAGAGTGGTTATGAAATGAGCAAAGATTTTTCCAATGGTTCATTATGAATTGTATATTCTGTTTCATTTTGAAAAAAAGGTTGTATTGGAAACCTTCTCATACATAGAATATCGTATATTTACTCATTTTAAATCTTCTCACGCATAAAATATTATATATTTACTCATTTTATATGTATATATACACACTTCTATCAAGCCAATAAACGAGCAGTAATCCTTTATATATACATACATACATATATATATATATATATATATATATATATATATATATATATATATATATGTGTGTGTGTGTGTGTGTGTGTGTGTGTTTCTGCCCTAATCGGGCCTCATCAGGCGAAGCTCTACTCTAAAACAACTCAACTCCATGAGTAAAATGTTATATGTATCGAGCATTCTATGAAATAAATCCGTTGCATTTCAGAAGTGGCTTTATATTATTGATATATTATTATATTATGTTATACTGCTAGCCTGATCTGTACCACATATACTGTATATATATATATGTATATATATATATATATATATATATATATATATATATATAGTCACATGTTTAATTGAAAGTAACTTAGCACCGAGAGAACTGTTAGCGTTGGCCTTGTGTGGCTTCGTCATTCCCTAAGCTTTCTTCTCTCCAATATACAAACCCGAATCCAAACTCCCATCGTGCTACAAGCCGGTTTTATTAGTTACACGACCAGTCAGGTTCCGGGCTGTCTACTAGCTTAATTACACGTCCGATCCAGTCCAAGTAAAATACTCAATTCAGTGCAAGCAGACGTTTGCGTGCTGATCCTTGGTCAGTCAAGCAGTCATTTTATGTTTTCTTTTTCCTTTTCTTTTCTTTTTTTTTTTTTTGGCGAGGGGGCTTGTTGTGTTTTGTTTGTTTGTTTTTTTATTTGTTTCATTAGGACGTAGGAGTTCATTGGCAAGAGTGGGAGAGCAATAGGAGTGGTAAAAGGTAGGGTAGGGACTGGTGATCAAGCTGAACGGCCGACACAATATTGGCGACCTTTCATAAGAGCGTTAGGCAATCTGCCGATCTTTCTACTACCATCTCTAACCTGCCAACCTACGCGTTTTAGTAGCTCAGTCAATACTACGCTGGCCCAGTGGGAGAAACGGTAGCATTTGTGCCCACGCCACGTCTAGTCTATCGACTAAGCGATGTGAATACCTACTTATAATTATTGTTTCTTTGCACTCTCTTTCTCTCTCTCTCTCTCTCTCTCTCTCTCTCTCTATATATATATATATATATATATATATATATATATATATATATAAACACACACACATATATATATGTAGAGAAAGAGAGAGAGAGAGAGAGAGAGAATGAGAAAGAGAGTTTTTCAATGGTTCATTACAGAGTGTACATTCTATTTCACTTGAAAAAATTTCCAAACGTACATATCGATACGTGTGTATATTTATATATATATATGTAAATTCCAAGTTGATTTTTTCACTTTTATAACACTTAAACTATCTCTTTCTCTAGCCAATCACTCGTCCGTCTCATTATATATATATATATATATATATATATATATATATATATATATATATTGTGTGTTTTCATCGAAATACATCGAACACTTTTATTGTTAATATAATAGTTTATTGTTATTAGAGCATACATGCGTTCGCACGCATGTGTGTGTGAATGTTTGTGCAGATATCTAATCGTAGGTTATGATGATAAGGCATACAAGCTTAGAGAATCATCACATAAAAAAACGTCATTTGCTTTAAATGAGTTAGAATGCAGCCATCAAGATGATCACTTTACTTCATGGCACATGTATCCAATGACCTGCTTGGTACTCTTACGTAATTAGGATTATCAGAAATGGCCTACTGAAATTGTCAACAGGGGTCTCTTCAGTTTTTAGGTGAGTCTGGCTGGCAGATTTGCTTGCTTGCCATCCATCTATGGGTCATGCGTACATTCCGCACCAATAAATATTCAAACGTTTGTTAAAGGGAAAACGGAATGGGTTTTTATTTCAAGGTTCAATCTACAATGTAAATTTATGCTAAATTGATCAATCATTGCTTTCACACTTGTTCTGCTTTATTCTGAAAATTCGGATTTCTAGTGATCCAACAAAGGGCAAGAGAAGTATTTTATTCATTGGTAAAGCATTCCTTTTTTCAGTATTTTTTATTGAACATCCCTAAGACTGCAGTTTGCCATAAGACATTAGTCACGCTAAGTTAATTTTATTGAGTGACTAACTAGACTTTTTACTTTCTTGTGAATCCTATCTTTTTCATCTTACTTATCGGTTTCAATTACTCCGTCTTTCGGCATATAAGATACACTTTTAAATTGATAGAAAAGTTATGTGATATTCTAGCCATCCTATGCAGTGTTATTATAACCAGGGTCCGTCTACATAAATCCCAAATTGACAATTAAAGGGCTTGTGAAAGGTACAGCGAGCGCCAGTCTTCCTGGTGCCACTGCAAGTCATGCGCTTTATAAGCCGGAAAATTCAGTATTTTACTTAATTTTCAATTTCACTTTGCCTTTTTTTATTCGAATGTACCACCGTCGTCCGGGGTGCGTACTTGTACATGCTGAATTCATAATAGATAATGATTGATGATAGATAGATTGTTATCTGTTATATTGTTGACTTTTTACCGTCGCCAGTTGTTTTGTCCGCGAATCTTAGTCGCCAATGGTTGTGTCCGACCACTTGCTCTTCGTTGACAACCCTTAAACACCGTACTAATACATCAATGGATGAATATTGTAACCACTTCGTCAGCTGTTATTTTCCCAGCCTTGTTATTCTCTGGGTTGTGCAAAGTCGATTCGTTGTAGCCAGGTATGTTGCATTCCCGATGTTTTTTCGAATACGTTGCATCTGCTTGATACTAAGACGTTTTTGTGGTGTTCTGAACAGTCTTACTCTCGGTACACAGGATCGTTGTGTTTGCCCTTTATTTTTTCATGCTGGCTTGATCTTATATATCATGGTTGTCAGTGGCTTACTTGCAAATATTGTCCTGAAAGATACTTAGTTTACATAAAACTCAAGCGATATCCAGGACGTTTTCATGGAACAAGCAAAACGCAAGCGTCACTCGTTTTCATGCACTTTATGATGAGTAAAAGGTGGTAGGAGGATGATGTCAGTAGCCGAACGGCACTTATCCAATTATCCAACGATATTAAATTCCTATCGGCCTTTGAATATAAATAAAAACTTTCTGGCTGGTTTTGTAACTCGAAGACGCATCCAACGCTTTACGTAAGCGTGAAAAATAAGAATTTTTATCTGTGAGGGAGATAGTCGTCCAGGTTATCTAAAACGACAGGACCCTGTCAAGGTCGACAAATGTGCAAAAGCTTTTTACTGTTACTCTTGCTTGGGTAAGTAAAGGGGTTTTGGGAGAGTATTCACTCACCAGCTCGCTCCTCCGTCAACCATCGTGGCCTGATAAGAAATATCTTCAAAATAGGTGGTAATGGGACGGGGAGCAGGAATGCTGATTCATACATCTCCCAAGGATAATTCTCCTTTGCCAGCAAGTAGGTTACGTTAACATGTGCCCCTGCCATGAAATGCTGAACAAAATCTTCTTCAATCTGGGATCTGGGATTCTGAATGTATATATTAAACACTCTATTGATACATTCTGCTCGGTGAGTAATATGTTGATGTGTTGCCTCGTGTGTTTTGTCATAACAACACACGAATGCTACTGTCTCAAATACTAGAAATGGAAAAGTTATAAGAAATCAAGAAAAGGGATTGACTATGTTCGAAAACTGTGATATTGTATATACATTTTTGACAGAATTTCTCTACCTTTGTTTCTGTAATAAAACTATTTGTTTAAAATTAATTTTTCAAAATGATCTCCGATTAAATGTCTGATGCAAGAATAATGACTGCATCCAAAATAAAACGAACAATATGCCCAAAATACTATACAATTAATTGGCAGATGAAAAAGTTATATATATGTATATATATGGAGTGTATACATTAGTTCTAGACATTGTATAGTTTCTTCTCTTCTTCTGGCCACTCTATTGTTTTATCGCTGTGTTTCTAGTTTTTATCACTCTCTCGTCAGGGCACTCAATTCCATACAAACGCTGTTAACCGATTTGAAAATTAGTCTTATCCTGAAATTCTACCCGTTCTCGCATTTAGAAACGACTTGCATCCAAACCCTTACAGTGAAATCTGGCCTATATTTTTGTGTCCGAAAACAGGAGGGGTTAAGATATTTAGAACAAACATATTTTGTCAGTGGTCTTTTACGAAATATGCATCAACAAAAGATTACTCCCTAAGCACACATACTATACATATACGTAGGTGCGAGTGTGTGTGTGTGTGTGTGTGTGTATGTATGTGTGTGTGTGTGTGTGTGTGTGTGTGTGTGTGTGTGTGTGTGTGTGCATATACATACACACATATAGACATAGATTGAGATAAATTGATAGATAGATATACTGGGTATAATGTGATTAATTCGTTCGAAAAAATGCACTGTTCAAGGTCTTATCACAATTTAATGTGTTTTTGTTATCTTTTCTTTAGATTATACTTAGTTACACACAATTAATTTGTACAGCAATACCTTAACCATACTACATCAAAACTTGCACGAATCAAAACCACACTATTCACGGTATATATATATATATATATATATATATATATACGTGTGTGTGTGTATGCGTGCGCGTGCGTAAAGATCTGTAAAAAGTAGAAAAACTGGTAGCCAGAGGAAGAAGAGGAAAGATGAAAGCGGATTACACAACAAGAAAAAATATATGTATTGAGTTGGATCGATAAGCGTGTGGCTCCTTATTGATTACCACTTGCCAATGCGTTTTTGTTATTAGGCGGGGGACGGAATTCGGTGGCGGGGGAAACGTGGTTTTGTTAGAGGGAAGAATAGTTGATGTAACTGACGCGATGTGGGGTGGTAACCACCGGGTAGCTACGTAGTTAGGGTAAAATGATAAAGGAAGAAAGGAAAAAAAAAAAAAAGAATGATAGAAATAAGGACAGGTAGGTAAGTCGCTTTGAGGTTTGGAGCATGGATGACATGAAAAGGCTATCAGTCAAGCGACTCCCATTTAGTTGATTGTTTTGTTGTTTGTTTTGGTTTTTTAATTTTTTTTTTATTATCCAGATAGCTTTTATCGACTCCCTACTTCACTACGTCAATGTCTACACGTGCCCCCTTCATCCCGCCGTCTTCACTCTCAAACCTATCATTTTTATAGTTGTGGTGGTTGTTGTTCTCTCTCTCTCTCTCTCTCTCTCTCTCTCTGTGAGTGACTTGCCTCCCTGCTTATTGCTTCAGAACTTTCTCCTTGTTCATCTAGTAACTGCTCTATTTGTTTAGTACTTCTCTCTTGTTAAAGATCCACTTGTTCCTTGCGTGCTCTCTCTGTCAGTGCCGCTAATTCAGATGTTTTTGCATCTAGATATAGATGCAAAAACATCTAGATCTAGATATCTTTGGGTGTGTAAATGCCAGAAAATTACTATTTTGATGGTTTCCTATAGAAAAAAGTGATATCTTTATTCGATTTATATTACCAAAAAAAGGTATCACTTAAAAGAATATGATATTTCATTGAAGTAAATACTGACATCTAAATCACATCTAATTTATGAATATATATATATATATATATATATATATATATATATATATATATATATATATCCATATACATATACACATATATATATATAAAGAGAGAGAGAGAGAAGCTTTTTGACACAATTATGAAAGTAAACTTGCCAACACTGCTCTAATTTAGTCACTTATGCAAGGCAGTGATTTTAGCGAACCACCTGCTTTAGAATTTACAAGCACAACGTGAACATTTACTTAACGATTGCTAATCTCTAACAGTGAATTTAAAAAAAACAATTACAATACCTAAAAATGCATTATATGTTACGAGCAAGTAGCAAGTGTATTGCTATTGGAGACACTCATCAGTTAGAGCTGATTTTAGAAGAACGTAAATTGAACCGACTAGACGTGGAACTACCTACTAAAAGTTCACTTAAATATATATATATATATATATATATATATATATATATATATATATATATATATATATATATATATATATAGGTCTCTAGACTATGTGTGTGTTTGTGTGTTACATGAGTAAAGATTTTTGTTCTGTGGTTCGTACATTCTGTTTCACTTGAAACAGATTTTCAAGTGAAACAGAATGTACAATATGTAATGAACCATTGGAAAAATCTTTACTCTTGTTATCACTACTCCACCGATGACATCGAGCGCGATTTTCAATATATATATATATATATATATATATATATATATATATATATATATGGGGGTTGTCAACTTTGATCATATTTGTTTGATAGGAAATGTTTCAACTATTCGCAATTTCTCGAAAATAAAGAAAATTCATGAAACCACACGAGAAATTTTCTAGTTACCTTGAATATTCATCGGATTTTTTTTGTTGTTTTGTTTTTTGGCTAAAAAAAACCCTGATCTGCAAATTCTGAGTATAGAATGTTATGATGTATGCTCATACATTGTACTTTGTAATTGTTTTCCCTTTAAAATAATTATACTAAATGTACTAATAATATTTTAATCGTCAATCTTTGTTCTTTATCTGCAGGAAAAAGAAGATCAACTCTCCACCTGCAATAGTAACACTGATGAGAAAATCTCGACCATCTCATTTAAAACTAATTGAAATGAACACATTACTGGATTTAAGGTAGGTTTTTGTTGCCGTAGTAGCTATCTTCTTTTGAAACTGTTTTACCTCTGTCTCTCTCCTTCCCCTCCTCTCGCTCTCTCGCTCTCTCTCTCTCTCTCTCTCTATATATATATATATATATATCCCGCCTATATTCACTACACCCTTTACTCGTATATAATTTAACTCTAAAAAGATAATGCACATGTATACATTGCAACATTTTACTTTGATCCTAATTTCATTAGTTGCATCTTGCCGTAACTTTTCATTCATGCTGATCACCCTATGACTTTGAGTAAACAGTTTTGATCGGAAAGTAAAGGAATGGTGGAATTCGAACCCGCATCCCAATAGCAAAGGGAAACACTGTTCATCCCAGCCTGATTCGCAAATAACGCCGAACTCTAACTGAACACTGAAGTTCAAAAACACCCTTCAACCTCTCTTTCATTCCTATCGTGGCCAAGTTTGTCCACATTCTGGTTGTTACAGTATTCAATACATTTTTTTCCGATCATTATAATTCATCCGATAAGGAGAAAAAAATATATATATGAACTCTTCGCCATAGAGCAATGATTACCCAGCTATTCTGGCAATCCAGTACGACTGTGTAGCGAGTTCAGTTCTCACAGGATGCCACACATTTGTGACTGGAAGTTCGACTTGGCTGCGTTTAATATAGGCCACAGGTTCAGCAAGCGCGTCTCACATCTTATTCGTTAGTTTTCTGGATTCGATCATAACTCGATGCCCCCTTGCTGTGATCTTGTACAAGACTAAGCCTCTCTGGATCAAGTCAAAATTAGCACCGACAAAGTTCCATGGTAAAGATCAGTACCACCAAGATCTCCTAATATAAATCAGCACCACTCAATATAACCAAGTAAAATCAAGTACCGCCGAATGTGAATTAACGGTAACATTGAGCAAAAAAATGGAACTCCATATATTTGGGTCCTGTGTCATTTTGAATAAAGGATTTGCTGGGGTCTGCCTGGGTGTGTGCTTAAGATTTCTTTGGATGCTGTTATAACCTAGCAAAAAGTAAAGATTAGTTCCACCCACTTGAATCGAGTAAAGATCAGTCCCACCAAAAGAAGTGGAGCTGAACTTTACTCGACCCACCACGCTTAGTAAATAACCATGGATGTGTAGATATTAATATAAATCGATCTTCTGGTTCTTTCTTATTTGCCCAGTATCCAGTATCAGTAGCTAGACAGGCGGGCAATAAGTTCGTGACCCAATGGTTGATTTTATGTTTCCTCACCTTTTGCTGCGAAGCCATTTCCTTCTTTTCAAATACGCCTTTTCTTTTTCTTTCTTTTAATTTGTTTTCATCAATTCTTTCTAATTCAATCTTATTTGCCTGTCTTTTGTTGCACAAGACTTAATTAAGTAGCTTTAGTTTCGAAATAATCAAATAACTTAAAATATATTATTAGACTTGGCTGTATGAAGAATGGATAAAAATACATGTTTTCTACCAATTGTCCATATATATAAATATATATATATATATATATACATATATATATATATATATATATATATATATATATATATATATATATATATATATATATATATATAGATATATATATATAATATTTATCATTCGTGTGTGAGGGACTGCTATCTATTGTAAATTTCCCCTCAGTACCTAGCCTTTATGTTTGGGACCAAACACCTTTGTTCAGAAGCAAATTTATTCAATCTTGGCCTTGAGAAATACCAAATGGTAAACCTGTTTCAATATTTCTTTCTTCCTTTTTCTTCGCCCTGGACTCCATTTCATGATTTCCATTCCTTACTTTCCCTTGTCGTTTCTTGTGGCTATTACATTTCCGTCTCAACTAGCTAATTCATCCTCTTCCGTCTTGTTCCATGGCCTTTGCCTCATAAAGAAAACAAAAGGCTAGCAAGTTTTCGCCTGCAGACAGACAAAATAAATAACCTTACAAAATGGCGGACGTCCAGAAGTGTGCCCTTGGTATTCTTCTGGTAAACGATTCGTTTGCAGGTCGGTCTCATATTTCAAGTAACACTTCGGTACTCGTGCACTTGAGTGGTATTCAAATTGGTGTAATATGAGGCTAATGATCAGTTCTCGGAGCTGATTATTTTTTTACCTTTTGGGGTCTTCTTCTTTATTATTTTTTGCGTGCTCCTGCGCTCCAGGTCATACCGTTTTGTCTTCAAACTTGAAAATTAGCATCAGTACTCCACTAGATCCGTTCAAAGAATGTTATCTTCCATTTTTAGAAAAATAAATTTACCTTTTTTTGGGGTGGGGACTATTTATGACAAATAACATCTAGATTCTGGAGAATCTAGCTGTTTCTACTGTTATTCTCCTCTCGATGGTTAATGCCGGTGATGTTATAAACAGAATTTATTCTGACTGTATTTATTCTGCGATGGGATTTTTCTACATGACTTCAAATTTTGACGCTACATTTGTTCAATCATAGAAAATAAATCTCATGCTCTGGTTAAAATATTTATAAGATATTTTCACGCCAAATCACTCGTTCATGCACGATGAAAAATCGATTTTGTTTCATACTTTTTAAAAAAAATAAATCTATTCGAAACTATCAACCAAAACTGCCAACGTTAGCATTGTCAGTATTTCAGTTCTTTTTAGTTGATCTTGTTGGTTGGTTACCTATGTACGTGTGAAACGCACACAGAACACACCAATAGAGCGAGAGAGCTGAAAATTCAAACATGAACTCCTTTAGTATATCTACTAATTATTTGGTTTGCTCTCCTCTCTGTCCCACTAACCGTGCACATCTCATATACTTAAAGTATCAGGACAGTTAGAAACTGAAATTAAACAAATCTCAAATATGAACAAGACTATTTTGACTGAAAATGATTACTACAACTTGGTGTATTATATATATATATATATACATACATATATATATATATATATATATATATATATATATATATATATATATATATATATATATATATATATATACTTATATATATAAATATATATATATAATGCTGTAAAGACGGCGAATATTCACTTGTGAGTCAACGTTTTTTGCTTCGAAACGGCTGCATCCTTGGGTCATAAGATTGTCAACAAGGACTGTTGGACGAAGCAATTACCATTGGATAGACGTCTCTGAATTCTTTATAGTCCAAATTACCATTTCAACCAAACTACAAAAACAGACATCTTTTCACACAACATCGCACGAACCGGTGCCGTGATAATGTGTAAGCTTTCATTTGTAAATTCATTTATTCCCTTAGAAATTAGTGGAACTCTGAAAATGAAATCTGTTTAAAAAAATTAGAATTGTTTTTATTTTGTTTCATATACTTACCTGAAATTTCTCACTTATGAGAATAATTTTTCTAGTTGGGGTGTCTATTCCCAACGTAACTTAAATGTTGAATTGGACCTTTACTTTCCGTTTGTAGTAGGAAATTCGTGAATGTGGTTTTAAGGATCTGACCCTCACTTGACAATGTTCATGTTTTCTTCGAGCGAAAACCTTGTTCTATCCCAAACCCCTACCCCAACCTAAACGCGACAATTTAAATCCGTTGACCACGCCGGTTACCCCAGCTTTTATAAGTTGATACACAAAAGAGGTAGTGACATAGACAGTATTTCTTTTGGTGGGGGGGGGGTGAATTTTGAATAAATCATGCTTACAGCAAGTTAAACTAATCAAAAAATAATTTGCTCTCCCTTTCTCTCTTTCTCTTTTTCCCTTTTTCCTTTATTCCCTCTTTGTCTCTCTCCCTCCCTCCCTCTCTCTCTCTCTCTCTCTCTCTCTCTCTCATTTCTTCTCTGTTGTCGTGAGCATATTTTGTAAGTGATGTCGCTGTTGTGGCAAACCGATATTATTCACCACCGACTTCAGTCATAATCATAATCATCTGGATGACGCGAACGGCTGCTCTCTGATACCTCGCTTGATTAGTTTCTTCTGGCATGAACGTCGAGAGAAGTTGTCTTCATTATAGTTTTGGCCTTAACGATTAAGCAGGGCAACGGACAGGAAAGAGAGAAGCCTGAAATGAAAGGCGAGCGATGGTTCAGTACAATTTCATTGATGGTTGCTTAACGTGGAAAAAAAAAAATTGGCGACTCGCATGAGAGATAACAATATGCAATTTTCTGTAAACTTTCTTTTGTTGTTCTTGGGTGAAAAGTGTTATTTACTGATCGATTGTGTCTAAAAAGTATATGAAATGTTAATTATTCTCTTCAAACTTTGATGAGAAAAACTCATTTATGAATGTCGTTATCATGGTCCAAAAAGCAGAGTTTGAAGTAAAAAAAAGCCGTTCGTAATACTTTTTACATATAAGCAATTAGAAGATAACACTCACTATCAGGAACAAAAATGGCGTTACTTGATGAATTGAAATAAAAAATCATAATCCTCTGTACTGAACTTCACATACCTACATACACACACATATATATATCATCATTCATGACCAGACAAATGCTATTCCCAGCCTCTTCCATATCGATCGTGACTGTGCTAATCTCTGCCTTGTCTCATCAGCAAACATTTCTATCTCATTCCTCCATCTTATGCACTGTCTTCAACTGCGTTCGCTATCCTTTGGGAACCAAACTTAATAAATTTAGCTTAATGCCAAAGATTTTTTTTCAAAAAGCCAGGGTTTTATTCTTATCATAAATAACGTTTTTTTTTTTAGTCCTGGGTTAGAATAGAAAGACAAGTGTTTAACCGCAGCTCTATGTCCCTTTCCTTAAGCTCTTTTGGATCCATTTTCCCTAGCTTCAGAATCTGCCCTAGCAATAAAGACTCAAATAACCTCCCAAGATAATGCTAAATTTTCAATAATATGGCGCTGAGGACCGTTTCATCAATATACTGTGTGTGTTTCCGTATGGAAGATGAAGACAGGTTTCATGTTTGCCAACAATTAATATTTGATTGAATATAAAGATTTGAACCTGAATTTCATAATAAATCAGTGATTTTTAGACCTTCCCGTCATGTGCTGTTCCAAGTGTAGCTGATGGGCTGGTTTATATATATATATATATATATATATATATATATATATATATATATATATATATATATATATAGAAAGAGAGAGAGAGTAACAAAAGTTTACGTATATGTATGCATGTAAGATGTGAATTTAGGCACATAAAATCATTTCAATTCCTCACATCCATCTATTTATCAATCTACACACATGCGTTTGTTTGTCTGTCGGAATGTATTTTAATATATTCATGAAAAGGTTAGGTGTACGTCGTTGTTTCCGTTCTACAACCCGCCATTAACAGTCAAATGACAGACAAAATGGAAAGAAAACTATCAAGCAAGAGAAATAGTTTCAATACTAATATTTCTCCTGAAGAGAGGAAAATTCTGAAGTCAAAGTTACAGTTGTTGATTGTTAGTAATATTAGAAATAAAGCAAAGATTACCCAGCCACAGTGATCCAATGATACATCTTGGAATGTCACTGGGACGAATCTCCAGATGTTCCTGAAGTCAACAGGCGTTTTGGGGTCTTCCAAAACCACACGGCTTCGCTCAGGTAACAGAGCCAAAATCGAACTGACCGTGGCTTTTACCCCATCAGTATTGGCACATAGATCGCACCTCCCGATCCCCAGCCATTTTTATGGATATTTCTCTCCTGCAGCCTCGATGGCGGTTGTGATGATCTTCCTATTTGAGACCACAGTGATACAAAAAAGAGTAGACCCCGTATAGTGAGAGGTTAGTAAATCCTGCACAATCAACAACAATACATTCATAGCGAGCCTTCCAACATCCCACCCCGCCCTCGCCCCGGCACTGATCCACTTGTACCTGGACAGCTTCCGCTCACACGTCTCCTCCATGCAGTCTTCCCGGGTAACTGTCACTTCCATACGGAGCACCTGCTTTGAAGGGACCGATCAATACTTACCAGGCAATTACATTCACTCTTGAAGGATAGCTTTCAGAATAATCAGTAAATAATTTTAATGAGGTATGTATTTGGTTGGGTTTTTTTTTTTTGGCGGGGGGGGGTCAAGAGTTTAAATGAAGTTATTGATTTTGTTCAGACAAGGTTGTACGCCAACTTGCAGTAAACTGAAATTATCCATTCAGTACATTCGCACATGTTGTAACAAAGAGGATATACGAGAGAGAGAGAGAAAAAAAAACGACGAGACTGACATTTGATAAAATATCCCTTGCAACTGACGTATCATTCCAATTAAGCAATCATGAGTCACTCTGATAGAAAAATAAAGGGAGGATCAACATGAACGTGGTACACGGAAAAAAACCGTCCGTATCATTATCATCATCATTATTACTAACTAAAAATACCCATCCTCCAGACGGCAATCTCCATCTATATGGATCGTTTGGCCGTAATGCATTAAATAATTACTTGACTTGTGATTTTACGGTCGTATGGCTTCATTTAGCTGGAGACAACCACCTGGAGTTGGGATATTTTCAGCTAGAAATTGGAGTTAAATTAGGCGTTGTTTTGTTTTTGTTTTCTCAAGTAATTAGTGGGCATGTCTTACATGACGTTCACTTCAGTATACTGCTTAATTTACTCCAAACAAGCTGAAATATGAGAGTGAGTTTAAATCAGAAAAAAATTTTTTTTTTTTAATCTTAAGTTTTATTTACTGCAGATAAATTGAAAAGAGTGATAAAATTCGATTGAAAATCGTTGTTTCAACAAAAAGTTTCCGTACACAGAAAAAGTAACAATTAAGATTCGGTTCAAATTAATTTTTTGAATCTGTTAATTCTCTAATGACTGACATCTTATTATTTGAATAGCTAATGAGTAATTTTGTAATTCGCTTCGTAATTTTCACAGAGAAAAACATTTATTCTCCTTTCATGTAATAATGGACACCAAAATTAAAATTGGACCCTCATCAAAATAATCATTAGATAATAAGTAGATTATTACTTACATCTTTGCATTAGATGTATCTGGTTGTTGTGGCTCAGGTTTGAGGGACAGCAAATCTCCACAAATCACTATTACTCTCCCCAGCATTCTCATTGACATTTCACACATGTAGGAACTGGTTGCTGACACTAGCGATTAAGGGTAATCGTATCTCCTCAATACGTATACTTCTCATATTTCCCCACACTTATTGTATTTCACTCTTCGTAAATCAGACGATCTATTCATCCATGGTAGAAAACACAACACTATACGTAGAAAAGTCAGTATGGCAGTTTTCATCTTAGCGGACGGTATTTTAAGCTCAGGACTTTGTGCTGCTCCACCTGGGCTCTTAGTTTAGAGGAAATTAAGTGCCCAAGTCCCACTTCCCCACTTTCGACCATGTTGAAGACTTCCACAGGAAAAAAAGTACCCAATACGATTAGAGATTAGCATGGCTGCAGCGAAAACCTCCCCAAATGGTTACGACGCTTCATATTCTCAGACAGTCACCAAACATGTATGATTCATTATCGTATCAAATAAGGCGTAATTTCGGACAAATAGAAGTAGATTGGTATCTGTCACCTCAACTTGTTGACTTATTCCATAATAAGACGTCGATTGTATAATATATAATGCAGCTGGTACAGAAACATTTTGAGATAGAACTGTGTATTATTTGACAGAAAAAAAACGATATATTAATAAAGCTTTCCACAAGTCAAGATTCTAGACCCTAAAAAAAAATATGGTCGCTAAAACATGTTGCAAGATACTCACTAGAATGCACGAGCTATTAGTTATCTACTGAAGATGTTTTTTTGTCCCTATATTGAAGGTTAGATCATTGCAAAATGTACAATATACACCAGTTTTACGATTGATGTTATTGTTGGCTGGGTTAGCCAATCTTTGTCTTCATTCAGACATGCTATCTCATTTTTATAAAGTTGAATTATTCGGTTAGAAGAAAGATTAAGCTAAAATAAGGATTTGAAATGTACAAGTTTCACTTGTTGGTTTTGGTATTACCATACCATTTCGACCAGTTGGTTCTATGGCCTTCGTCAGGTGAATAATCTATACGAAAAGATGGTTGTTTTCCTTTATTTTAGACTGGATCAGCCGAAACATTGGGGCAACATCAAAAGTTACAAAAAGTTTGAGGCCAGTAATCCAAACAACTGTCGGAATAATAATGTGTCCTCTCAAAATGACAGAATGTATGATAGATAGATAGATTGGTAGATAGATGGTTATGTCTTGGGGAGGCTTAGGTGTTAACTGTTAACAATGTGCCAACTGGGTGGTTGAAGTCAGAGTAAAGCTATTCTGAATATTTAATTTGATGCCAGATGCAAACACTTCTATGGGACTACATTTTTGTATCAAGAGCAGATAGATCTCCCAATAATCTCTTCGATTTTAACTTTCTACGAAATTCAAAATACAATTCCGACTCTGCAATTAGGTCAGTTTTAAAGCGTGTATAACACTGTGTAACCAATATTTGCTTTTTTCCGTTGGTAATGGTTGTTCTTTTTAGATTGATTTTGTCTAAAAAGTATAGAAAATATCAATTATTCTCTCGTAACGCTGCTTTTGTCGCCAGGCCAGTGAAAATTCGGAACCTTCTCATCCCCAACGGAGCTTTTTTAATCACATAAAGTAAGAAAAACGACTACATATGAACATCACTGTCCAGGTCACAGGAGCGAAGTTCGGAGGGAATAATTGCCAGTTTCAGTACATTTCACTAACAAGCAATAACAAAATAGCTTTCAGTACCTAGAAACAAAAATCGGAGTGCATAGTATAATTTTCAGTATTATCGATCAGTGCTAAGAATTTTTTGTTTGAAAATTTGTTGTTTTTTAATTGAGTTGTTTTCTACGCTATCATAAATAAATAATTTATCGATGTCTGCAGTGTTATATTAAACCTCGGGGAGCCTGCAATAGGAAAATTAAAATCTCTAATACCTTTTTGTCATGCGTTGAGATGGAGTTACAGGTCACCTTAGAAAAGCGAAAGTGCTTGAACGTGGCAGATTACTTTGCGAGCAAAATCAAAAAATATCCATGTACTTTACACATATATCCTCTCTTCATTCGACGGAGTCTAATTTCCGTCGGGTGTTACGGCCAAATCACGTTGGATACACCGGTTCTCGTACTATCAACGAAGTTAAGGGACGCTGTGCCTTTTCAGTAACTTGATGGGTGACTCACTGGATATACCAGGTGCTGTAGGTAGCTGGGTATCACGTCGATCGTGGCGATCCCTTTAAGCCTCCCACTCAAATACGCAAGATAAAGGCCCAACCCCCTCCCTGTCATATCCGAAACTCCTGACTGGCCTGGCTGTGAGTGACAAGAAATGAATGGATCAATTTTCGACTGTTTACTCCGTTCCGATCCAATGAGATCATTGACAGAATTTCTAATGGTGTTGCTGGTGTCAGCATTGTCAGCTGAATCCTTTTTTTTTTTCCATTAACAGCCGTTTTTCAATCGATGCAAGAATCGGTTTGTTCGGCCACTCGTTGACCTTGAGGTAAGGTAGGGTATACTGCTGTCCCTTTACATGAATGGAAGATGTAATATCAAATTGAGAGGAGTTGCCGTTAAAGCTGCGTTCCAGCCTCTCGGACATGTCGGCCATTTTTTGCTCCTGTTAATCAGTCAGTATTAATTTTTGAAAAAATGCCGACAACAACGACATCAAAATAATAGCAACAACACTACTACTACTACAACTACTACTACTACTACTACTAATGATAATATTAATAATTATAATAATAGAACATCTGAGGAGACTTTGGCTGAAGACCTGAGGAGACTTATTGTCACTCAGCCTTCAGCAATGACCACTGGGCAACCGGTGTGAAACTGTAAACTGCAGTATTACTGCTACCTAATAGTACTACGCGAGAAGGGCTGGAGACTTGAGGAGACTTGCTGTCAATCAAACTCCAGCGGTTACCACCAGGCAGCTGGTGTGAGATTGCAAATAATAATAATAATAATAATAATAATAATAATAATAATAATAATAATAATAATAATAATAATAATAATAATAAGCAAACGACAGGGGCTCCACTATGTGGACAGATGGCATCAGTATAAGCCGGAGACAGCTCTCGAAAATAAAAACCGCAAATTACTCAGGAATTTCAACATCCAAACTAAACACCCCACACAAGCAAGAAGACCAGACTTGGTAATCGTGGACAAGAGAAGGAGAACCTACCAAATAATAGATGTGACTGTGACTGCGGATCACAGAGTGAATAAAAAAAAGAGAATTAACAGCCAAGGAAATACCAGGATCTGGCAAGGGAACAGAAGAAAATGCGTAACATGAAACTTAAGGTAGTACCGACGATAATAGATGCACTCAGAACTGCACCAAAGACACTGAAAACGATATTTGAAGAACTGGAGATAAGATGGAGGATTGAGACTATTTAGACCTCAGCACTACTGGGGACTGCATGAATACTAAAAAGAGTACTGAAAATATATTTCCGACCCCCAGCTGTTAGCAATGGCCTAACAGCCAAGAGACAGGCATGGTGGAGTCAGTACAAGCCACAGCGATATGAGATAATAATAATAATAATAATAATGATAATAATATTAATAATAATAATAGTTGCAGTAGCAGTAGTAGTAGAAGATAGATCACCCAATCAAGGCGATCAGACCAGATCTTGTGGAAATGAATAAAGGAAAAAAACGAACATGTTAAATTATAGATTTATCTGCCCCAGCAGACCACAGGGTGAGGCTGAAAGAGAGTGAGGGGGGGAGAGAAATTAGATAAATATCTAGACACAGGCCAGGGGACTGAAGAAGTTTTGGAATGTGAGAGCGACGGTAATTCCAGCAGTGTTCGGAGGAAGGGTCCACAAGAATCTAGCCTAAATCTGGGGAAGAACTGACTTCATGAAAATTTATTTGAGATGATTCCCCACCCACGCCGTACAAGTCAAAATCAGTTCCCTTTTAAGGATTCACTTTCGAAGACTAGAAACTCCATGAATACTTATCCTAAAATTAGAAAAAAAGCCCAAGTATACAACATAATATTTTGTTTTAAACAATTATGAGGAGCAAATAAAAACAAAAAACAAAAAAAAACAACTGAAAATACACACACGCACGCACATAATTAAAAAGTTCATTCACACGTGCGTGTCCCAGGCGCACGACTTGCCCAATAAACACAATCGACTTATCGGCGGAAACAGAAAACAAAAAAGAGGCTTAGAATAATCATAATTATCAGTGCAAAGCATTTATTATACATCAAAAGTATCAACAAGACTTTTCTCTTTTTTCAATCTCTTTGCTTTTGGACCAATCGTTGGACGTTACATTATCGACGCTCAAGTCGTTCCACAACTTGAAACAATGTCGATTTTTAACAACGCAAACCTATCCATAATGCAATTCAACTTCTGTTTACTTAATCATATTTGTTTGTGAAAACTAATGCAATAATGCACTGAGACCTGCACTAATGTCCTTTGGAAAGGTTTCAATCCGTCTCCTCTCCGGTTTTTAGCTATAGGTAAAAATAGCGAATGACAAAGTGAGCGACGTCTCTTCGGATGCGTGTCGCCACTATGTCTATTTCATGTATCCAAAACCTCGAAACAACTATCTGAGACTGAGAAACTTTTAATATGCGAAGCCCAGGCATGGACGGCTGATACCGGAGCCAGCGTATGGGCATCACTTTACTTACAATAATGCTTAGCAACAAAAAAAAAAAAAAAAGGACTATCCGTGTTAGTTTGAGTCCTGCTGCAAATATAGCGCTTATGGTCATCAATATTTATTTGAACGCAACTTTGAGCAAGACAAAAATACAAAGAAATTGGACATGGAAGAATGAGTTATACCAGTTGAGAGAACTTATCTGTTAAGAAAATCAGCATTCGAAATCCTGACTTTTACTTTAGTTTAACCACTGTCAATGGAGCGTGTGTGTGTGTGTGGGGGGGTACGTAACTGTTTCAACCACATGTCAGTCGCCAAATAGTTATTTCCTCTCCTTCACTTAGTCTGACCCAAGGCCACAATAGTTTGGCACCCAATGAGAATAGATCTGACTACAGTTGCGAAACGTGGGTTTCTGCCAATCATAGCTTGATATGGCATATGATCATGGTAATGGGGTATCAAATGAAGATCAAAATCACTTTATTAGCCAACTGGTCTGCTTGATAACTTTAGCGCTACAGTAGGCGTCCAAATGCTTATTTTCGGATCTTAGCTCTGGCTTGCACGAAGTCACTTTAATGACACACACAGTGTATATCAAACAACTTCTTCTTCTTCTTCTTCTTCTTCTTCTTCTTCTTCTTCTTCTTCTTCTTCTTCTTCTTACTATTATTATAATTATAATTATCATTATCATTATTATTATTATTATTGAATTTATATATATAAATAATCTTCTCTAATTTTTTTTGCTTTCAACATTACAAATTACCGATATATATATATATATATATATATATATATATATATATATATATATATATATATATATATCATCAAAATAGTTTTTTTTTTTCAAAACTTTCATTCACTCTGATTTATTAAATGTATGGTGGACCAAAATGCTGACTGTGGGGGGGATACAACGGGTATATTTTAGCAGCAGTTGAATCCGATATCCGTAGACAAGTATTCGGCCTTTCCTTACCGCTGCCGAGCGGCTTCACTACAATTTCGTCCTTCCCTATTCCGACTAAGTCATTTTGTAGCAGAACTTACTACACTAGCTAAATGGTCTGGGAAAGGAACTTCCAATTATCGCACTGCAGTAGGCGCCCTCTATTGATATCCAGATATTAAGGGAGTCTGAATGATTCTGAAACAACAGTGGCTTAATCAGCGGATTGCTGCTAACGACTAAAGCTACAGTCTTCCGGTGTAGCCGATGGTGTTTGTGATGAAGAGAATAGATCAGCGCTGATGATATTAATATATATAAATTGCCGATGATAATCATTGTGGGGTCCTTTTCTGTGTGGCTCTTGTCTGCTACTAACGATTTCGCAACGGCTGGCGATCCTAGTGATAATTTACTGAAATGGCAATAAAGACAGAGCCAAAAAAGAGAAAAGAAATAATAATAAAACTCGCTAATTATATCCCCATCGCCGTTGTTCGCGGCCAACAACCCAGTTGAACTTCTGACCTCACTAACGATTGCTGGGAGCTGGCCGGAGCGTAAGAGTGAAGTCAGGCAAGCGCTGATGACCTGGCTGGCAAGGCAGGGGGGTAGGTTAGATTTGGAGAGGGAGGGAGGGAGGGAAAAACGAAGAGGCGTGCATATTGTAAAGCAGACGGAGAGAGAGAGAGAGGAGAAGATGGGAAAGAGAGGCCTGACCAGGAACAGCTGGCGAATGCCTTGATTAGTTCAGGGCTAATATCTCTCGACTAGTTCGATTTGTGGTCCGTCTGCCTGCCAGGCCGCCTGACTGACTGTCTGTTTGCCTGACTGCCTGCCTGCCTGTATGTCTGGCTGGTTTGCTTTTCCGTTAATCTATCTGTCCGTCCGTCTGTACGCCCGCCCGACTGTCCGTCTGTGTGTCCTTCTGTCTGTCAGTTAGGCCTCAACGCTTCACTTCACAGAGACAGAGCCCAGCACACTTCAGTAAACTAATGCAAATCCACAAACAAAAATGCACACACACACGGTTTGATTAAAATGATGCCAATACCATGGGGGGATTGAAGATTTTTTTTAAATAACAGGCGTACTCGCTGGCTTTCTTTGAGTCCTGATTTCGAATTTCGTTTCATTCGTTATGATCAGTTGGAAATAACGAACCTATATTGCTTGGTATTGAAATTAGATCTCAAGAACAGCGGCAACTTTGGCAAATTCCTCCTAGTCTAATCATCCTGGTCTACTCTGAATTATTTTTCCGTCTGTTTATCGAACTATAGAGGTGCAAACGGTATGAGGGCTCAGACGATGGCGACACAGATTCAAACTCCGGTGCGGACTGTTCACTTTGCTCTATACCTTTCGGAAAGACATGAATCTATCTTTTCCACTCCAACAATGAGTAAAATAGCACGACAGATTGGGCTATTTGGATTCGAGAAGTCAAACAGTCTTGGAGGGGGACAACTCTGATTCCAAACTAGAGAGTTGAGCCCCATCTAGTCGGTTTGGCAACCAATTTGACTCCTCCCCGGCAGCTCCTGCTGCCAAGCATGTATATTACTCTCTGCTTTCCTCTGGACTTCATCAGCAAAAGAGAGATTCTGACGCCTGGATATCCCAGGATCTCCATACTCTTCACCCAGGCATGTGCCCTTGAAGTGGCGTTCCATTGTCTGTAAAGACAGAATTAAAGCCATTTGAATCGAACTAATCGGCCATAAGCTAATGGGCCGAAGTGAGGTTTATAATTCAATAGTAAAAATTTCTGTCTTCCCGAAAGGTAGGATTGCCAAACATCATTTACGATTGTTTATGAATTTCATATTATCAGAATTATAAACCCAAACTTCCGCTTCCAAATATTTTAATTGTGGTCACATAAAAAGCTGCATGGACTTTCGTTACTCTGAGTCTGAGTTTGGTGGACGCCTATGCACATATGCCCTAGGGCCTGCACGAATCTGCCCGTGGGTGTGTGACACTCATGTCAAGATTCAATTGCACAACCTGCCAGTCAGTACATTTAATACACTCAATGCAGTTTTGATTTGCGCCCAATGGTTGCGTTGTATAAGAACACAGGATAAAGAACACGTTTTATCTATCTATCTATCTATCTATCTATCTATGTCTTTCTCTGTCTGTCTGTCTGTCTGTCTGTCTGCCTGTCTCTCTCTCTCTCTCTCTCTTTCTATATATATATATATATATATATTGCCAGATGTGCATTCATATCTTCCTCGCGATTCCTGCTGCCCATTGGCAGCAAACATTTCCGTAATGTATGCATGGGTCGGGCAACACCGGTAATCCATGCTAGCATATATATATATGTATATATATATATATATATATATATATATATATATATATATATATATATATATATATATATATCAGCCATTATGAGTCCTCTATTGTTTCTTGTAGTATTCATCATTGTAGTTTTCTTTTTATCTTTCTTTGTTTTTTCTTCCTTCTCATTCATGTTCCGATATGCCTAGATAGCACACGATAATAACGTTTCGTGACATAGACATGCAATCGTTGGACGCCCCATGTGGTCGATAGTTTTGTTTTTACCCTTAGCCGAACAGGGTCCGGCTTCCTGGGTGACTAGTGTAAAGACACTCCTGTCGATCTGCCAAGTCGCTAGGGCTACGAGGTTGCTGGCTTGCTTCCTCTGTTGGTCTGTAGCCAGACAGGCTGCACAGGACTGATCTCATAATAACTAGAGCCTATTCAATCTCAGCGGTAACGGAAATTTTCTTACAAAGTCTATTTAATAGCAAGACAATCCTGGCTGCTGCTGGGTCAAACTTCACTTCTGTTTCTATTCCGACGAAAGCCGATTGCAGAAACTTCTGTATTTCATTTATGATGAATGAAAATTGTAACACGGATTTTCGTAGTTATTTGAGACCAGTTAGTTTGACTCAGTTGGTAGGAGAGCGTCCTACTCACCACTTGGTGGTGATTTCAAATTATGGTAGCGAATTGTCTATTTCGTATACCGGTTTGATTTAACGTAACGAAACAGACGAATGGTGGAGAGTTTACTTCCCTAAATTAGGTGGAGACTGCTCTTGTTACTGTTCTTTTTTGTCACGATAGAAAAACAGAGTGAACTCTAGCCTCTGATGTGGACCTGAGTTTGGCAATATCTATCAGTTACAAACTTTCTATTAATGGTGTACGTAACAATTTTTATTATGGTAAACGTGAGACTTAATAGTGCTTGTTATCTAATTATTCAAGGATCAATCAATGGTTATTTCGGGATGAAAAATAAGTCTGCTTTCAAAGATATAAAAGCAATTGCCAAAATTTCCATAACACTTGAATACATTTGCCTAATCAGTATTCAGTCACTGACAAAATGTGTTTGTTACAATTGTTACTCAGAAGTTAGAATAAGAGTTTTGGTTAGTCATCCAATAAAAAATAGTCACAGGACCAACGTCTTTTGGCAGTGTATTGTGCTAGGGGATCAATTAAAAATTGAAAATGAATACGCTATTTCTCACGCTTAAGATGAATAAGCCACTTCTGGCGCCAGAAACAAAGTCCCATTTTTTTTAAAAAGTCATCATCACTGCTGTACACAAACTAAAGGACTGATTTAGCATAGATTTACATTGTTAATGGGATTCCCTAGATACTTATGCATGCGGAGAAGGAGTAATTAAAAACGTATTTTCAAAACATTATAAGGAATAAATGTTCAAATTTTTAGTTTTCTTCCCAATTAGTGCAGTCTGTGCGCGAAATGCATGCAGATATGATCACTAAGGTAGAATCACTTAAACACCTAAAAGAATTATGTTGACAGTTATGTTTAGGGTTATATATATATATATATATATATATATATATATATATATATATATATATATATATTTGGGTAGAGAGTTTCTAACAGACTTGCGAACGGTAATTCTGGATAATTATTTACTTGGCAAAAAAGACACCGAAATTGAACACTTATGGAATCAACTCCACTAGTCTGCGAGGTTAGCTTGTCAACCATCAGGCTATGGTAGGTGCTCTTCTCTTGCTCTGCATCTTCATTTGCTGAGATTAGCTTGGTTTGGTACAAGGCCACAGAAATAGGGCCCCCAGTCGGGTTAGAATCTACTCCATTAGCAAATTGGTCTGCAAGACGAGTTTTCCACGCATACGTCCGCACACACTCACACACCATACACACAGAGATAGATAGAAAGAAAGAAAGAAAGAGTGATAGATAGATTGATAGGTGATACACATTATTGCAAACGTTAATCTAAATGTTATATACTTCGAACAATGCGTATCCATTAAGTTTATTCATATTTAGTATACAAAGAAACAATTTTTTCTATATATATATAAGCGTGAGATAGTGTTCAGTTCTCAGTAAGGGATCGGCGAACCGTGTTCGAATTTCGTTTGCGCCGGCTTGGGTTCCTATACTTATAGCTGCACACATCACAAGCCGTGACAATAGAAACTTGCGATGTGAGAAGCCCAGGCACGCTGCAGCCAGCATAAGGGCACTAGTTAGCTAATATCGTAATTTCATTTAAAAATAGATGCATATCGTTATGATGACTTTGAATATCTTCCCACATATCTTTTCACTGTAGCTTATAGCTCTTATATATCAAAATACCTTTTTTAGTAACAGACTCTTATATAGCAATAAACAGATTTGTTCTCCGACTATTTTGTAGTCAAACTTCCATTCTCAAGTGTATTGTTATTGTCACTCTGAAAGATTCCTCTAATACTTTCATATTCCAAAGTAGTTTTACTCTGCTTTACATTATTTCTGATTGTTCCTCTATTCGCTTTGAAACCAATATAGTAAATGGTTGTTTTTCTTTCTCTCTCATTTCAGATTGTTCTTGAAATCCAGTTATCCCTGCTTTCCAGACCATAGATCGTCTTCAAGTGGTATGATAAATCTTAAAGCAGAATTCTTACAAATACACTTTTCCCTGATCTTGAGAAACTTTCTAAACGCTCCATCTAAGTTGTGTGCGTGCAAGCGTGCATACGTTTTGCAACCAGTGCTCAAATGAGTGCACAAATAGTTAATCACCTAAAATAATGTAGTAATAATCCTGCTTCTCTTATGATTATAAGTATAATGAGGGTATAATTATACCTATTGAAAATAATGTCTTTGGCTAACTGTTTCTGTTAGTTGATTAGTCAAAATCTTTATTAAATATGTTACTTCGTAGAATGCAATCATTCTGGTATTATATCAAAACCTACCAATACAGTTATCTAAGCCATGAGAGATAGGCTGTGACAAAATTATCTTCATTTGCACAAGCATTCAGTGCACGTACGCTTTCGTCATGAAATTGTACAACAAACGATTTTTACATACTGACTACTGAAGATTAAAGGCGACTCCCCACTCAATCTTGAAGATATTTGTCCTTAAGTATGAAGTCACCAATATGTGATCGCTTAGAGAAGTTTGTTATGCGAGTTTGTAAGTTAGTTTTAGCATAATCTGTTTGAATATGATTAATTGATACACATCCTGATCCTCGCACTAAACATTCTCTCCTTGGTTTTTCCTAAACTAATTCCCGTCAATCTTATCTTTTATAATTCCTATCTTGACTTTTCTTTATGAAGCAATTTCAATGACAAAACAATCATAGAAATGACAGTCACTCTCATATTCTTTAGAATTTTATTTCAAAATCATTCAAAGACCCTTTGTGAGTTAAGTGAATAAGAACACCAACTACTTGTCACTATTGCTGCTCTTACAAGCCATTAACAATGATTCCAGTATTCCAGAGATGTAGTATAATTTGTGGATTTACGCGAGACTTAATTTCGTCCAGATTGACACATCAACCCATAAACTGCAAATGAAAAAATTTTTCGTCATTACAATTGTATGGCCAACTCAATGAAATTCCAGATTTATTGTGATTGATGGCAACTCAGTTCTCTTCCTGAGTCAGATCTTTTATCTTGCAATGGATTATCTTGCAATGTTTAACTATTAGACTCTCCACCGTCTGCAGTCAATCGATTGATAATTTACTTTTTGCAGCCTACATTGGTTAGTTAATTCTTTAGTTCCGATGAATGTTGGTGGCACATAATTCTTGTATACATGAACCTGGAAAGAATCTGATTAAAACGATTTAGATCGAGTATAAGCCGTTGAGGCACCGTGGGTGGTAAGCCGCACGGGCCAGAATTTGATTTGCTTCCTCTATGAGATAATTAGTTCGAATTGTTTCTAGCAGAAGACGATTACAAAAAGAACTAAAAAGCACTCAGAGAGCACTTACCTCTATTAGCCCCATTTCCAATGGAAAGCAAATGGAAATCAATTCATAAATAGTTACGAAGCAGGTTGAGTTGAAATAGTCGTAATAATTCCTGGATCCGCCCTAAATTTTATCTTTTCTTAGCCCCTTACCCACTTTTTCTTGGAGGTGTCATTGAAATCCAGCAAGAATTTTTGGAGACATTATGTAGAGTGGGAATATGGCTACAATGCTGGGGAAGTAACTGTATTTGAATCTGCCCCAAAATTTCAATCACTTCTTTTGTACATCATGATCCATCTTGTTTTTTAAAAAAATGTCATTGGAATTCATAAATGATATAATATAATATGGGC
Source organism: Thysanoteuthis rhombus (assembly GCA_963457665.1). NCBI lineage: Eukaryota > Metazoa > Mollusca > Cephalopoda > Oegopsida > Thysanoteuthidae > Thysanoteuthis > Thysanoteuthis major. The sequence continues at coordinate 53,845,721 of OY735204.1, forward strand.
AGATGGAGAGATGGACCGTCATGGGTGAATTCATATACCTCTTTCAAATTAGTAGAAATAGATAAAGGCCATCTATTATGTGAATTGAATAATGTGACGAAATGAACAAAATGTAAGACCGAATCTTTTCATCATTGACAGACCTTTATTGAAAATCCCACACCCGGTAATTAAAGCACCGCATCTAATTCGAAACTCTGATCTCAATTTGATGTGTAATATAGCTTCTCCTTTCCTAATCATCCACACGTCAATGAAACTTACCTTTTTATCATGACACAGCCACCTTCAGATTCAATGTATATTCAATAAGGAAAAACAATTCTTGCAATAGAAATTTGGAAACAAAAATCCATTTCAGCGTGTGTTTTATAAGAGACCTTTCCTTCTTTTAATCACCAAATGTTGTAATGTGAAGACGTTTGCCATGAACTGTTCTCAGTATGGATTGGGCATCACTTGTTCCTTTTGGAAATACTTATATCCGATTGATACAGTAGCAAATAACATCTGATTACTAGAACAGTAATACCTGTCTTCTACTATGTGTCACCTACAACAACTTCGATTCAAATCTCCAAATCAAGCTCTCCTCTCGACTTCACTCAACTGCTGATCATGTATACACCCTGGCTCTTGATCAAAAAGGTGCGACCGGACGAGACATCACAGGAGCACTGAGAGTGGTCTTCATTCAACTGTCCAACAACATGCTAGTACCGATTCTTATTTGAATTCGGATTTCGATTCGACATTTAACGAGGTTATTCATAATCGTCGACTACTAGAACGATTCATACTGGTCGATCCCTTTAAAACTCGTTATTTTGGAATGGTGGTGATCGAACCAAGGACCTCTCAAACTAGCGCCTCTGGCTGTTTAACGATCCCAGCCTCCATTTTGCTCGATTGAACTCGTTTTAATTCTATCGAATTTTCTCTTGTTTTATATCGAAGAACGCTGAAATGTGTTCACGTCTTATGAATTGAGAGTTTGGTGCGTCTCAAGCATCGAAAAAGAAATATTAACTATTTATAATTACTGCTCTTTAAACCTTCCGGAAAATTATTCTATATTTTCATTTCATGATTTTAGTTGTTTTTGTTTTTATCGGAAGGTTTCGTCCGCTGGTCCCCCGGGCTTTGTTTGAGTGTCTTTAATATTTTGAAACGTGGCGACAGGCGTTTCTCCTCCCATAAACCTCACATCTAGTTCCTGTAACTGTGAGTTCTTTTAGCTATCTTTGTTTCAGGTTCAAACTCTGGCTGAGATAGTTTTGTGTTCACTTCACTCTAATGCCCCTTTGGAAAGGCAAGAATTAAGCTATAGTGCAGGATAAAGTGAGAGATGTTATTTCGGGTGCTTGTCTCCTCTAAGTCGAATTAATATACCACAAACGGACCGGGCAAGAGTCAATGGGATATTTGGTGCCAAAGCAGGGATAGCTGAAGCCGTAACCGGCGGAAGGGTGCTACTCACTCAGTGATGAAATGATGAAATTAGATTTTATTACTTGAGTTAAGAGATCAATTCGCACCTCTGCTCCGTTTGGACTCTCAATTCTAAGTCAACGTTTCCAGTGTTATGAGCCTGTGAATTTCATTGTATTTTACAGTGTATAAGATGCAATTTATTTTCTGTCTCAGGAGCCTAGCGCTTTATCAGTTGTTTACGAACGTTACTGTGCTATTCAAATGATATAAACAGCAAGGCACTGTGGGGGATCAATAAGGATTTGAATAGATAAGAGCAAAACTGAATAACCCAATAGTTTAGAGGGCTGTGAAAATCAGAGATAAAATATGTCCACACAAATTCAGATGAGTTTTATATGGCCGTACGTCTTATATGTCGTAAATGCAGTATGTTCTTTCTTTCTTCAATAATTGTCTTAACGGTGCTAAAGTCCAATCGGCCCATGTATGAAAAAAAAAAAAAAGAGAAAGAAGAGAAATTCAGTCTGAACCTGTAGTCATCTCGAAAAGATGTGTCCACAAATAGACGTGCAGAGCTCTGCATAAACAGAAAAAGTAGAGAGCAGGTGTAAATGTACTTTGACCAATCGGCCCTGTCGATGCATGATATGCAAAGGGCGGATAAGAGGAAGGAGGGGAAGAAGTACTAAGATATAGAGGGAGGGTGGCACAGGGAAATGTTGACTGATAGGACTTGAACGGTCAAAAAAGATATAATACTAGCACTAGCATCGCAACTACTACTACTACTAATAATAAAAATAATAATAATACTAATAACAACAACAAAGGAAGAACTCAAGTCAGTGGACAAACAAACAAGAAAGCTTATGACAATGCACAAGGCCATACACCCCAGAGGTGACACAGATAGACTTTACATGAAGAGGAGAATAGGCGACAGAGGACTCATCAGCATAGAGGACTGAGTCTAGAGGGTCAGAAATGGTCAAGAAATGCATATGCAAGCGAACAGTGAAGACATTATAAAGAGCACCCAAAACAGCGCACTGAACAACAAAAAAAGTAGAAAACAATCGAACAGCATAGCAAACAAGGAAAGAAAATAGGAACAAAAGAAGCCTTACAGAGAATTTAAAAGACAAATATAGGATGTTGCAGATGAGAGATCATGGACGTGGCTACGAAAAGGAAAATTGAAGAGAGAAACAAAATTGCCTAACAAATACATCAGAACAAACAATAAATCGACAGAATATAGACAAACAGCAAATGTTGCCTGTGGAGGGGAATGGATGAGACCGCGAACCACATAACTAGAGAATGTAGTCAACTAGTCCAGGAGGAGTATAGACATAGACACGATAGAGTAGCAACAGTGATACACTGGGAACTGAGCAAACGAATGGGGTCCAACTATGCGGAAAAGTGGTACCAGTACTGATTGGAGTCAGCCCTCGAGAATTAAAATCTTAAATTACTTTGGGATTTCAACATCCAAACTGACCACCACATCCAAGCAAGAAGACTGGACTTGGTAATCGTGGGCAAGACGAGGAGTACCTACTAAATAATAGACGTGGCTGTGACGGCAGACCATAGAGTAAATGGGAAAGAGAGTGAAAAGCTTGAAAAATGCCTGGACCTGGCAAGCGAACTGAAGAAGATGGGAAACATGAAAGTCAAGAACCGTGCCAAAGACACTGAAAATGAGATTAGAGGAAGGACTGTGACTTGTAAAGACCGTAGCACTATTGGGGACTGCACGAATACTGAGGAAAGTGCTATAAGTAAGAAATCTACGACCCCAGCTGTCAGCAGGAGCTTAACAGAGATGAGAGAGGGAAAACAACGCTGCTGTGTTAGATGAGGGACAGATAAGAGGAGGACTAGAGACCTGAGGAGACTTGCTGTCACTCAGTCTTCAGCTGTGACTATCCAGCAACTGGTGCAGATAATAATAATAATAATAATAATAATAATAATAATAATAATAATAATAATAATAATAATAATAGATGCGAGATAATGAATTATTATCAATATCTACATATATAAACAACATAGACAACTTTTACATTTTCTTTCTCCCAAAACAATGAACTTTCCACCTAAAGATAAACAATTTGCTGATGAAATAATCTTCGACACACCATTTCAAACAATAGACACTTCCGCTGATATCTACCCAGTAGTTCCTCTTCTCAAAAAAAAAAATCATCCCACAGAAATTCAAATACATCCATGAATTTCTTTTCCAAGGGGTTGAACTCGTTAATCATAATAATTCTACTATTACTACTACAACTACAACTAACACAATTTCAACTTATAAGAATGCCAATTATGAAGAGTATTGCAATCAAAGTAATATTTTTTTAAAATCATATCTAACATTTTTACCATGATTATTCATTACTTATTGCCTATAATCTATTTTTCTCTTCAAAATTATCATTACCTATGATACTTATTTTATGTATTGGCATGTTGATGGTAATCAATGGAGTTGGCTGGATGACGATTGTCCTCAAAACTCATAAGAACAGGGCTATCTAGATTTTAGAGCTGGATCCTCAAGAAAAAGGGCCAAAAAAGAGTTGAATACAGGCATCCCCTAAAGTAGTAAGGTTCGGGTAGTACGTTCGGCAATAAAAGGCGGGTGTGACGTAGACACCGATATTTCTGCCAATATCATCACCTTTCCATAAAAGAAAAACACGAGTAAAACAAAATTTCACAGAAAAACTTATTTAATATTCGTGAAATACAAAATTTCTTCAATCTTCTAATGTCGTCTGACGACCATTTTATTTTGCATACATTATTCTTGCTTCGGTTAAGACATTCCCAGACCCGATCATTGTACATTTGAGTTCACACACACACACACATACATATATATATATATATATATATATATATATATATATATATATATACATATATATATATGTGTGTGTGTGTATGTATGTACATACATACATTATTAGTTAGTTAGTTTAGTAGTCCGACCCTAACTTTATCCGACAAAAATTTGATCAAAAGGTTTTATTCACCTTTACCAATTAAAAGAGATAGTAAGTGAGTAATAAGTGAATCAAATATGTTTTGTAACTGTTTTACTAAGTAATCTAATCCAGATTGCCCTGTGACATGTGACACTTGATTCCCCAAACTAAGCAGCTAATCCGAGTTCTGGATTGATTTAAGTCGGAATAAAGGATTTTGATACATGCATATATGAGCAGCAGTAGAAGCCAATATATATATATATATATATATATATATATATATATATAAGGAGAGAGAGAGAGAGAGATATGCAACATGTTTGGGGTTTTTTAATAGTGTCTATCATTATTACGATTATAATTATTCTTCTCGTCATTATATCTATCAACATATAACTGACTCAATCATTGTTATAAAAAATCATTAACATAAATCCTTTATATCAACTAACAATGGTTGGATCATATTAAAGATTTCTATCATTATCAGTATTGTTCCTGGTTTGGAACAGTGGTAGAGTCTTCAATGATTAAACACACGGATGCGCTTTCAATCATATCCGACCACAAAAGGAGTGGTACCACTGTAGTAACTGGCCAAGCCCACTGTACTTTATCCAGCCTGGCCCGGTCGATAATTCGACATCCTATTAAAAAAAAAAAAAAAAAGACTGTAGCAAAAAGCTGGACACCCGGGTTCCCTTCATTTTATTTCTTATTAGCTTTACTTATGTTTTCATTATTTTTTATTCCTTACTGAGCGATAGTGAACGTAGGTCGAAAGTATTACTTGAGCAGCTGTGGGCTTAATCGAGAGATGGGTGTAATGAATTAATGATAAGGATATTAGTCAGAGGGTGCATGAAAAGTGTATTAGTGAGCCTAGATAGAAATTAATTTCAAGTGTTAATGGATAGCTGTTGTTGGAATGCATGCAAGCATATATTCCGGTGAAAGATAGATTGCCTAAATAGACTGGTTGCTCGACAGATTTAAAAACAACTTGATATAAATTTGACATGATCCCCATTTGAGTGGAGTGGTTGATATGAATAGAGAGAGACTGATATGAATAAACGTAGATAGATCAAAAAAGGCTTAGAGAGGAAGAAAAAACAAATATACAGTGAGGGAAAGGTATAGAAATTGACCTGGATAGAAAGAAAAGGAAATGCACATAGATATAAACACATACACACACACAGAGACTTATATATATATATATATATATATATATATATATATATATATATATATATATATATATATATATATATATATATATATATATATATATATATATATATATATATATATATATATATATATATATATAGTTTTGATAGGTATGGATCCCAAGCTGGAGAGAAGTCGTTGGTAATTAATCTTTCAAACCTCTAAAACTGTAATGAATTCGATCTTCATTTGGTATGCTACAAGTGAGGCCGTGTGCCAAACAAAGTGAATCTTGGCAGATGAAGATAGATATATTCATGTGAATTGCCAGTAGATGTATAGTTATGAATAAACGTTCAGGAGGAGAAATATACTTATATATAAATGGATTTTGATAGAATGGATTTTGATAGAAAGAAACTTAGATGAATATATCGAAAGACTGATAGACAAAGATAAATTGATACATATCTAATTGAGAAAAAATATCGACGACTCGTTGCTATTTGGTTACACTGTATATGTGAATCATTTAAAAGACATAAAAAATTGCTTTAAATAATAACCTATATATAATAATACCTATCTCACATTTTGTTGGATGGTGATCAATAAAAATGCCAAATTTTCAAAAACAAGTATGAATGCTCTCAGACACTGAGGGACCAATTTAGCCTAAACTCACATTGTGAACTGAACCCACAACCAAAAGCCTATTGCGTAGGGGGGGGGGTATCTATAATAAACTGCATTTTCTGTATATAATAAGGAGTAAATATTTGAATTTTCCACCCTCTAGCTCGATCAGTTCATCCTGCACACGTGACACATACATAGACAGATACCCAACAACATAGAACCACTTAAAAACTGGAGAAAATTACGTTGTCCATTTTGACGAGCTCTAATAAAAAATGCTGCAAATGAATCGTTGAGTTCAGAGATTGCTCATTGCGACATGAATAAAGGGAGGTAACCCTATTTTCCTTCAAAAGGAAAATGTTTTGATTACACAAAGGCTTGTCCTCAGCAGCACATGAGTGCATTAACTGCACATGTGGACACACACACACAACCTGGGGCATAATTCTTTTTGGTTAGTTCTAACGTAACGCCATCCAATTACAATAGGCACTCTGGGTAAAGGAAGAAATGAAAAATCCAGATTTAGATCTGGTCGAAAATAGCCCACAGCGTAAATCTGATATATTTATATATAAGTGCAGGGAACTTGGATGCACTCAAAAGAAGAAGAAAATTATAGAAGGTGAAGCTTGTTATTTTCTGGTGGTGGTGTTTGAGAGTGTGGAGTGTGTGTGTGGCTATTGTGTTGTATGTATACGGTAGGGCATAAATATTAAACATAGCGAATAGACGCTTTTATAGTATATATGCTTGTACACATAAAATATGTATAACAATCGAACAATTTTATACAACTACTTCTGAAAGAACAGCTGCGATGTCTACAACAAAGCCTTCATCAGTTGAGGACTAGATGATCAGGTAGGGTTTCAGAGCCGAAACATCATTGCCACTAACCCACAGCTCTCCAACAATTCAACAGTACCTCACACATATATATAAATATATGTACATAGTTGAAAAGATAAACTTCGCAATTTGATTTTTTGCTAATTTTTCTAGTTAGCGTAAAAGCCTATTATTCATGACATCGAAGAGCTCTCTTTTAAAAAATGTTCCGAAATTTGCGCTTCTAGATTTTTCGACCATCATTAGTCATTATCAAGAAAATGTGACAGTGGTATTTAAAGTATCTTATTATGATTTTATCTATGTAATTGAGGGAAAACAATTCTTAAACTCAGCAAATATATTCTCTCAGATTTTTAAAATCTTAATACCATGTATACTGGTATTAAGATGAGATTCATCACTATTGTTCATTCTCTAAATCCTCTTTCATATCTAGCCGTCAGTTTTGCCTAATGTGTCAAGTGACCCAGTATGTGCTAATATAGTTCATAATACGTATATATATATATATATATATATATATATATATATATATATATATATATATATATATATATATATATATATATATATATATATATATATATATATGGGGGGCAGATGGGGGGTGAATACTTATAGTGCTATTCAGAGTCTTGCAGAGGGTCACAATCGTTGACAACCAGTGAGGATCGAACTCATCAAGCAAGCAATGAACCTTGAGACCTCGCCTTTCTTCTTATTATATGTTTGGATGCATTTGTGTCCCTCAAGGTTCATATGTTCACTCAACCGAAAACAGCTCCTATTAAACACTTCATCATCTATCTCACGATTTATCCACCCCATCCCACCCCACCTCCTCTTTACCTTACCCACAATCTTTGACAGCCACCCAAATACTAAGGGCTGGAGATGGAAATAAGGTTTCGGGAATTAGGTGTACGATAAAGGTTAGGTTTTGGAAATTACGTTCACGGCAATGTCTCCCTTAGTAGAAATTATAACATGCAAAACCGTCCGGAAATTGAGAAGTAGGTATACACTGTGTTCATACGTACCCCCACCCCCACCCCATTTCAATCACTGACTAAGACCAAAGCCCAATTTAGACCCCGTCTACATTTACCAGACGCTTTTTATCTGTCTTCCGGTGGCACTCCAACCATACAGCCATTACAGGCCTCATCTGAATTTCCGTTTATCGACAGGTGTCTCTACAGACGCCCGTTGCTTGCATCAGCTTTTTGTTTTGTTTTCAATTCGTTTTTTTTTTTTTGTTATTTCATGATTGTAGCCATAGTTACCTCTGCGTGCGTGTGTGTGCGCATACACGTTTTGTAACCAGTGCACAAAGGAAATTAATGCGCATAAAAGTTCAGTCACTTGAAATAATATAAGAATCAATAATTATACTTGTAAGTTCGATAATAATATATCATGATTTTATTTCCAGAAAATAGTTTAGCTTCTGCAGTTTAGTAGTTATGAAGTTTTTTCCAAATATTACATTGGTTGTACTAATCTTTATTTTGTCCGATCGAGTGGCACTAAGCTTTACTTGACCTGATTGGGTGGTACTAATCTTAATTGGTTCGCTTAGGCTATTACAACTTCCAAAGAGATTTCGAACACATTTCCGGACAGACCCACACAGGCCTTTTGTTCAAAATATTGCTGGACCCATGATGTTTGAAAAATTAATAAATTATAACAAGACCCTTTTTTTTCCTGTCCTTACCTCTAATTCTTACCCGGGTGGTGCTGAGCTTAGTCTCATTCGGTGGTACTAATCTTTACTTGGTAATACTTAGTGGCACTGATCTTTATCAGAGCATCTTAGTGGTGCAGATCTTCACTTCATCCGACACATTTGCTCACTTGCATATATATATATATATATATATATATATATATATATATATATATATATATATATATATATATATATATATATATATATATATATATGGGTGAATTGTCTTGTCAAACTTTCTTTAATTCTCATATTCCCGCTCTTCCGTTTCTCTGTGAGCTCCAGTTTTCCGGTACGGTAAGTCGTCCATATCCGCATAGATCCCATTCATATTGATTCCAAAAATGCGGCCTGTCAAACGGTGAAAGGCGAAAAGCGGCCTGTTGTGCATTTAGACCGCCGGATATAGACTAGTCATGCTGAAAATCGAACTGTCACTCATATCTCTCAACTCAACCTCTCCCTTTTTATTCTTTTTTTTCTTTGTTTAGACCCCTTACTGTACCATCATTCTTTCTCTTTCTCTCTGAATTCATGACAGATTTTGAAAAGAGCGAAAACCAAATTTATTTTTCTTTAATCGACGTTGCTTTGAAATGGAAATGACAAAGCATAATCAAAGATTGAAATTCTTCTGCTTAGCTGACCCGCGCAGTTTTTGATTTTTTGTTTTGCACATTCTCATATCTAATTATCACTGCACTGGTAATATTGAATCTACACGAATCGAGAGAGTACGTACGACTTTCAAACAATGGTTTTCTTTCTCACTTTTAATGCAAAACAAGTTGTGTGCTAAAAATTACTTTAACAAGTTTCTTGTAAGAAATTTGCAAAATTCGCTGTCTTATCAATATCTAACAATCTTGTACTTATATATATGTGATTTTCACGTTGTTCTCAAAGTCTCTCCTTCTGCCTCTCAAAAAGTGTCCTGTTTTGTGTGTGTATATATATATATATATATATATATATATATATATATATATATATATATATATATATGTATGTATATTCTAAAATTATATCTACCATACAAAATGCTATAATCATGTTCAGTCTGAACAGAAATAGTAGTGGGGTTTGGCCCTGCAGCAGCCACGGTTGTAGGTTTGTTGTTCTCTTTTTTTAAATTTTGGTATAGTAATCATGTTTGCTTTTTCTTTGAAGGAGGAATGAACTTCAGATCGACTATGACCAGAATCCAGCTTCATTTTGGGGGGTTTGGGGGACATCTTTTTCCCTTAATGTCGAATTTCTGATAGCCATTCCAAAAGGAATGTTATCTAAATTCTTAACGCCACTTTCCACAATATTTCAAGATCTTCAAAGCCATAAAGAAATCAGCTCACTGGAGTCCACTTCTCCATGCTCTCCACGTAGCGATAGCAAAATGACGATCTCAGAGTTGCGATAAAAGACCACAGAAATTAGATGATAGAAAATTGATAACTTTTCTGTCATTTGCACCTGCGCAGCCCCAGGGAAGACGGTATCAGCGCAGGCAGACGAACCGAGGAATAATGCTGTGTGTACATGTCAAAGAGAGACATTTTTTTTTAAATATTTCCGATGATGACCGAGAATCTCCGACAATTTCCAGATTGCATCTATGAATGCTGAAAATGCATTTAAACACATCTGCATATACAACAGCATAAGGGGGTTGCCTATACGTGTTCACTGTGTTGGCTTTAGTGAAAAGCTTACAATTAAGGCACGCGGTGAATGCGTAGGGGAAGTCCATTGAGCAACAATTTCAACCAATTACAACCCATAAAATATTAACTCCTGTGAGTATTATGCTCTTTCTTTGTATTTGAAATTTCCTGTTGAGAATTCTTTAGATATTTTTTTTTTTTTTGAATAAAGCATTTGCCCTTTTTCTTGAAATTTTTATGTACAGAATTTCTTTGATTCAATAAAGATTCAAACAATTAAAAAATAGTTGTCCTTTTTTGCAATCATTTTCTTTTCAATGATATGCGAGGTGTCCGAAAAGTAAAGTCCGGTTTCTAGCTATCAGCTATTTAGTTGTCTGACGATTAGAGGTCGAGATATAAAATGGAATGAATAATTCATCGTTAATCAGATTGATTCAATGTGGAACTAAAAAAGTGGTGCACGACGTAATATGTCTGAACAGACTTACAAGATGTATACAATATTTCCCGGCTGGTAAGACGCACTTTATATACCAGAAAGTATCAGGTACCAAATGTGATGATAATCTTCAAAGAAAGACAAATTACGACGTAGAGTCAGCGGCTTGGACTTGCCAGTACAGCAATCTATTTAATCCTCAAATATTTTCCAAAAAATACCTAGATGATTATATAATTATGCGTCTCACCACTTGTAGCGTCTTACTAGCAGGGAAATGCAATATACTGATAAGCTTCAAATTGCTTACTTCTGGGACACTGTAAGTAAAAATAATGCTTTTGTTTGTTTTGTATGCTTTTGATTTTAATTTCACTGTTTTCTAAACATCCTATCTGCTAAACTGTATTGTTATTCAACCAGACTTCTTAGAACAGTTTTCATTGTAGACGAGCCACAATCGAACTCTTTCTTGTCTTATTTATTTCAGTACATTTCAAATTGAATAAGACTTTGGCCAAATGAATTCTTATACCATGGGATCAGTGAACAAAACTGCTGGATGTTTCGTAAAAGACGCTATCCTATCAGTGAAAAAGTAGAATTTACGCACACGTAAACTTTTGGAATGACTGCATTATGTGTTAGCTTCATTCGAGCATTCATTCCTCTCATGTACAAAACCTGCACCCAGGTTAGAGGAAATTACTTTCAGCATATATCACAAAATTAAAATTTACGTCAAATCAGATTTGCATTTTATTATAATGGTCCTAGTTAAAATACAAATCGCTTAAAAAAACGGTTGTTGAGAGTGCATTAATCGTTGACACAGTTTCTGAGATACATAAACTTTCCCACCACAGCAGGATGTTTTTATTTGTTGTATGGTTTGCTAGTTACAGGTTGTTATTTTTCTGTTCCTTCAGATTAATAGTAAACCCCAGAGCATCACGAACATCTATGAATCCATCAAGTCCCATGTCATCTTGAATGTCGGCTACCAGATCACAATTGTCAGCATACAACAGATCTCTTACCAAATATAGTATCTTGGATTTCGATGCAAATCAACTGTGATTACATGCATTCCCAGAGGTGTAATATCCAATATAGACATCATGATTACAGTTTTTAAACACTTTGTGGAAAACCATGGCAAATTACAGTACAAATAGAATAGGTTACAGAAAATCTCTCATACCATTTTAAACAAAGGTTGGTTCTGATAGTTTCACAACAACATAAATAACGACCATTCAGCCAACAGGGAATGGTTGCAGTACAACAATAAACTGTTCAGGGATACCAAACTTCCTTAGAATCGCCCATAACGCAGTTTTGCTATCAGTATCTGCCATGTTTCGTTGTCTGGTTAATTTCCTAATGTCGGTTTTCCATTTTATTGGACCTGTCCGTCTGCTGCTGTTTTCTCAGTGTTTCTCGGGAAAAAAAACAACTTGAAACATAACGACACAAGAGAGCAAATGATATTTCATAGAGATTTTATAAGATTAAATAAAAGGGTTACGCTTGCACACGCGTCCACGCTAACCCGAGCCAACTTTCGTGCAGGTCAACTTAAACCTTCCTAAAACTTTTAAAAACGTTTTTTTTTTTTCTCAAAACAGAGAATTCATGTACTCACTTTCGGCGTTAGAGTTTGGTACGTCTCAGCAGACCATTGGATTTAAATTGTGTCATGTTTTATTATCGTGTTTGGGTTGCGGTTAAGGTTAGAGACACAGTTAGGGTTGTTGCTTCGACATATTTTGTTGTCGGGTTAGGGTCAGATTCCCTCAGAAATACGGCCAAAGAGGGAAAAACACTGAACGAAAGACGAATTCACATCCGCCGATTTTCAACGACAAACGAAAATTGTGTCCAATTAAGCATTATAGTTGCAACGTAAATGAACCACTCCTTTAAATCCTTCTTTTAAATCTCTCATGTGATTAACTTTCGGAAGATTTGAGAATGTGATAGATTGGAAACACATAGTTTTTTTTTCAATATTTTCTCAGTCTGACAGACATTAAACTTGCTCCACCGATCCAACATTATATGATAAAACTATTACTGAACTATTAGAGATATTTGTCGTATTATCCGTTCTTATGGCAAATACGAATATCTAATCATTATACTATGCAACTAAAAAGATTTTGTTATGATATTCATATGAATTTTCTTTAGAAAATACATAACAAACGCTAAAGGACCCAGCAGCACGAAATTTTCGACCGGAACAAATGAAAAATGGATAAATGACAAAATCTTGCCCAATCTTCTTATTCATCATAAACTAGCTGTTCTACATAGACAAACTGTGCGAAACTGCAGTCGAAATGATAAAAATAAGGAAAAAGAAAGAAACAATCGCGATTTTCTCTATGTAAAACACAACTGTTTAGGACGAGGCCTACGCTGATGACTTCTGCATTCTGCCTCTCTATTCCAGGGCTTTTGATTGCAATAAAAAACAGGTTTATTGCATTTTTGTTATTCTTCTTGTCATCAATATTTATGTCATCATTATAAATTTTCTTTAAAGTTTCTTTTATTTGTTTACCAGCAACATAATTTGGCGATCGATTATTCATGAGTGTTTGATGTTATTGCCTTCTCTCTCTCTCTCTCTCTCTCTCTCTCTCTCTCTCTATCTATCTATCTATCTATCTATCTACCTATCTATCTATCAATATATATATATATATATATGTTTACTAACAACATAGAGAATTCATTATTTATAAGTGTTTATTCAATATTACTGGGTTCTTTATAATACACATAAATGTGTGTGTGTGTGTGTGTGTGGTTTGCGTGAGTGTGTGCATGAGTGTGTGCGTGTATGAAATATTTCATAGATATGTATTTGAATACAGAAATAGTTTACAAAAAGAATTTCCAAAGAAATTGTTTATGAAAATGTATATAAAAATCAAAACATTCTTTGAAAATACACTTATAAACAAAAACAGTCAATAAGATATATTCATAAATAAAAATAGTCTATGAAGTATATTTTAAAGATAAAAATAGTTTATAAGAATATGTTTCTTGATGATTAGTTTATGGAATAAAATTTAAAAGTAAAAGTAGTCAATAAAATAAGTTCAAAAATCCAAATAGTTCATCAAAATGTATTTAAAAAAATACAAAAAGTACACAAAAATATATTTAAATATGAAACTAGTTTATGAAAGATATATACAAAAATAAAACATTGCTCATGAGAATTACACAGAGAAATAAAAATAAATTTTACAAATATATTTCAAAATATGAAGTTATGGAAATATACTTTACAATTTTTTTAATAAATTGTATCTATAGATGAAACAATGTTACCAAAAAGAATATGAAATATTTTCTGGAAAGTTGTACAATTGTCATTATTATTTTACTGGCTTTTCGGACTAATATCCACATCCTTGTCGGTTTTATCACTATGTTTTGCCTATGAATCGAGGAAGGTCGAAGAATGCATCGGTCGAAATGTAGCGATAAAAATCAACACGGATGATTATATAAGTTTCTTCAAAATGAACAAACTACTCTTCTTTTTTTTCGTTTCAACGACATCAGGTTCTTTATTCTAATCCTGTTCAATAAATATTTTATAAAATATCAACTTAGCGGTTGAATCTCTTCAGCAATCACAGGAGTACCTCTAAATAGTTCAGTTTTGATAAGTGCGAGTTTTTACGTGGCACTGACAATTTTGGAACGAAAGAATCAAATTCATCAAGGTATTACCGTATTTTAATAGGTGGTGCTGGCTCTGCGACGCCCATGATAGAGAATTGTGGCGAATCCTGGGGAAGGTCTATGTCCAACGACGGACGTTAAAAGGCTTATGATGATGATGATGATGATGATGATGGTGGAGGTGGTGGTGGTAGTGGTGGTGGTGATGATGATGATGATGATGATACTTCTGCCATTAAGCACATATTGTGGCTCGTGCAGACAGTTAAACGTGATTGCCTCCTACTCCTTGCAGCACAGAGGAGTCGCAGCTTAGCTTATATATAAAGGGAGACAACTAGCATATGGTAATCGGCATGATTAACTGAAGCATTACTTCTACTGGAGAGAACGTCGTTCCGAATCGCATAGTTTTCGGGCATTTATTCAATTTATTGGACCCAAATTTGACTCGCTTCCAAATTTTTCATTTTTCTGTTACATCGGGTAATGTCAGCAACACAATATTTAGTATTAATTCTCCACACAGATGTAAACAGTTTAGTTCATTTAAAGTAATAGCGATGTAAATTATGAGTTAACTTCAATTTTTCTTTCATTAATTTTCCGCAAAAAACGTTTTAAAAAAATACGGTGCATAACTTTTGTGCGCTGTTTTCTGACATCGAATGTGCAAGTATGTACTGTGGAACTCCATAATTCGAAATCGGGAACACCTTACATACATTACGTTTTTTTTTAAATTCAATTTTTTAGACAAAACAAATGAATACGTAGTTTCAATAGAAAACAATGGACGTCAATCAGTCACAAGAAGAATATAATTTGAAAAGAATCAAATATGCGTCCATTAAATTGAACAAGCGTCAGTTTTTATACTGAAATAGTTCAACTGGACCAATAGTTTCGAACTGTGCACAGATAAGGGTCTAGGGTCTGCAGTTAGTAATTTACTTTTCTCTAACGGATTATAAGAGAAACACTGGATTAGAGAAACATCCAGTTTCGGAAAATCTACTTGAAATCTACGATTTAATTTAATTCCGAGCAGGATGAATAATCTATCGTCTGATGGTCCTACTGATGTTTAATTATTTCTTAGAAATATTTATCCAGAATTACTTCTTTTTTTTACAACTGAACTTGATGAGTGGGTTTTCCCCGTGTGGCTGATAGGAAATATAAACAATGAACTCATTGAATGTTGAACATGACTTGATAATTAACACGTCAAATACTGGATCTGAAATTGGAAATCTTCTGGTAGTGAAATGACATAAACCATCGCGCAAATATCAAAAACATAATGGTTATACACGAGCCAATGCTATACATCAGGATAAGAATAAATGTATTCTTTTTACAATAAAATGTATTAAGTTGTTTATCATGGTAGTTCATTTATTACATTCGAGAAACAAAACGCTAAAATTAGGCATACGCTTGAATATTTTCTTTATAGAAAGGAGCCTTGAGTTACCAATATTTCGGAACAACTGCATTATTTTTGGTTGATGGTGATGAAATGTAAAGTACTAAAGGAAATATCTTGCCCATCTCTTATTTGAATTAAAATTGTTAGTGTTTATGAGTCAAAATGTTGACTAATGTAGTTTTTGGTGGGGATTAAACCTGAAAATAGTGTTGTCATACGCTTCCTACCTTTGAAATAATTTTTATTCCCCTGCCATGTAAGGCGTATAACTTGGTTTATAGGATATTTACATTTTGAATTTCATTTTCTATACAACACACACACATACATATATATATATATATATATGTATGTGTGTGTGTGTGTGTGTGTGTGTGTGTGTGGAGATGAATCAAAAAGTCTGTTGCCTGACATGTAAGCTGGTTTGTGATATAAAAATGTCACTGTATAATTTCTATGCGATAATTTATGCGATTAATACTCACCACTGAATTAAGTGCATTGTCAAGCTAATTGATGCAACGGTAGATAGATAGATAGATAGATAGATAGATAGATAAGCCACCTCAACCATTAAGTGAATCATGGTCACATGTCCGGTAGCACCAATTAAATTTTACAAGAGTCAAAAATGACTTGCCTTGAAAATCTGCATGTGTACTCTACTGGGCACCATTGTTTTTGCTTATTTTTAATGTCTTTCTGTGGCCCTTACGATCACTTTGGACCAACGATGAACAAATCAAGTGCTAGTATTTTCAGATAAAAAACTTTTCTTTAAAATTAAGATAAAATACTGTTATATTTATGCAAGGCGTATATATATATATATATATATATATATATATATATATATATATATATATATATAGTAGGTGAACTATATTGAATACACAACAAGCCTGCGTATATGTATCAAATAGATCTTTATTCAAAATAGAACTCAATACCATCAGTAAAGTGGTTGTAACATGAGTGAAAATTTTTTCAACAGCTTTTACTGATTGTAGATGTTTCAAGAAACATTTTAAAAAAACTTTTTCAAGTGAAACTGAAAGTACAATCTGTAATGAACCATTAAAAGATCTTTATTCAAGTTATATTTATATATGTGTGCGTGCCTATATTTTATGTGAGTGGTTTTCGTGTATCGTCCATGTTTCTTTTTTCACAATGTAGTCATATAATGAGCTTGTATCCAATTTGTTTCTCTGTTCGTTAATATTTATTTGTTTGTTTGCACTCAAATGGGATTTGTTGATCAATCTTCCTATTACGACGTAACAATAAAAAAAATACGTCATTGAAACTCTTAAGGCTTCATGTCTGGTTATCACACATTAAAACAGCTGGAGTTGAGATGAGACCAAAAAAAATTAAGATTAGAATACTTGAATTATTCAAAATAAATCACTTAACAGAATAGCTTTAAGTTCCTTAGTCACGATCCATACATAAATAACTCCATCATTTTGAACGGGTATATATGCTAGTTAACATTATTTACAACGTGACATCCCATATGTCTGCCCTTCTGTCATGTTTTAGAAATAAATTGATATATATATATATATATATATATATATATATATATATATATATATATATATATATATATATATATATATATATATATATGTATATATATATATATATATATATATATATATATATATATATATATATATGTATATATATTTATATATATATATATCTACGTATATATATATACATATATATATATATACGGATATATATATATATGTACATATATATGTATATATATATATATATATATATATATATATATATATATATATATATATATATTGAGACAGGCGGAAGTTGAGAAATTCTGAGGATTGAATCGCAACACAGAGGTCTCGGAGAGAGTGGGAGGCAAGCGAGAGAGAGAGAGAGAGAGAGATGAAGGGGTATGCAAAAGGGCAGAGGAGAAAGATGAAGAATTATCATTATCATCCTTTTAGCGTCCGTCGTTGGGTATATACTTTCCCAAAGATTTGCCAGACCTATGATATCATGGGCATTGCGGAGTCGTTACACTGTAAATTCATCTAGCTTATTATACCACCTTACTTTCTGTCGGGCACAATTTCACATATGATTTTTGGGGATCCGTGTAGTGGGTCATGATGTCAAACAGTGGTCTAACATTCTTGCAACGTGTCCAGCCTATAGCCATTTATGTTTCCAAATAGTTTCTATGATATCTCAGACTCCAGGGAAACTGCTGAACTCGGCCACTCAGAAAAAAAGAATTTAAAATGAGATCGAATCGAACTCGCTTTCGAGTATTGTTTATGAATGGAAGATTTGGTCAATCGCTAAGATGGTTGCTTCAGGCAACTTCCATGGGTTTTATTTTCCAGGTTCTACAATACTTTATATTTCTACCCTTAGGTTGCAAAGTAACGGGTACTAGAAGTTGTTTACGCCAACACAACCGTCATGTATAATTGTAGTAACATTTTGCTAGAGGACTCATTTCGTCCAGCACCGGTACAAAGTCCATAATTATCACATTCTGTCGGAAATAAACAGTCCAATTTAATGATATACATACTGTTGGCAAAATAAGGACATTCATATATAAATATTCTAATATTCATGCCTACGGCCACAGAAAGATGAGCAATTCAAGTAAGCTATCTCAGACCCCTGTTCATCAACAGCCTCGTTAGCTCAGTTGATAGAGCAGAGTTGCGTTGAGACTGCTCCTTGATGGACATAGGTTTCTCAATTCATTCACGTGGTCGGCGGTTTGTTTCCTAATGAGAATGTCCGTATATATATATATATATATATATATATATATATATATAGAGAGAGAGAGAGAGAGAGAGAGAGAGAGAGAGCGAGCTAGCTCTGTGTGTGTGTATGTGTATGGTAATTTAGAAGGCAATAGTGGAGACCAGAATTCGGGAAATAATCTTTTTTATAAAGTGATATGTTCCATAGGTTAACCCACGTCACTCATCTGAACTTGGGATGATAAAATGTACAAGAATACGAAAATTATATAACATTACATCCTAAAAAAATCCTTCATCATCAACCCTACCTGAAATCCAGTGCAACACAAGCTGGACCAGACACAACCCCCTGTTTCCCAACACCTATAAACAGCAAAAGATAATGATTTTTAAAAAAAACTACGGTTAAAAAAAGAAAAAATACCCCATAAAACCTACACAGTACTTATACGTAAAAGCAGGCGAAACAATGCTCTACAATTGGGTAGATCTCGTTTGATTAAATCAAAACATCACTTAGGAATTATCAACCTGGAATGATGTATGCTAGAGGTAGGAAAGCCTTCTCAAAGAACTGAAATCAAGCATTGAAAATCATTTACACTTCCTTGATTATGTTAGTCACTTTGATATATACCTTCCATCTAAATAAAGTGAAAACAGTCTTATTGACCCTAATTCCCTGCGTAATTTGCAATTTAAACTTGATGAAATGGTTTGCTCAGAGAGGAATGAATTGCGACGAGCGGTCACGCGAAAGATAGGTTGAAAAAACGAAACGAACCTCCCTATGAACGCACCAAAAGCCAATACTCAATGAAACAACTCCTTTGCTATGAGCTCTTTCTGGACATCTAAATGATCAATTAAAAAAAATACAGTTCCCAATTGATACACTTAAAAGCGGCTGACGACAAACAAAACTTATCCGGAATTAGATAAGTCAAACTTATTGAAGAATAATTATGTTCAGAATAGATTCTGTTTTTGACATCACTGCTATTTCGTTGAACGATCATATCTGTCAAAGATGGCGAAGGTTTCTATGTTTTTTTTTCTTCTTCATATTCGCTTGTGTTCGTGTGTTTTTGACATTTTGGGGTGCCCTGACCAGTTTATTGATAGCATGTAGATTCTCTAGAATCTAGATTATTCTAGATGTTCCTTTACTCTTATTTCCATGTTTTCATGTGAAAAACACCAGTGATATCATAAATAGAATTTATTCTGATCATATTTATTCTTCAAAGCAATTTTTCTACACAACTTGGAATTTTGACGCTACGGTTGTTCAGTTATCGACTGCGATGGTGATTTTGTTATTTCTGTCACAGCATTGCATCCATCTATATCTTTTATATTATCTATTTACTTACCTGCTTCAAGTTTCTCGTCACGAATCCTGCGAGCTCACCTGGAAGCATCGCTTTTGCATTTATTAACGTTGTCTGAAATGTTGCCTCATCTTTGTGTGCTCTCTTCCTCTATCTATCTGTTTAACAATCGAAACCCCAACCCCCATCCTACTCATCCCTAAACGCTACCTGCGAGCGCTATCTGGAACATCTCAGCTTTGAGTGCTTCAGTGTCAGGTGAGTTTTTGAAGCAAATGGAGTATTTTTAACTGTTGCCTTTTGGCGTTTGCATTGATTAAAGAGATAGGAAGATAAATAAAAGGAAGGAAGGAAGAGGGGAAGGGGAGAATAGAAGGGGGGTAAGTAGGGAAGAAAGCTAGGAAACACGAAATAAGAAGGGAGGGAGGGAAGGAGATATAAAGAGAGGAAAGAAAGGAGGAAGGAGGGAGGGGCCGAAGGAAGAAAGGACAGACAGAAAGAAATAAGGGGAAGGAAGGGAACAAGGGAAGGAAGAAGGGAAAGAAGGAAATCTGGAAGCAACGAAAGACGGAAAAGGGGAGAAGAAAGGAAGGAAGAGAGTCAGTTTATTTATATATATATATATATATATATATATATGTATATATATATATATATATATAACTATATATATGTAAAGGCTGCTCTCTCTCTCTCTCTCTCTCTCTCTATATATATATATATATATATATATATATATATATATATATATATATATATATATATTGTAGAGCCTTGGTTCAACGAACCCTGATAAAACGATTGTCAGACTTGACGGACATTTTAATCGGGTCTGCATTGCGCATGCGCACAAAAAATTACGTACAGCTTTGCTGATTAGAAATTGTTTTTGATATTGGACATCAGTTTAAATATTTTTAATGAGGTTCAGATATCATGAGATTTTTTTTATATAGTCCAGGCTCTGAACTTTCACCAATTATTGAAAAAATCTAAATTTCGCCAAATCCCCAGAGTGGCATTCGCTTTTTGTGCTTTTTCTGCTTTCAACAGCTTACTAACGAAATAGTGAGAGAAAAATAAAAACAATGTGTTGGACTTTCCAAGTTTTTTGCTGATTCTAAGAGCTTGCAAGCTAGATGCATCAAAAAATGTTACGTACACCTACTTAGAAAATTACTCTAATTTGTCACATCTAAAATTATCAGTTCTTTCAAAGTATATTTACTGGTCGTAGACGTAAATAAGACAAACTAATGAATATAGTTATAACAAATTAGAATCATTTTTTAAAGATTAGTTTCTTTGAACCTCACGGTTCCAATGGAGGAATTTTTCTTCTCTCAGTTTTAGGTGCTTTCAATTGATTACACCCTAGGAACTCCTGGAAATGGTAAAGGTTTCACGAGGATGTGTTTTTACAACGTAACTATAACAAGGCTTGACAGTACAATTCTCCACCATTTTTACGGAGGTCCGGATCACAGGAATTATCTTTGTTTTTTGGGAGTTTTTTTCAAAGAACCGTGTTTACTCAAGACTTAATATTCCTCAAAAATTAAATATCCTAGTGAAATAAAGGTTATAATCTTCCAAAACATCAAAAAAGAATTTAACAAAAAAGACTTCCATATTTTTACTTTACAGTCCTCAATTGTTTGGCGTTATTTCCATATAAAATGCCGTGATTATAGACTGAGTACGTAGCGTACCTTTTGATGCTCTCTGAGTAATTTCCTGGAACACGTAGATATGTTTGGATATTCTTTAACTCAATTATGGCCAATTTTCTGGATAATTTTCTGAAACAAATGGATACTTTTTAATTTCATTGGACTTTGGTTTGACTTAGTCATCCTGTTATCTACGATTTCCGAATATTTCTTAAATTGTTTTTATTTGGTATTTTTTATTAGATAATTTTGCAATCCTTACGACTCAAAGTCGGATCAACTGATACAGAATGTCGCGCAAAAATCAAAGTTAATGAACATTTTTTGCAGTTCAGAATTAAAGCTGGATGGATATTTTTTGCAAATCTCAACTTGTTCTGTTTTGTAATTCAATACATTAATATTCTATGTCGTATGAAAGCCATGTTTGAATTAAAACATTTGAATTTGAAAACAAGAAAAAAAAAACGCTTTTAAAAACTGCCCTTTTGCTTGTAAAATTTGATTTAATAGACATTCACAATTAACGGACAGCTATCCGTTATATATGTCCACGTGAAGCCGGAAGTCCATCCGGTGACCAGGCTTTCTCCTATAGCAGACATGGAGGAACCTACCTGTCTCAATAGGATCTGGTACAGATATGGAATCCCCTTCTAAATCTTTGTTTTCGAATCCAAACCATGAAACGAGAGGGGTAGGAAAATTGTTTTATTTTGGGTAGCGGGTGAGCACCTCCCTAAACAAGGAAATATGGGGCTCGGTGCATGCGCACGCCCTGTGTGCTTGTAACACCGTAGAATATAAAACAGAAAGAAATAAAAGCTTATTTTAATGGTGGAGGGTTGGACTGAGAATTATAGGCGTGGATGGGGGAATGGCGGAGGTTTGTGAGTGTGTGTGTGTGTGTGTGTGTGTGTGTGTGTGTGTGTGTGTGTGTGTGTGTTGGAGGGAAAGGACACATCGTTATGGGAAGATGGAGTAAGAATAGACAAAATAGTGAAAACAACGAAAGTCAAGGAAGAGGCAGCGACGGCAGCAGCAGAAAAAATGGCAGCATGAATTTAAATATTTTACCATGGCAACAGTGACGTAAAGTTCAATTCTGATATCTTTATTCGTGAAAAAAAAGAAAGAGAACACACACACACACACACACACATACACACACACACACACATATATATATATATATATATATATATATATATATATATATATATGTATATATATATTAGGAAGTAAAAGGAAGGCAAAAAATGAAGAAGTCAAAATCGAAAATATTGGAAAGAAATCACAAATCAGTGAATGAATGAGTAAATGAATGAATGAAAGTGCAATTGTAATGAAAATATGAAAGAAATTCAAAGAAGAAAAAGAGATTGAATTAGGGGAAGAGAAAAGAAAGAGAGAAGAACAAAAAACAATAAGGAAGGTGAAATAAAGAAAAAAAAGAGAAAAACGAGAACGGAAAAAACGAAAGAAAGAAAAGGGAAAAATTGGAAGAAGTAGAGAAAGAAAGTAAAAGTAAAGAAGGAAAAATAGGAAAAATGGGAGAGATCTTTCTCTCTCTCTCTCTCTCTCTCTCTTTCTCTCCCTCTCTCTCCCTCTCTCTCTCTCTCTCTCTCACTGTGTAGAAAGAGAGACGGATCAAGTTCAACATATTGATAGTGATATCTCTCTAGCTAGTTTTCTACAAAAGAAAGAAAGAGAGAGAGAGAGAGAGAGAGAGAGAGAAAAAAAAAGAAATATCTATTTATCAGCATAGATAGGGTGATAGATAACTACATATCCCCCTCTCTCTCTCTCTCTCTCTCTCTCTCTCTCTCTCTCTCTCTCTGTATAGAAAATATAGATGGATAGACTGATACGCATGTTTCTATCTTCCTATCTGCATATAGGTATTCGTGCGTGCGAGTGTATGTGTGTGTGTTTGTGAGTGTGTGTTAAAGTTATTGATATGTTTGTATCTTCATTACATAACTAATAACAGCTCAAAAATTCACACACTAAAATTGAAAATAAACTCGTATTTTTCCATTTATGAAACAAGTGTTGAGACTTAATGAATTTTGAAATTAGAAATACGAGTATTCCATTACTCCTATTACTAAGCTTTGTTTTCTCAGGAAAAACAAGAGTAGGGAAAGAAAGAATCTATTTAATCGCTAAAATTAGGTGTATATATATATATATATATATATATATATATATATATATATATATGTATTTGTAATGTGAAGTGATCGAGCAAAATGTTGATGGAGTGACAATTAGAAAGTGAAAATGAGAACTCAAGAGAAAGCAGGTGTTACATGTCAATTTTTTTTATAATTCCATAGGCATGTTTTGATGCATTTTGATGGGTGTCAGCCATATTTTTCAGAGAAAAAATTGCACCTGTTCACAAAAAAGTTTGCTGTTTACATATTTGAGGTCGACGTTGAGAAATGGGGATGTGTCAGTGTTTTATTTTATATCATTAATTCAAGTAATCAAATAAATTTTCTTCACGGCTAAACTCTTGAGAAAAATGTGATTTTAACCTCGTGATCATCTGAAGTCACCATTTATCATTTGTAGCGCATATACCAATGACACATTCTTCCTTAGTTTATATTAACACTTATCTCAGCTTTTTATGAACTGAGTGGACACACTTTAATCATATCGAAAAATTTCCTCACAATTCCACATTTATACTGTACATGTCAAAAAAAGCACATCGATTTTTTGGAAAATAATTCACAATGACCTGTGTATAATTCAGCATTTCTGCTATAAACAGTTGCCTCCCTATTTACTCGCATCATTTGCCTCCTGAAGAAGTCCAGGGAAAAGGGCAAAATGCCAGGGATAAGATTTCGATGATTTAAAACAATACTTCCAACACTGGCATTGATTTTCATATATATATATATATATATAGTAATATTTGAACCGTTTGCTTGTACCTCGTCTCTGCCAAACCTGCGTGGCCTATTGATCTAATTAATTTAGTATATGGGTACATCTCCTCACGTTGAAGACCACAATCTATATGACATTGACTTTTGAGGTCATTAAAAGTCACCAGAAGTCATTTCACGTTTTGGGCAAAATTTTTCTACTATGGAACTGAAATTAGTCAGAGGGGAGAACCCTTGAATGAACATGGTCATAGGTGATGTGAAGTTGACATTTGAGGTTATATGAGGTATTTTCTAGCCAATATTCTAATTTAGGGGCCACAATTTCGAATCAACAATGCTGAAATTGAGCATACCATTATATCTTTTCACACCAAAGGTAATTGGTATGGTTGAATTTAAAGGTCATTCAAGATCACCAGAGGTCTTTTCTATCCATTCCAACTATACAACGTTTTAGCATTAGGGGCAAGAACATTCACACACACAGAAACGCACACACACACACACACACACACACACATGCACACACCCACACGTACACATTTATGCATATAAATATATATTTTTTAAATCCCCTGAACAGTTGCATGGTATACAACTGAAGATCTCAACAACAGAAAATTTATACATTGTACCATAATAACGATGTCTATGGGAAACAGGGAAAAACACTGGAGAAAAAGTTCTTTGAAGTTTAGAGTTTAGAACAGTAACGATTAGTAGAATATATATATATATATATATATATATATATATATATATATATATATATATATATATATATATATATAATCTTATATTGTCTGGGGGAAAATATTCGATATATTTCCTCTTACTCTGTGTAACAAATGAAATAAAAAAGATTATTCATACTATGTACAGATGAAAAAGTAGTCGAACGGGTAGAATGGAAGAAACATCATCATCATCATCATCATCATCATCAGTCTTTTGAGGTCTGCCGTTTGACATAGACCTTCCCCAGGATCCAGCTACATTTCTCTATCGTGGGCGCCCCAGATCTGCACAATGAAAGGAAAAAGCATTTTTGTGCATAAAAAGTACAAATTATGTAGGTGCAAAATTTTGACACCACCTTCATGCTTATCGATTGACCCCAATATCAAAATCACATTTTTAAATACTTTGGTCGTGAAAGAATTCATTTCTATGTCAAATTTCTATTTCCTAGATGCAAAGTTGCGGCTAACAACGGCGAAAATTGGCTAAAAATTAAAAAAAATGATCTAATTTGACTCTAAGAATTACCCCTAAGATAAATTTTGGTTTTACTAATCCTGCTGGATCATATATATCGATTTCTTAATACACACACACACACACACACACATATATATATATATATATATATATATATATATATATATATTTATACATATATATATATATATGTAGTCGTATACATCAATCCAGGAAATCTTCAATCCAACAAGTACTCAATACCTAGAGTAGAGACAATATATCGATTAAATACATAAATTAAGTCTATGATAATTGTTTACCCTCGTTTCGCTGTATTCAGCTGATCAGATAGACAATGTAACTGTGCCTTGAAGTTGTTTGCATACTCGGAAGATAACTTTCACCATGATTTAATTGTGACGGTTTGAGTGAATTTACCTTTACCTTGCAAGCATTATATGATATTATCGTTTATCAAGGTTTTGGTATTACTTATTACTTGCTTTTGGTCTCAGTTGTTCCATGTGTTGATTATTTCATTTTTGTCAATACATATTTTTATTTGTTTGCTACGTCAAAATGTATTATATGCTCAAGCAATTTTCATCTTTAATTCATATCATTACCTTGCTTTCAAACATGTTTTGAATTTTCTATTATTTCGTTTCTTTTTTTTAAAAAAAAGGTAAAAACCTTTCCTTATTTGTTTGTTGTTTGTTCCGGTGTTATTAAAAATTTGTTACTGCATGGTATTGTCTTTGTGGATGTAGTTGTTAAAATACTTCCAACTTAAAATTAGAATTACCAAACAACTGCGTGAATTATATGGAAATAATCATCATAATGATAAAAGTTTAAATCTGATAAATGATTTTTTTTTTAAATGGAATGTAAATCTAGTTAGAAATGTAATTTTATAGAACCCGTAGAATGCATACAACAAAACAAT
>OY735204.1:53885176-53910176 GCA_963457665.1 Thysanoteuthis rhombus
AATGATGAATAATTGGAGATTAATAGATAGACCGAAAGAACGTGAAAAGAAAAAGATAGACTGAGTAAAAGGGGAAGAGAAAGAGATAGGGAGATTGATAGAAGAAAAGAAGAAAATTGAAGAATGGATAGATAGATAGATAGATAGATAGATAGAACAGGAGAAAAGACGAAGAGACACAAAGGAATGAATACAATTAATGAAAGAGAAGATTGATACGTAGACTGAAAGAAATAGAGACAATAAAAGAAGAATATCATGAAGAAAGAAAGAACAGAAGGGAGATTTATTGACAGGATGAAAAAGAGGAAGAAAGAAAATGGAGGAAAGGAAAGAAAGATTCATAGATAGAAATGAAGAGAGAAAGAAAGAGAAAATGAAGAATGAAAAACCGAACGAAGACATAAGAATGGAAGAAAAGGAGAACGAAAGAAAATGCCAGAGAAAGAACACGAAAAAAAAAGGGGGGTGATAAACTCGTGAGATCAGAAAATACAAAGACAGAAATGGTGAAAGCGTTCCATAGAATATAAGCTTATGAGGAAGGAAAAAAAACCCGAAGATTTTGGGGCGGATATCAAAAGCAAGAAAGAATTGTCATTAATCATAGCCCACTAAGCCATCAACACTCTTTCTAACTCTGCAGGCACCACTGCAACTCACCTAACCTTCCACCATGAAAAAGATTCTTGCATTTAGCACATCCATATGTATTACGTTATGTATTTTTACTTTGTAGATGTTGCTTCTTTTCTTTGGCGGGGGAAGGTGAGCTAACGACGAGGTTTTCAGTCAGTCTTGCTTCGACTTAGCTTCGCTCTTGGATTCCATTGTTCCATTGTCTACAGGAATTCCTCCTTATGAATGCCGAGGCAGATATTCCATTTATCCCCCTTTTTCTCTTTTTTAAATATTCCTTCAATGTATTTATTTATTTTTCTTTCTTCTCCGCCTTTGTTTCCTAAGATATCATTTTGCATTTTCCATTTGTTTCCCCTAACGACGCAATAACCCGACTGTAAATGTTACATTCCGTATATATTAGAAACAGTCAAGCAAAGCTGTCACCAAAACCGTCAGCATAGGTTTCTTCAGTTTTTGATTCAGTCTATTCATCTAGCTAGTCTAAGTATGTATGTATGTGTCGCGAATACAGGGTTCGCCAATGTAGCAAGAGGGCTGACAATGAAACATTTACTCCTCATTATATCTAAAAAAAAAAAGTTCTTTAACCACCACCATCCAGAGGTTTTTAATGGGGATTCAATTTTCAATGTAAGTTCATACTAAATTGATCCCTTAGTTTCTGCCCGGTAGCATTCATGCACGTTCTTTGAAAATCTTTTTCTTTTAACTGATCACTTCCTCAAAAAGAAAATGAGGGGAGTAACTTATTCGTCAATTATCCTTTTCTCCAATGTTTTAATTGATCACCCTCAACGCAGCATGCTGTTAAGAGACGCTGGTTACTTCACGGTTTCTATTGAGTGACTAAACAGACCTGTATTCATCCTGATTTTGTTCTTGTATGGTTCTTCGCACACTGGGTCATCTTGACTGCGAAACACAATGTACGAAATTCTTTATTTCCTTTTTCATTCCATCCTTATCACGTTTGAATTGTAATTAATTAATAAATATCATCAAGCAGGTGCTCTTCGCAATTATATACCCAACAGAACCGGGTTTTGAAATCCAGAATTAACAAGCCTGGTTGCTGCAGTGTCAAACTACAACCCAACGTGGCACTCCGACCAAGGATGAGTAGTGAAACCTTTGTATTGTATGTTTGATGAACGGAAAATTGAGCTTAGTACAACTGCATTTTATTCATCAGAATGAAATAAGCCCGCACATATTTGTAAGATAAAATTCCGTCGATACGTGAGATTTGTCGATTTGGCTCAGTCGGTAAGAGAGTCGCCCACTGATCACTTGATTGTGATTCCATATCACAGTGGTGAGATGTAGATTTTATATATTGGTTTGGTTTAGCGTAATGAATTTTGGTTGTTGCTGTGCACTACATCTTGAACTTTTTCAATATTCATCATCATCATCATCATCATCATCATCATCATCATCATCAGTCTTTCAACATTCGTCGTTGGACATAGACCTTCCCCAGGATTCGCCACACTTCTCAATCATGAGCGTCGCGGAGCTAGTACTTTCTGATTTTGTCAAGCCAGTCTCTCCGTCTAATATTCTGCCGGCCTCAGTTCTGCATGTGATATCTGGGGATCCATGTCGTGAGTCGCGATGTCCAACGGTTGTCCAGCATTCGTGCAACATAACAAGCCCACTGCCATTTGAGCTTTTTAATTGTCTAACCTTAAATCTTTATGATGAATTTTTATTCAAGTGTGACTAAATTACCTTATGTTTTGATTACTGTTGTCTTATTCTTCCCTGTGTTTAACTTTTATGCATAATTCATTTTGTCTCATGAGAAAAAGTTTGAATTAACTCATTTCTCAAGTGTTCATTTTATTCATATTCTTTTCAACATACCCCCAAAACAAAGAAAGCTTGGAGATATAAAAACGACAAAAAATGTCCAAGTATACATAAAGGTAGAAAAACAACAGACTTGGAACATAAAATTAGAATTTTACGTCAACCACAAAAATTACATTTTATGTATAGAAAAATATGAATATCTGAGAAAATTAAATCAATTACCCCGTTATACATCATCATCATCATCATCATCATCATCATCATCATCATATTTTTAAAGTCTGTCATTAGACAAAGATCTTCCTCAGGATTCGCCAGATCTCTCTACCATGGACGTCCAAGAACCAATGCATTCTGAATTTGTCTAGTTCATCTCTCCATCTTGTGTTCTGCCTGCCTCGCTGTGATCTCTGGGGATCCATATTATGAGTTACGATATCCATCAATTGTCTGCCAATCCTGCAACGTGACCAGTCTACTGCCATTTGGGTTTTTTAATAGATACTATAATGTCCCAGACTTTTTCTCCCTGATATATTGTGCTGTCTTGTGATCTCTCAATGTGTGGTTGAGCATGGTGCTTTCATATCCACGTTGCATGCTACTCAGTTTGCACGTCACTCTATTGGATTGGTTCTGCTCTATTATTCAGCTCTATAAGTGACCATTGGGAAAGATGCATTTGCTTTATTTTATTTTTTTCCAAATGGAACTTTTTTTGTTCTTGAAGGTTGAGCTTGCTCTGCCGAAGGCTTTTCATCCTAGATTGGTTCTTCGCTCGATTCCTTCTTCTTTAGAGAAATCCCTCGAGATTCATTGTCCTAGGTAGATGTAGTGGTCTATTTTCTCCAGTTCATCATTTCCGATTCCGATCATTGTGTTTTTATTTCTGACATGATCGTTGCACATGACCTTTGTTTTTCTAAAGTTCAGCTGATGGCCGACTCTCTTTCTTTCTCCATTTTGTTCATCTAGCATTAGTTGGAGGTCATGTAGTTTCTCAGTACCCTTCATTTGACATCAGCAGTTTCATTAACTCCACCCCCTGCAGTATTTCTTAATTCACCCTTGGTCGAAGCATTCATTAGTTTTAGAAATATTGCCTTAGCAAAACCAATTTAATCTTCTCAAATCTCGAGTTGGCATCACCATCATCAGCATCAGCAACAATAACATCATCATCAATAACATTATTAACATTACCATTATCTAAACCTGACATGATCCGATCGAAAGCCACATTTATGGAACACCCGGTGAGGTTCGAACTCACAACAGAAGCATTAATCTGCAATACGAGCTAACAAATCCATACATCATAGCCATACACCCACCGTGAATATCATTTACTGAGTTAGATCAATGTGACCCAAAGTTTTTGGACATAGGGTGCGAATCGAAATGACCACTGCGCTAATGAGTGGCAAGACTTGCTCATCAGCCATTGCTTCATGGCGAGACGCCATGGTGTTTACTAAACTTAACTTAGTCCGGCCCCAAAGCACCACTGTCTGGCACATAATGAAGATCGAAGTCAATTCAAGAGTAAAGGTCGTATAAGATTAGTTAGCAAACCAATTGGACACAATCAGTCATGTTTCGAGATGTCGTACTTCAAATCTTTTTTTTAAAGTACATTTGTGTATCTATTTATTCAATACACAGCTGTCCAGGTTTATTGGCACCCTTGGGGGTAGTCATTGTTACCGAAAGAATAGTGTCAATATTACTCTCCATGCTATATTTCATGCTTTTTTTCTTCTCTGAAGTTACAATCTGTAAGTTGAAAAATAATGTTTTTTTATCGTATTACTTTAGACATCCTGATGAAATATGATGAAATTTTTTTAGACTCCTAATTATTTCTGAACATTTTGTATAGATTATGAAAAAAAATCATGAGTGCCGATAATCCTGTGCGGCGCTGAGTTAATGGAATGTAACATTTATAGTAATGTGTTGATTTTTTTAAAATTTAATTGTCAAACTGCCCAACTGGACTCAACGTTTTCGCTGTTGAATCCTACGGTCGCCTTCTGGTGTGGAATGGGTGTATTTTTTATCATCGAGATGGAGAAGGCCCGTCTCGTCGATCGGGTAGAAACGTTTGCATTGCATTGTTTAATTATTGGGTGTGGTTGATTTTTTGTTTCCACGATTGCCGGATGCGATTTAGTGTCGTAGTCTGTGGTAGTCTGGTTCGATGCAATAAAGGTGGCCTGTTCTTTTTTGAGGGGATAAAGGAGAAATATCGACGTCAAACACAGTCAGTTGTACTAACCGCCATCTGTATCTTGTTTATATTTGGAATCAAGGGGCAGACAACTCGTGCCAATGTTCCAAGAAAAAACTTGTGAAAGCCAATGATCAAAATATACCTATTCATCACTTGAAGATAGCCGTAGAGTACAACGACCGATACGTTGTCTTCAAAAAATGAACCAAGATGAGGACAAAAGTCTGCAAAAAAATTTGCGTTATGATATTCCCTTATCTAAAATGATCTTTCAGAAACTCTCGAATTGCAGCAGACTTTATTTTTCTACCAGAAGGAGAACAAGAACTGCATGAACGATTCCCACTGATATTCTATACCCCGACTGTGATTCAAAATTTTCTCTTTGACCGAGCTAAACTGAGGAGTCTTTTATATATATATATATATATATATATATATATATATATATATATATATATATATATATATATATATATATATATATATATATATATATATATCCGGGTAAGCTTATGCAATGCTCTTCCATAGGAATAGAGGAGTTGGATGAGGAGTTTCTGCGTAGATGAATTTATTGCTTAAATTCAGCCTTACTCATCACCCAGTTCCGTAGTCTAGAGGTAGAATATCGACCTCCGATGTGAGGGTTTCAATTTTGCCTCGCGGTACTGGATGGGTTAAAGTCTATAGCCACACTGAGGAGATGTAATTCATCAAAACACGTCTGTGGATGACACAAAATATATATAAATATATATATATATATATATATATATATGCATGCATGCATGCATGTATGTGTGTATATATATGTGTGTGTATGCATATATTTATATGTATACATACACACATATATATATACACACACACACATATATATTCGTTGACACACTCACACACACACATATACATACATACATATATATATATATATATATATATATATATATATATATATATATATATATATACACACTTGTGCTGTATGTAAGTTGTAGTAATCATTTTTTGTTGAAAAATAGAAGTTTGAGTGCCAGTCTTGTTAGTATTTGAAATTTGTTTAATTTCAGTTTCTAACTATCCTGATGCTTTAAAGATATGAGACGAGCATGATTAGTCGGACAGAGGTATACTATTGAATTGTCATTACGTATCTTCTGTCCATAGAATGGATAATAGAGTGTCGTTATGGAACCAACAGTGCCGGGAAATCGGCTGAATATCTGTAGAAGTATGTGAAGACTGGGTTGACATAACGGTCACTAGAATGGAATACGAAATCAGTAAACCGAGTTTAGTATCTAGCTGAGACTGGGGTTTATCAGCCATTCTTTCGAGCGCTCAGTCCCAGATACCTTTGAAGACAAAAATTTCGTTCCTAGCATGTCACGAGGGTTAATGCAGAAGAAAGTGGATTTGGGATCATTTGGGTAACCCTCTCTTTTATAACTATCTTCCGTGCTAGGCAACTACAGCAAAAGTGTTGTTACCTTCGTAGTCAACCTTGGCGGGGGAACAATCGAAATAAGTAGCAGATATAGTAGTAGAACTGTGATTATTGACAATACAGGGAAAGCTGCTTATTATTATCACCTAGGGGAAGGGGTTTTTGAGATAACAGTAACGATCTAATCACCTAAAGCAAATTTGGAAAAAATTATATGCATTGTTATCTTATCGAATTGATTGTTATAAGCAATACCACATTATAAAAAATTGAT
This sequence comes from Thysanoteuthis rhombus, assembly GCA_963457665.1. NCBI lineage: Eukaryota > Metazoa > Mollusca > Cephalopoda > Oegopsida > Thysanoteuthidae > Thysanoteuthis > Thysanoteuthis major. Next base: position 53,891,600 of record OY735204.1, read on the forward strand.
ATGAATTTTTTTCTTCAACTTTTTAAATTTGTAATTCATCTTGAGGAAAAATTGGTACTAACTGATTTCGATAATAATAACCTCTTTATCATATTATCCATCATCAAAACAAGCTTCTCTATATTTCTCTATTGTTAAAACAAATCAGAAATTGGACTCTGATGTCGATTATTGAATGTGATAAATCAGCTTTGGCTGTCATTCCCAAAGGGTGCGCCGCGCCAACCGGGGGCATCGCCGTTAAATCCCAGGGGCGCTGCAGTATATTCGATTTTTTCTAATAATTGTAAGCATTCGTAATTCAATGCACTGATTGATGAACGTTCGCAATGATATAAATAATCTAATATTAGTGAAAACTGCGTGGAAAATAACAGGCTCACCCAACCCACCAGTAATAATGATTATTACATGAAGCAACAAATACATAATGTTTGTTTTTTTATGAAATTAAATTCAATGATTCATTTTTTTTCCTAACCAAACTGAACGTTAATGAAATCGTTCAGTATTTTCTGACTTCGGACACCGTGAAATAATGAAGAATCACTCTAAGATAGGGCAAGTTCAGCCTTCAAAAACAAGAAAAGTATTTAAAAATGGAGGGTGTATTACCAAAGCATCTTCCTTATAGTCATCTATGGAGCTGGAACATGGGATCTAACTGAGAAACTGACCCTCAAACTGCGAAGCAGGCAACGTGGACATGAAAGGGTTGTGCTCAACATCACCTGGAGATCGCAATATATTAAGGAAAAAACAGGAGTCCAAGATATCATAGAATCCATTAGAGAGCTAAAATGGCGACTGGCTGATGATGTTGCAAGAATGTCAGACAACCGCTGGACATCATGACTCACGACGTTGATCTCCGTAGATCACATGCAAAACCGTAACCAGTAGAATTTATGATTACGAGACGGATTAGACAAGCCCAGAAAGTATTGGCTCTACGACGCCCATGAAAAAAAAGAGGTCCAGCTAAACTTTGGGGGAGGTCTATGTCCAACGACGGACAATTAAAAGCTCCTGCTGCTGCAGCTGATCATCATCATTATTATTATTATTATTATTATTATTATTATTATTATTATTATTATTATTTGGAATCTCACACCAGTTGCCTGGTGGTAACCGCTGGAGTTTGAGTGACAGCAAGTCTCCTCAAGTCTCCAGCCCTCCTCTCCTAGTACTCATAGGTCGCTGTAATTCTGCGATTTACAGTTTCACACCGGTTGCCCAGTGGTTATCGCTGAGGACTGAGTGACAATAAGTCTCCTCAGGTCTTCAGCTAACGTCTCCTCTCTCTTTTGCATATCATGGCAGAGCTACAATTCTTTGCAGTACTTATATCTCTAGCACCTTCCTCAGTACCTGTGCAGTTCCCAGTAGTGCTGTGGTCTGTACGGTCTCTATCCTTCCCCTAATCCCGATCTCCTCCAGTCTTACCCTCAGCGTTTTGGAGACAGTTCCTAGTGCACCCACTATGACCGGTACTACCCTGGTTTTGATGTTCCACATCTTCCTTAACTCTCTTGCTAGGTCCTGGTATTTTTCCCGTTTTTCACCTTCCTTCTTTTTAACTATTATTATTATTATCATTATTATTATTATTATTATTATTATTATTATTATTATTATTATTATGATGATGATGATGATGATGATGATGATGATAAAAGGAAGCCAAAAGGGCTTCGAGCCTTATAGCTGATAAGAATGAGAAAGTCACTTCAGAGGCAAAGTCAACACGGCACAATAAGCCAATTTATCGATTCATGCCTTCAGGATCAGAGGGGGAGCAATCTACAACCAGCTGGCCAACTCTGGTTAGCGAAGGAATTTCGATCAGCCTGCAATTTAATATAGGAATACTGTTAATTTTCATGTTTTAGAGATTCTCTGTATCCTATTAATATATTAAAAGATAACTGGATTGTTATAAATTGTAATTAAATTGGGTTCGTTAATTACTAATTGACTTTCTTGGCTTAGCACACAGGTCTTTCCAGCATGTATCAGTCATTTATTCGAGGTGAACTATAGCTTGATGTATTCAGACGGATAATTCCCATATTTCAAGATTTCTTTGACATTTAAGTGGTCCATCATCCATTCATAAATAAGCGATCTGTCCCCCGGGGGAGCAAAAAGATTGCCAATCCCTATTTTTTAGATCCATCAATGTTTTTGCCATTCTGTCGCCTCTGTTGAAATTGACATCCATCGGCAGAATCCATTTCAATAATGAAACGATTCCATCACACCTGTCCTTAAACTGACGTCAGCTACCCACGGCTCAACCCACCCGTGCGTGAAGTCGAAATATCATCTCTTTATTCCTTTGAAACTTTATATTCCTTGACTATAACCAGACCAGCGATCTTTTTTATTTCGCTGTTGCCGCTACAACCAACATACATTACCTTGCTTGTACGAGACACCCAAATGTTCGGGTTGGAGCAGCAAATATAAGAGATGACGGTTCTTAAGACGAGTTATTTCTAGGTGTTGATAAATGTCTTTTTTAAATAATAATGATAAGAAGAAGAAGAAGAAGAAGAAGAAGAAGAAGAAGAAGAAGAAGAAGAAGGAGAAGGAGAAGGAAAAGAATCATCATTATTATTATTATTATTATTATTATTATTACTTGGAATCTCACACCAGTTGCCTGGTGGTAACCGCTGGAGTTTGAGTGACAGCAAGTCTCCTCAAGTCTCCAGCCCTCCTCTCCTAGTACTCATAGGTCGCAGTAATTCTGCGATTTACAGTTTCACACCGGTTGCCCAGTGGTTATCGCTGAGGGCTGAGTGACAATAAGTCTCCTCAGGTCTTCAGCTAACGTCTCCTCCCTCTTTCGCATATCATGACAGAGCTACAATTCGTTGCAGTACTTATATCTCTAGCACCTTCCTCAGTACCCGTGCAGTTCCCAGTAGTGCTGTGGTCTGTACGGTCTCTATCCTCCCCCTAATCCCGATCTCCTCCAGTCTCTCCCTCAGCGTTCTGGGGACAGTTCCTAGTGCTCCCACTATGACTGGTACTACCCTGGTTTTCATGTTCCACATTTTCTTTAACTCCCTTGCTAGGTCCTGGTATTTTTCCCTTTTTTCACCCTCCTTCTTTTTTACTCTATGGTCTGCAGGCACAGCAACGTCTACTATTTGGCAGGCCTTCCTTTTTTTGTCTACTATTACTAAGTCCGGCCTTCTTGCCTGGATGAGGTGGTCAGTTTGGATGTCAAAGTCCCACAGTAGTTTGTGGTTGTCATTCTCCAAAACTGCCTCTGGTTTGTGCTGATACCACTTTTCCCCATGGTTGAATCCCATTTGTTTACTTAGTTCCCAGTGTATCATCGTTGCTACTCTATCGTGTCTATGCTTATACTCCTTCTGGGCGAGTTGACTACATTCACTAGTTATGTGGTTTACTGTCTCATCTCTTTCACCGCACATGCGGCATTTGCTGTTTGTCTGTGTTCTGTCGATTTTAGCTTTTATGTAGTTTGTCCTTATGCTTTTGTTTTGGGCTGCCATGATGAGCGATTCTGTTTCTCTCTTAAGGTTTCCCTTTCGTAACCACGTCTATGATTTCTCGTCTGCTATATCTTTTATCTGTCTTTTAAACTCGCCGTACAATTTTTTCCCTTCCCACTTTTCTTTTCTAGTTTGCTGTACCGTTCCATTGCTTTCTACTTTGTTTGTTGCACTATCCCTCGCGCTCTTTATGATTTCTTCACTATTTGTTTGCACATACTTATCTAGGACTACTTTAGCTCTCTGGACACAATCTTCTATGCTGATGAGCCCCCTACCACCTTCTTTTCTCTTAACGTATAGTCTATCTGTATCATCCCTAGGGTGTAATGCTTTATGCATCGTCATAAGTTTCCTTGTTCGCCTATCCATTGATTGGAGCTCTTCCTTTGTCCATCCTAGGAATGGTCCTGTATACCTAACTACTGACACAGCCCAGGTGTTCATTCCTTTTATTAGATTTCTGCTATTTAATTTGGTTTGTAATATTTTCCTTATCCTTCTAAGGTATTCCCTCTTAATTTTCTCCTTCATCTCTTCCCGTTTTATCGTGTCACATTCAAGGACACCTAGGTACTTGTATCGGTCTTGTGCAGTCAATGCCCTAATCTTGTTGTTGTCCGGAAGTTCAATTCCCTCAGTCATTAAAAGCCTTCCTTTGTGCATTACCATGATTGCGCATTTTTCTATCCCAAACTCCATTCCTATGTCCTCACTATATTCCCTTACTTCGTTGAACAGAGTCTCAAGCTCTCCCCTGTTTTTTGCAAACAATTTAATATCGTCCATGTACATTAAGTGGTTGACCTTTCCTTTTGTTTTAGAGAAGTGGTATCCTTTGCTGTTTTTCAGGGTTCTGTTAAGCGGTATCATTGTTAGAACAAATAATAGTGGGGACAACGAGTCTCCTTGGAAGATCCCCCTTTTTATCCCTACCTCGGCTAGTTTGTCCCCTGCGGCTGTCAAATCTACTTTCCAGTCTTCCATTGAATTACCAATGAATTTAACCACCGGTTCGCTAATTTTGAACATTCTAAGGCATTCGAGTATCCAGCTATGTGGAATCATATCATATGCCTTTTTGTAATCTATCCATCCCATTGCGATATTCTTTCTCCTTTTCCTTACTTCTTTTAAGATCATCTGGTCTATGTAGAGTAAATCGTTTGCCCCTTTGGTTCCTATCCTACACCCTTTTTGTTCTTCTGGTAGTAGCCCCCTTCTATCCATTGACATGTATATTCTCTCTGCTATTTGCCCGGTCAGGATTTTCCACATAAGTGGTAGGCAAGTGATTGGTCTATAGTTGCTTGCTATGTTCCCCTTTCCCGGTTCTTTTTGGATGAGGGTGGTTCTGCCTTATTATTATTATTATTATTATTATTATTATTATCATTACTATTATTTAATCATTATTATTAGTATTATTATTATTATTATTATTATTATTATTATTATTATTATTATTATTATTGTTGTTGTTGTTGTTGTTGTTGTAGTTGATGTTGCTTATTTTTTTGTTTATTGTATTTTTTTGTTTATCTTATTTTTTACTACTTCTGCCTGGCATTAGTGTTTACACTTCATGTTCTAAATGCAATAACTATTAAGGGAGAGAAGAGGAATGAATTTAATCTTTGTTTTTTTTGGGGGGGGGGTCCATTTTTATCATTATTATTGATCTGTTCTGAGAATGCTATGACCTGAATCTCGATGTACACCCGTGCATCAAGTGACTAATAATTTAAACCTTGATGTAGATCGAACCTATAACTGAACTTTAACGCCTTATCCCAGCTTTGCTTCACTGAATCATTTGTCATGCATATCATTATTAGCAGACTCGGCATATATATATTTATATATACATATATATATATATATATATATATATATATATATATATATATATATATATATATATATAGATAGATAGATAGATAGATATAGATATATATATATAGATATATATATATAGAGAGAGAGAGAGAGAGATGTAGAGATGTAGAGAGATTTAAAGGAATTGAAAAAGAGTCAGAGAGAAAGGATATATGAAATTATATTGTCATCTCTATCAGGACCTGAACTTGCATGAGATCACCGATTGAGAGATAGAGGGACAGATAGACAAGGCGTTGGCTTAAATTTCCCTCATGTTTGAGACGTGCCCTACATGGTATATCGGTAGCTAGTTTGCATCTGCCACCTTCTGTCTAGGGCTCCCTCTTGCGTTCCTTGAACTTTGGCAAACTCTTGAAGTAAATCAATCACACCGTGGAACCCCTATTTTTGTTCCTGGGTCGTGACCTATCAAGCCATTCAAACTTTGCTTTCGTGACCAGGGCAGTTATCTATTCATACAAAGTTTTTTCACTTACTTTATATGATCAAAATGTGTAAATCTGTCCGTTGTCTAGTTAGAAGTAGATTTCAAATTATCTCTGTCCCGGTGACAAAAACAATGTTTGAAGGGAATGATTGACATTTTCTATACTGTTTACACGTAATCAATCAGAAAATAACACTTAAATAACATATGACAACAGTTTGTTTTTGGTTGCCCAGCATTGCTTGTTTTACGACAAGACAAATATATGTAGACGAATAAAAAGTTAATTAAAATAATCAGGTAAAAAGAGTTCCTGTATGCCATCACTTATTTCACAGTTTTTGTTTTGTTTAATTCGTTCACTTTCCTGTTGTCTTTTTTTTTCCCATCAGGGAAACACTTTACTATCTCATAGCGCTTGGTGACCTAGGTGCTGGTTCTGATACAAAGTCAGGTTGTGAATGACAAGTTTCGTGGAATTCATATTGTATCACACTTTCAGGCTAAAATTGCTGCACGATCAGACAATTATGATTTGTTCAAGTCAGGAATTGAGCCCGGAATACAAACTTATTAATTGCTTTCATTAATTTCACTTCAATTTAACTACCAATGATATATGTAGTAAAAACTTTGCCCTTAAAGACTGAGACCATTTTTGAACCCCCAGAGGAGTTTTCATATTATTTTTTTTTTTCCGAAATTGATGAAAATGTATCGCTGGTCAACCAGAATTGAGCACAGAAATATCTCATTTTGCAATAAATCAGTTTTAGCTATGCTAAGTTGGACATGAGAGTCTATCTTCCGATATGAAATGTCATCCCAGATCAATAGAGTCAGCTGGATCTAGCGAACAGCTTATAACCAGTCGGATCTTTTCATCTACACGAAGTTAGATTGAATTCATAAACAACTATTCGATTTGAACCCTGACCTGCATTTTTACGTTTGAACTACCTCACAAACTCCTGTCTCGTTTAAACATATATATAACTGCTATTTTACTAAATTATATATGTACATCACAGTAATAATAACCCTTACTTCTTCATTTCCCATTGACAGAGTGAAAGATACGTTATTTTCTTTCTTTTTGTTTTCTATTTTTTTTCGAAGTATCTTTTGCTTACATATCTTTCCTCCTAGTCCTTTATATCTTTTACCCGGGCTCCCTAATGATTAATTCAGTATACTTTCCATCAAATGATTACTTTGCAATTATTATTCTTTAATTTTAAAGAATTGGTCGTTTCTTGTCAATATAAATGTATGAGTTAATTTCAAGAATTTATTCATTTAGGGTACGAAAAAAGAGCTCATGAAAAACTTTTATGATACAAGCCTAGAAATCCAGATGGTAGATTAAAAACCGAGATGAGGGTAACCCCAACATTTGGAGCCCTGTTCAGAAGCGTTTAATCGGGTTTAGGGTGTCATCTGAAGGAAATCAGATCCGGGAATTAAAACGAGGCCGACACCGGAAAATTCATGGCAACCCAACCGTTACTAGCAACAAATTATTAAATGAGGTACAATCATATCTGCTCCTCACCCCTTCACAAGCGCTTGTCGGAAGGTAGAATAGTGGGTAGTAGCACAGGCTATAATTTCTCAGGACACAAAGAGTCTAATTTATTGGACCCTGAGGTCACAACATCCCAGAGGTATGGTCATCACCTCGGAATATTGACCCCCTTTCATGCTGTGTGGCAGATGCTTGCTATGCTATCGATTTTGAGGTCAGGTTCAGGTTAATGTATTAATTCATGTACCAGGAAGCAGGGGAAGGTGCATCTGCTGTTATGGGAGGTGCCGGGTAGCGTAAAAATTATCGGCCCGGAAACTGAGTCCGACTTTTGGATGAGTCTGCTTATGTCCACTTAGCAATAATGCTCTTAGGAAAGGTATGAATCTACGTCCTTGTCTTATGTTCCAAGACATACCGACAAAAATGTCTGGTCTCTAGCATTTCATAATAGTTTAGAGAAAAGCCAATAAGTAAAAGCTACCCTTCAGCAAATCTCCCCACACAAAAGTATACCGACCAAGTGTCATAAACTAGTGGTAAGGGTAATCCTTGATCTAACGGATGGTTAAATATAGCATACAAAGGCCCCCAAGGGTCATTCAAAAGCTCTAAAAACTGTATCTGGGACTGCTATAGGAATCGAGCCTCCGACTGATAGGGTAGCTACTAAAAGGTGGTGGTACTCTTACCACTGACACCATAGCTGCCTGTGATGCAAAGGCCCAAATAACCGTTTCAACTCAAAATTCCCATTTTGCTTATCCACAGTATATATCTGCTCTCTATCCTTCGAACACTTTCAATTAACGGATCGATCTGTGAGGTATTCTTGCTATCTCGCTACAGTAGGCTTGGGAGTTTTTCTTACTAAGGTTGACTTCGTCTGACACAGGGTCATACTTTTGGTACAGCTAGTGTGGATCATACTCCCTACATTAGTGAATAGGCCTGAAGGATTTGATTTTTATTCTTGGAGAGTCGAAACCTTACCTCCCATGTACTTATTTACGGATTAAATAAAGGGGTAGAAATACGATAAAAATGGACGTATATGCTATATTTGTTCCTTAAATTGTGTCAAGCAACATTCACGCTTGTTGTTGCGTTTGCTTTTTATTCTTCAGAAAGTTCGGACTTTTTAGTGATCACCGCCCAACAAAAGGCGAGAGGAGAAGGTTATTCATTGATAAACTCTATCTCCAATTTCTTAATTGATCACCCCAACGCAGCACCCTGCCAGAAGACGTTGGTCACGTGATGCTCTCTAGAGAGTGACTTACCAGACCTGTTTCAATGAGGAAAAAAAATTCTTATAAAAAGCCTTGCATTTTTAAATGTTCGGATGTCTGTTCAAATGCGCACCTATGGGACACCTTGTACATGTGGGTGAGTAGATGGGAGCCCATATGAACTGTTGTATGACGCAGGTTCACTATTGGTATCACCGATTTTCCTATCTGAATAGAACGGCCGGCCGTAGGTACTGTCAACGCAGATAGTCGGTAAGTGCTAAGGGGCATCCGTAATGTGTTTTAGACGGTAATGGAAAAATATGAAAATGAATCGATTGAACATAACAAAATGAGTTGAAATCTGAAAACTTCCGGATGTAATGTATCACTTGATTATTACAGTATAATTGTTTATCCATGTATACTTTTTTTTCACAATAAAACATAGATAAATGAGATATGAGACAGATCCGCAAATTGAGAACTATGCAACGTGCACATGAAAAATTATGCTGGGCCTCACATGGAGATACCACAAGACAGCACTGTACACCCGGGAAGAGACAAGAGTCAGGGACTTCATAGGATCCATTTGAAAACTCAAATGGCAGTAGGCTGGCCATGTTGCACGAATGGCGGACAACCGATGGACATTGCGACTCACGACATGGATCCCCTGAGATCACATGCGGAACCAAGGCCGGCAGAAAATTAAATGGAGAGACGAGCTGGACAAATTCAGAAAGTACTGGCTCCACGACACCCATGATAGAGAAGAGTGGCGAATCCTGAGGAAGGTCTATATCCAACGATGAACGTTAAAAGACTACTGATGATGATGATGATGATGATGATGATGATGATGAACGCGTCGGAGTTTGGTCTGCCTGATACAATAGAAACCCGACGAGTGACCCTGCTGAAGAGTTACAAAACTAGCACTAAGCGGGTCTAACGCTTTACTCTAGAAGAATCATTGCTTTTCTTCCTCTGTAAATTTGATTCTCTTGTAACACCTGCTCAAAAACGTCAAATAAATTGAAAGTGCTTTAAGGTATTTGCCAACCCACATGCATGTACCTCGCCGAACGTAATCTTTGCAGCTAATTCGGAAACAGAAACAATGAAAGACACATCCACCTGCACGTTGGAGATTTGAATCGGTGTACGGGAACTCCCAGATTAACGTCGTGGTTAGGCTCCTGAAAACAATGGCTTAAACTGAAACATCGTCAGTTGGTACTAAGTCAGAAAGATCACCTATTTCGCAATTCAACCGTCAACATTTTATTCAACTTAGCATAAGAAATGGTAAAACTATTATCTACACGGTGATGGGAATTTTTATTTCCAATATGCACTGTTTACCGGCTTTCGTAGATTGATGTCCTGGCTGGAATAGTGAACCAGGAGATCAACAAAAAAATTTAGATGAAGCATAATTGTAAAAAAAAATATCAGTAACAGTTTACAATTCAACATCCCCACAAAAAATAACAGCAATAGAATGGGTCAGGTTAGTCACCCAATAGAAACCATCACACGGTCAACGTCTTCCGGTAGTATTTTTTGTTGGGGGAAGGGTGATCAATTAAAAATGGTGATAGGGATGATCAATAAATCAATTATTTCTCTCGACTTTTGTTGGGAAGTTATCACTAAAAAAGGGGCCTTTTTTATGAACTCAAGTTCGTTGATTTTGTTCGAGTGAGAGAAGAGAAGTAGCAGAGGGAATCTTTGCTTCAGTATGAAATGAATAATGTTGATTTTTTTGTCTATGAGAAAAGAAGAGAAAGAAATCAAAATATCTGCGGAATTAGACCGTGTTAGTTTTACTGCTGCTATCATAGTTGCATTGCCCCCAAAGCAATAATTGAATAAAAACACCAACACTGGTTTGAGAATTGATTTTAATGAAACGTATATTAGCCATTCTTAACAAGAACGAATGATGAAAATACTATATAAGAATATTTTTTGTTACGTTTGGAATCGAAGAATGGCTAGAAAATGACCTTTGGTACCCCGAAGGTTAGACTATGTTTGAGTCGATTTTTATTGATCTATGTCAATTATCCTCGTAATTCTTGCAGAGAAGAGTCATAAACAAACAAATGAGCAAAAGGGTCAAATATTAGTATAGATTATCATATATTAATGTCCTTGTCCTCTATGACGTTACAACGAAACAACGTTGCTTCTCAAAATCATTGCATAGTCGTTCACCCTGGGGTCTATATTTTTCTACAGTTTTTAAATCCTTCACCCATTAATTAAATTTCTTTATGTCTTTGATCATCTTCGTCTCATTACTTCCTTGAGCATGATTTCTTACATACTTCATTCTATATCTCCCGTAAAAAGTTATGTTAACGCATTCAGGAAACATCCTGCATCATTAAGATTAGAAAATTCCAGGAAGAGAAAAATAAAACTATTTCCAAGCTCCTCTGCAATGATAAACAATGAATAGCTTTTTGACGACTTTAACGGTAACGCCTTTTTTAAAGGTAGAATGACATAAATAACTGATTAAATCAAGTCATTCACTTTCCATATTTTATTCACCCTTCATTTGCACTTTTAGTTTGATTCACCAACAGAATAGTTTCATTCAACCTTTGCGAATCATTCATTGGATCTAAGCTACGATTCATTTGACCAATTTCATAATACTCGATATTGTTGGTTAATGATTTTTCGCTTTTGTTAATGATTATTTCATACTCTTTCATTTCTTTCTTTCTCTATTTTCTTTTACTCTTCTTCTTCTTCTTCTTCGCCTTTTCATCAATTCTATTCTGCTTGTTTCCTCCTGTGCATCCTCCCTCTCATCCCTTACTCTCTTTTCCTCTTTTTTCTCCTCTTCACATTTTTCTCAACGTCCCCTTTCTTCTTCTTCTTCTTCTTCTTCTTCTTCTTCTTCTTCTTCTTCTTCTTCTTCTTCTTCTTCTTCTTCTTCTTCTTCTTCTTCTTCTTCTTCTTCTTCTTCTTCTTCTTCATCAATCCTATTCAGCTTATGTTCTCCTGTGCCTCCTTCTCACACTCGTCCTTCCTTCTCTTCCTACCTCTTCCTTTCCTTCTTCCTTCTCGCTAAGATAAATCTGTAATAGGCTTCTCCGAGGGAGTCAGAGTCGCTATAAAAGTGTGTGAATATAGTACGCAAGGTTAAGAATTGATTTTGGAGTGAAATTTGATGTTTTAGCCACTACAGTATCCAATTTTAGACCTGAAACTTATTTGAACAAGTTTTGGCAACCGATTTGTATGTCATGCATAATACTTTAGCGGGGTAAGAATTGACAGTCAACAGCAATTAAAGCAAGTGTTACTAACAGAGTATATATATATATATATATATATATATATATATATATATATATATATATACCTTAGCACCTAGCATAACTTTTGACTAAGTTCACTTGTGAGCCATCACACTGGCTCACAAAAGATAGTGGCAGTAGTCCACATTACATCTGGTTCATGTGCGCTAAATTCTGTGAACGTTTTATTAGCACGAATACACCCTTAACACGCACATACACTCACACACACACAAACACACACACACATATATATATATATGTATAGTGATTGCATGTGTGTGTGTATGTGCATTTGTTTTTCGACGTCACGTTGTCTTTCTTCAGAGAAGAGAAAATAATAAAATCATCTCAACTTATTCCCTTGAAGAACTTGTGAGTCCGCCTACAGTTCTTTCTTTCTTGCCGAGAGGTCGGCTCTTTAAAGAAGCCACGCTTCGCCAACCAGCACCATTGATCGGATCCTCTTTTTTTATATATATTTTGTCTTTATCTCCCTTCGGACACAATCAAATCGAGGATCTGCATTTATCAGATTTGGATGGGAGCCGAGTAGCAAAAGCTGACGTTTCTATCAAAACACAGGATATATATATATATATATATATATATATATATATATATATATATATATATATATATATATATATATATATATATATATATGTATATATATATATATATATATATATATATATATATATATATATATACATATTGGACAAAGTTTACGAGAGACCAACGAGAGATGGGACAGGATTAATGGGCCATCCGTAATGGTATCTGCACACACCTATGAACAAAACTTCTCAAACACTCCGATCTTATTCACCCCAGCCAACAATGTATCCACTTGTGTCTGTCCGTCTGTCAATCTATCAGTCTGTCTGTTTGTGCGTCTATTTGTCCACAGAATATTCTTAAACGCTGTCTCTGAATTCCAATGGAATTTAGTGAAGGGGTGTGCAATGGGCTCCGTGAGAATTGATTCAGTCTTGTGACATATCTGGATATTTGTTTTCAAATGAGAGGTATCTTTATTATTTTACAGGGAAAATGGTTAAAACGAATAGTTGATAAAGGTATGATTTAAATTTTGAGGGAAGTAACTCAATTTGTATATAAGTTTTGTCTCTTTTTCTTCCAATATTTTATTTCCATCCATTGTTTAGTTAGTGTGCCATAAGTATTTATCCATCATGTAATTATGAACTTATGTCTTATGAACTTGGGTTGTGGCTGGGAAGTTCGGAATTTCACACAGATCATACAAAATTTTTGTTTTTTTCTTTCTTTATATTTTCATTATTTTATTCCAAACAAGTATCAAGGATGGCGTCAAAGTGTGCAGGTAACCAATTCTTGCCTTGAAAAAAATCCAAACCAGACAACAATCACAACATCATGAAACTTTTTATTGTGCTCTGAAAAACATCAAGTAAGACAATCCCCAGTCAAAAAAATTGCTTGGTTTACACCGGATGGGTTGTCAAGGCTATGGAGAAGTGAGTGAGAAGAAATCCTTACAGATATATGAGGAAAATTACGAGAATGTTGGAAAAGTCATCGAGAAAGATTTCATACCGAGTTTGAGGCATATAAGATTATGAGACATATGAAATGCTATGTTGCCACTTGATTTCAGCAGTCACAAAGTAAAAGCGACTTAACAGAGGAAAGCAAATGCGGAGTAAATTTAGAGGATCGATCTCAATGTTTTCATCTGGTTCATTGTGCACTTCTACTGGAAAGCTTTCTGAAGGTAGCGGTACCCATTATCGACGCCTGATGCATCCTGGGATGCTGTTGGGCGTGCTGGTATGAAAGTGATTAGCCAAGTTTATCTTCAAATACTTGATGGAAAAGCGTTACCTTGGGTCACTGATGCTTTGGGGGAGTGTTAAATCTTCGACCAAGATAATGCCCCTTCTCAAACATCCGATCTCAACCAGGCATGGAGCAGAGAGCATCACATCGGATTCTTAGACAATAACGCGTGACCTCCTTGAAGCCAAGACACAAATCCCATGAATTTCACCATTATAATTCATTTTGGAGATCGGTGTTTCAGAAATATAATACAACGTAGCTTCAGCTCTGAAGCAAACTCTTATCAAATCCTTGTCAAATGTAGACGAATAAACGACTCGGCTTTCGTGCGAGTCAGTTACCCCTCATCTAAAGTCCATGATCAACGCAAAGTGTGGTCAAATCGAAAAATGATTGAATGAACTCCGTATAAAGAGTGGGGTAGATGCACTTTGTACTTTAGACGTGACGCTATTAATTGAATATAAATTGTGAATGAATTGAAAAAAAACTAACGGTTAAAATTTTATGGCGCACCCTTTACAGCATAAGCAAAGGTATGCGCACTTTTGTGAATTCTTCAGTGCCAATGTCCGTTGATTTGGAGTTATTTGAAAATTACTTGTTTTTTCTCGTTAAATAACTCTTTCCTGTTTCTTTCTAATATTCCATCGACCATTTTGTGCCTTCTTTCCAGGAATCTTTTAATTTAACCTTCCTACCAGCTCTACTTCTTGTATTCTTAAAATACCCTTCTTTTTCAGTTTTTCAGCTTTTCTCTCTCTTCTTCTTCTTCCTCTTCTTCTTCTTCTTCTTCTTCTTATTATTATTATTATTATTGTTATTATTATTATTATTATCATTATTATTATTATCATTTTTGATACTGTTGATTATTATTATTATTATCTTTATAATTATTATTATTATTATTATGATTATTATTATTATTATTATCATTATTATGACTATTATTATTATCATTATTATCATTATTATTATTATTATTACTATACCCATCTTTTACCGCTTTTCATTTTTTTTGATGTCGTTGTTTTTTCATTTTGTTCTTCTTCTTTCCAGTTTTTTTCCTGTCCCATTCTCTCTCTCTCTCTCTCTCTCTCACTCTCTCTTTCCCTCATTCTCTTTCTTTTTCCCTCATTCTCTCTCTTTCCCCCTCTCTCTCTCTCTCTCTTTCTCTCTTTTTCTCTCTAAATCCCCTTTGCCATCCAAAGTCTATTTCCGGATCCAAACACCTACTTTATTTGTTAATCGCCGTATAGTTTTCTTTATCTTATTGTTGTTTTCAACATTTTTGGTAGAAAATGCTGCAATCGTCCGAGTTGGTGTTTCCCAAACTTTTTCGGACTCTTATTTAATTCCACAGCATATGTATTCATCAGCATCACCCGTTAAGGTCGGTCAAAAATCATACATTGAAAATTAGATTTCAATAACATCTTTTGCTATTCAAGCATTTATTTTCCAACAAAAAATATTATAGTAAAAACAGCATCTAAAATTACTTATTAATATGAGAATAATTATTTTGGAGGATAGGCCTGATATGATGAAAAATTTAGTACGTATATAACAATGTAATTGCCTCCCTACTCCCCTTGAATCTTCCAGTGCCCCCCTACCCCCAGGACAGGAGTGTCCACTTTGGGGATCACTGGCGTAGGTAAACATCGTGAAATCAAAATACAAAGGCAGATTCTGACGAGAGTTGAACTCTTTTCTTAGTAGCTCTTCTCCTTTCCAGATTTTTTTTCTGTACCTCCTACTTTCTATCTCTCTTTTATTTCTCATAATCATTCTCAATTTTCAATTTGATTCTCCTTACGCCGGCATCTCAACCAATTCGGTCTTCGAAGTCTAACAGATGGGAATCAAATCTGAACATATAACATAGACATATAATCATACTAATTATTTTCCGTCCCAACATCATCACCATCAACAGCAGCAGCAGTCTTTTAGAGTCTGTCGTTGGACATAGACCTTCCCAAGATTCGTCATACTTCTCTACTATGGACGTCACGGAGCCTATACTTGCTGAACTTGTTTAGTTCGTCAGCTCATCTTATATTTTGCCGGCCAGTTTCGATCTCTAGGGATCGTGATGTCCATTGGTTGTCTGACATTCTTTCAACGTGACCAATTCTCATTCGATTTTCCTAATGGATTCTATGTTATCCCTGACTCCTGCTTTTATCTCTCTAATACACAGCACACTTTTGGGATCCCTCAAGGTGATGTTGAGCATGTACACGTTGAATTGTTCTCAGTTTGAGGGTAAATCTTGTGGTTAAAATCCATACCATACTGTTTATTTTATTAATGAGTAACAGTATTTCTGCGTCAGATGGTGCCAGGTATGTTTGTAAGACACCGTCTGACGCAACCATGTTTTCAATTTTGACCCCATCCAGCAACAATATATCACCTGCAATTTCTCTTGAGGAGCAGACGCAGATTTTTTCTTTCGTGTTTGAAGGAACTGATGGATAGCTTCTTCATCACCACAGAGCTTCTTCCCTTAGTCTGCCATTGCTGTTGCTCTGTAGCGCAAGATTAAGCAGGAGTTCCCTTCCTATTTCTCAGCTACAGGAATTTAAAAGCTGTTCCGGAGCGTTTATACTCTGGTATAATCTTAGAGATCCAATCAAAACATTCTCTAACCTTCCTCGATCGACCACAACACTTCACTTTCAATATATACCGGACTCACGATGCATTGTGGAAATTCTACAGACAGTATAATCATTCAAATCCAGTAATATGCGAGAACGATTTACCTTACGCAGTCATTTTGAAATTACCCTCTTTTGCTGCAGAGGGCAGCTCATTTGCCCTGTTCATTTTCCACCAAACCTTCGAAATAATGTATAATAATAATTGACCAAATCTGCTATATACTAATTTACTTACTTGTAGCTATTTGGAAAAAATGGTGAACGTTCCATATGTTTGATAGGCAAAAAAAACATGTCCTAGTATTTCAGCATGTTTCATCGCGTCATGACATACAGAGAAATTTAGATTCTGATCTTTCACGTTAGTTTTATACACCGAAACCTATTACACAGAAAACATTGGAAATCTTTAATTCTATATTCGGATGAAGGACGAAATCATCAATTCTCCTAGTCCAGACATCGCTTTCGACTATCGATGTGTACATACGTATTACAAATCGTGTTATATTGTACAGAAACTTATTTGAGATGATCTCCGGTCGATTTATCATTTGCCTCATACAACGTAAAAAGAATTTGGCAATTATCGTAGCAGCTCCATTTTCTTTTATTGTTGTGATACGTCAAACTTGTAATGACGGGATAGAATCTCACAATAAAGTTTTTATATAACATAATGCATTAATTATCATTTTGTCGGATCATATACATCCATTTCCTAATATACACACATACACATACACACATGCACATATATCTGTATACATTCTCTGCTTTTCTCTCTGACTTCGTACATATTCTCCATTTTAGATGCTTTTTCGAATATTGAGCGCCCCCCTTGAAAATTGTTTTTCTTTCTCGTCTCTAAACGTCTCACTCTCTTTTCTCTCTCTCTCTCTCTCCGTTTAATTCTTTCACTTTCCTTCGACCCCCTGTCTTTTTCTCCCTTCTTCACAATTATTTTCTCTCCTACAACTTTTTCCTTCCGCTCTTTCCCCCTTCTCTTTCACTTCCCTCTCTGTCTCTTTTCGCATCTGTCTTATATACATCGATTCAATTTTCGCTTCTAACAATCTCTTGCTAAAACGTTCCCTTCTTTTCTCTCAACTTTCTCTACCATCCTCTCTCTCTTCCCCCTTCTCTCCCCCTCTCTCTCTCTCTCTCTGTATTCATTTCATATTCACGTTCGATTCTACATTTATTTATTTTTCTTCCTATCATTTTTGTTCCCCTTCCTTTTGTTTTTTTCTTCTATCCCGACCGCACCTGACCAATCCCCTGTCACTACTCCCCACATATTGCCGCTATGGGTTTTTTTTTTTATTTTTATTTTCTCTCATAGCATTCACTCAAACTCTTTTATATCCCAAATCTGTGCTATCTGTGACTGTCCTCTTCGATTTCCCGCCAACTCTTCCCGTCTTCCATTTCTCTTCCCGCGTATTTTCAATTTTCATATCTCATATCATTATTTGGAATTTCCGAACACGTCTGCTTCTTATGGCAGATCTCATGAATATTCATTTATATCGACGAATATTAATCTCTCGCCTTTCCGGACGCAATCTCCAACATTCAAAAAAACGTCTGATCGCCTTCCGATGGCGCGCCTCCTGCTCAAAGCCGATACGGAGGGGTAGACGGGAAGGATGACATCACTGTGTCCTTATGAGAAAGTGCGGGAAGAAATTGAAGGAAACTGAATTCTTTTTTTATTTTTATCTATTGTTGATGATATTGTTGATTCTCTGTAAGTTGGGATGCAGCGAAATTCATATGCAGAACTGAAGCAGGGTCAGTTTCCTTTGCCCACAATCCTAACATACAGCTATGTATAGCCATCGATATTGGTTCTTACTCAGTGCTGAATTAACTACGTTGCAAAAATAGCATATGCTACAGACCCAGCATTTCCAATGGCCCTGCACTAACAGCTTGCAAGCTATAAATTCTGATTTAGTGATCCTGCACTTGTCCCTTTGCCATAATACTATATTGCCTTCAACCTTCATGAACGATTAGGTGTTTGAGGTGAACGATTTGAGCCAAACTGGTGATATTATTTCATTTTATTTTTTAAATTATTTTAACAAAATAATTAATGGTAGTTTA